>JARFXV010001565.1:0-415742 GCA_031761425.1 Cosmopolites sordidus
AGTAATCAGCGAGTAGGATCGAATAAGCATCAATGGTGCATACTTAAACCCAGCCGATGACGACTGTGAGGCTAAAAAACCGGTCCTGGGAGGTACTTGTCTCGATGCGATGGAATGGCTGATTTTGGTACGTGGAAGTGCAGATGAAAGATTTCTGTATTCAAATATCTCTCTCCACGGCCCCACTACGCTATCTTTTCAGCACACATATATATATATATATATATATATATATATATATATATATATATATATATATATATATATATATATATATATATATACACTATATATACATATATATATATATATATTATATATATATATATATATATATATATATATATATATATATATATATATATATATATATATATATATATATATATATATATATTTATATATATATATATATATATATATATATATATATATATATATATATATATATATATATATATATATATATATATTTATATATATATATATATATATATATATATATATATATTATATATATATATATATATATATATATATATATATATATATATACGGGGTGCGGCTGAGATTTAAGTTCTGGAACTAACCCCTCCAGGAAAACTACACGAATTGGGACGAACATTGAATCAGCAAAAAATCCAAATTTTAGCTTTGCAAGAAACCAGGTTGACAGATGACAACACCTTGGACTTCGGCAACTACAGACTTTTTAAAAGTAAAACGGACAAAAGCGTACTCAAAAATACACTACATCTCGGTGTTGCTTTCGCTATCTCAAAAACCATTCTTGGTTCCATAACAAATGTCCAGCCAGTAAATAATCGACTTATGGCACTATCCCTCAAGTGTGCTAACAAAAACTATACATTATTCAATGCACACCCCCCAGTTAACGAAGAAAATAAATCTAATCCTGAAAAATTAAATAAGTCCTGGGAAATTCTGGAGACGACTATTTCTAAAATTCCCCTCTAACTATGTAAAAATCCTATTGGGTGACTTCAACGCCCAACTAGGGAAAGAAAGAAACTACAGAAAAACAGTCGGCAGTTTTCCCGCTCATAAATGGACTAACCATAATGGCAGAAGATTGGTTGAGCTCTGTTCGTAGTTTAATCTAAAAATAAAGTCAACCCATTTTAAGAAAAAAATTAAATTTGAAATTCACATGGGTGAATTTCAAATTGATCATGTTGCCATTTCGTACCCCAATTATAAAGAGATTTTGAATGTTCAAGTCAGGAAAGGAGCTAACTCAGACACGGATCACTACTTGACTAGAATCAAACTTAGCTTAAAACCTCGAAAACTTATTCAAAAGAGACTGCTAATACCAAAGTTTGACCCCACGAAAATAAAACCAACCCTAACAGAAGAGCTTGATAAACAACCAGCACAGAACTAGCAAGAATTGAAACAAAAAATTATTAAAACAGCCTTCAAGTTGGTCCCTTTACAAAAACGTAGAAAACATCCGTGGTGGGATGAAGTTTGCGAGCAAGCAGTATTAAGCCGAAGTAAAGCATTCAAAGATTGGAACAGTAAAAAAACAGCAATAAACTATAACATCTTTTTGGAAGTAAGAAAAGAAACATCGGATCTAATTAGACAAACTAAAAGAAAATATGAAAACAATCAACTTAATGAAATAGAAAAAGATTTCCAAAAAAATAACACCCAAAATTTTTACAAAACATTTAAAACTAAATTAACTGGCTATCAACCCTAAAGTCTTTGCTTCCAAAAGGAAAACGGGCAATTAGCTCTAAATAACCAAGACAATTGCAAAGAACTTGCGAAATATTTTGAACAACTACTAAACTGTCCTGAGCCCTTAAACAGATTACCAATACTAAACCCTAATCAAACAAACCCATATTCATTACCACCGAATGAAGATGAAATAATTAGGCAAATCAAGCGGCTTAAAACTAACAAAGCTTCTGGCGAAGATGGAATCACTGCGGAACTTTTGAAATCCGCGGCTCCTGGTACAATCGAGGAAATAACTAAAATTCTACAAGAAGTTTGGCGAACCGAACAGATTCCGGAAGATTGAAAATATGCTCTAATCCATCCACTACATAAGAAAGGAGATAGAACGGATGTAAACAATTACATAGGGATATCTCTTCTCCCAGTTTGTTACAAGATTTTATTTTAATGTCTACTAGACAGTTAGAGCCTAAAATTGGTGAATATCAAGCAGGTTTTTGACCGGGCAGATCCTGCCCTGAACTGATCCTGAATCTAAAGTTGATCCTAAGACATCAAAAACTGTACAACAAAAATCTCGTCTGTACATTTGTCGATTTCAAAACAGCATATGATTCTATTAACCGATAATATTTATTCCAAATCTTGAAAGAACAAGGACTAGGTCTGAAAGGATTGGCAATTATTAAAGCAACACTAACTAGCACAAGGTCAAAAGTTAAATTCATGGGTGACATCTCAGAGTCCTTCGAAATTAAAACTGGAGTGAGACAAGAGGATGGACTCTCGCCACTCTTATTTAACTGTGTTCTGGAAGAAGTAATACAGGAGTGGTGTGAAAAAAAGTCGGCCCTGAATATTGACCAGCCCATTAAACTGGGGAGAACCAACATCAAAATTGATTGTCTGGCGTTTGCTGATAATCTAGCAATTTTGGTTCAAGATATATTAACGGCACAAAAAAAGATTGAAATCCTAAAAGAAACAGCAGAAAAGGTAGGACTCCAAAGTTTTTTTGAAAAGACACAATACATGACCTGCAACAGACATAGAACACCATTTCTAAAAACAAAATATGATAACATCAGACGAGTCCCTCAATTTAAATATATGGGTGAAATAATCATGGAAAACGGGTTGGAAAAAGCGGCCAATAAGAGTAGATGTCAAAAAATGGAAACTGCATTTAGACTTACGCAAAATATTTACAACAAAAAATGCATATCTAAAAACATAAAATTAAGACATTACAACACAGTTATTAAGGAATGTCTGTATAGGGCTGAAACGCTCATTTTGAATAGAAACAGAGACATCGACGAGATTGAAAAGAAGGAAAGAAAAATCTTAGGTCCCAAACAAATAAATAACACAACAAACCGACTTCGAGAAAACCAAGAAATCAAACAATACACAGATATACATAGCGATATGAGAAAAAGAAGACTTAAGTTCTACCGACACATAAAATGGATGAATCCCAGTAGGCTAACTAAACAAATAGTCGAATTTTATGAAAATAGGAGTAGAGTTAAAGTAGAAATAATTAAATGGATTGCTGCATTTAAAGAGGACCTAAGATCAGTAAATATTACACAAAGTGAAATTCAAGATAGAGGCTGTTTCAACACACAAGGTTAACGTTTGGGAGGTTGGTCACAGAGAAAAATGTAGGAAGACTGGAACAACTTGGTCTGACGAAAGGAAAAAAGCTCACAGCGAAAAAATGAAATCAGTATGGGCGCAAAAGAAGGCTAACAACAACAAATGCCTCTAACTGTACTTCACATGGCCTGGCTGAGATGGTCTCTGTTCATCTGCTTTTCTTGCCTTCGACTTGAGTCCGGCTGAAGATCACCGAAAGACTAGAAACCGGGAGACATCTCCCGACGGTGGCAGCAGTTGAACAGAGACGAATAAGGCACCACATGGAGTATGAGTGAAAAATTTCTGTAATAAACATATCTGTTTTATATAACTAATTCTTGGTATATGCGACAATAATTATTCGTCAATTTTTCAATACCCCAATAATTATTTGTCACTTTTTAACAAATTTTCACAAATTTAAGAAAATACCGGTTTGACAAACTCATATGTGGCTCCATGACTTGTTCACTAAATTGAAAAATCCACTTTGCGGACACCGTTTTAAGTCTATAGAAGCCATTCAGGAGAGTTGACTGATTGCTTTAAATAAAATATCAATAGTCGAGTAAAAAACGTTAGAGGGAGTGTACTGTAGTAAGAGGAGATTATTTTTAAGGCGACAAAATTAAGTTGGAAAAATAAATGAATACTTAGTTTTTTATTTAAAAAATTACCTAACTTTAGTCACAGTAGTATTACGTAAACTAAGTAAAAATCTACTCGATAAGAATGGAGTCTCCTTCAAAATGACGTAAATATTTCTTCCATCAAGATATTTCTGTAATGGAAAAGCGATATGGAGGTAAAATGTGTCCCAGTTTATTTGTTGATTATTGCGGCACAATAATAAGAGAATCCCCATTAAGAAAATTCCATCATAAAATATCAACAATATTCTAAGGTGAGATTTATTTTAATAACACCTCTATCGCTATAATTTGTTATCATGCAATAATACTTAATAGCAAAAAAATTATGGGTGATAAGATCCACCATGTTTTATTCAAATCAGAAAAAATAAACACGATTTTGTTTACTAATGTAACTGATGAAAATAGACTAAAGAACACATTATTAATTTTGATAAAGTAAGTGTTTTGATAAATAAATTAATAAACTGGTCTACAAATTCATTTTTTTTTGTCACACGAAAACGTCTGTCTAATTTAGATAGTACAATGGCCACCAAATAAGAATATATTAATAAAAAAATAACATGTCAGGTTTCTTTGTGACATTTAAAATATATATTTTTGTAAAAAATGAACGAAAATGCCCTTACACTTCTAAAATTATCCACTTATACACAATATTTATGATTTTCGCGACTCTTTAGCTTCCGATAGGCCCCTTTTCAGTCCCCAACAGTAATCGGCTAACATCTCAGGACTCAGGATTCCCGTGTTCGTCACTTACATCACCAAGGTTTTCAGAAAAAATCTAAATGTGAGTCCCGGATATATATCTTCAAGGGCAATTCATAGTCACGATGGAGAAAATAGGATTTTTTTTGTACTGGGAGAAAGTAAATTCCAGCCGTTTAATCTAGATCCGAAAAACTCAGACTGTTTTTTAGATGAATTGATGTCACCCTCATTTAGGTCACCTGTGTCAATAAGTGTGATTCTTTTGAAGTACTTGGTTCATAAGTTATGATCTTGACTAACAGCAGCTTTTTGTTTTTCTAATGGATTTGGAGGTTTTAGCACAGGCAATTTGACAATATGTGAGATTAGTCTTTTGGTAGATGATATGTTTGGGTACTTTATGGTCTGTTTCGATTTAGTTTTGATACCCTTTATTAACAATCACTTACGTGATCTGTTGGTTCCGTCCATATCATTGACACAGCAAAGGGTATATGTCTAAATCCCTTAGCCCAATACAGTAGAAGTATAACACATCTTACACAATAGATATGTGGAACTCAGGATTTACCTTGATAGCGCAAAGTAAAATCAAAGTAATCCAAATAATGTTTCGTTATTAATGGTGTGAAATTTCGACACTGAGAGGTAAAAGTTAATTCTCCATACATATAACAAAAACTATCCGTGTGATTTAAACACTTTCGTGGCATATATACAACCTTAGCGAATATCAATAAATTCAAATATGTTGGCTATGATAGCTACCTACCTTAAGAAATGACTTTTATTAAACATAAACACGTATATGAGGTGAAATTGAATATGTCGCTGTCACAAATAAAACTGAGGGTGACTGGAAAAAAATAACATTGTTTTTTTAATGAGGGTAGATAAGTACAATCAAATATCATTACAATATTCGTGTCACAAAAACAGTTTTTATTAGTGTAATAGAGCTTTTTCGCTTGGATTTGTTAAAACATTGTATTAGACTAAATGGTTGCTTTAACCATTTTTTTCAATTCATTTCGAATATTGAATAGTTTACATTTTTTTTTTTTACCTACATTTACATTTTAAAAATAATGTTTTATAAATGCAGGTTTCTTGGTACTCTTTATATGATTACTGCTTCGTTAAAAACCATTCACAGTAATTACTAGCTAATGCTAACCTAAGGTTGTCAATGGCGATTGCAGGTTTATAGCTTAGAAAATTTTATTTAAAAATGGATTTTCTTAGCCTTCATAGAGACCAATATGGTTTGATTATGTTTCTGCCTATAAATAAAGGTTTAAGTCATTGTTAAAACGACTACCGTTAGATGTCTATATTTGGTGTCGACGGAGTTGCATGTTACTATTAACTAATATTACTTCACAGGTACATAGATAAGAATAAATAATTTTATATAACTATATTAAAATCATCTTATTGATTTACCGAACTAATCCATTATATAACAAAAATGTAACGAGCCCCACCCATTCCTGCAATTGGAGGGCAAATGTTTCGCCTCTTGATGTTCAGGTACCCTGACATTGCACGCTGATCAAAGAAATGTAAGCTCGTCAGGGTACCTGAACATCAAGATGAAGAACATGTGCTCTCCAATTGCAGGATATATATATATATATATATATATATATATATATATATATATATATATATATATATATATATACCCTAACGAGCTTACATTTATATATATATATATATATATATATATATATATATATATATATATATATATATATATATATATATATATATATATATATATATATATATATGAAGCCATTTTTTTTAGAATTATTTAATAATTATCGTTAGTAATTTATTATTGGATTTATATATATAAATCAATTGATGTATAGTATATGTGAACAATAAATGAGGAAATGTATGATATTTTCATGGTTCCAAGAATAAACACGATAATAAAATCGAAAACAGTGCGGTGGCTGGTCCATATATAGAGAATGAGAAAAAGTTGAGTGCTGAATAAGACTGCATGGGGAAGACTACAAGGAGAAAGAAGACAAGGAAGAAGGGGGTTAACTGGGGCTGGAATACAATGACAAGATATGTCCTACCCGTCTAAGTTGTTGAATCATCTCTTTTTCCTTTTCTAAGAATCCACGTTTCACAGCAATAAGGTATTAATGACCGAATAAATGTTTGGTATAAGTTTAGATCTTAGGGTACATTGCAGGATGTAAGTAATCTTGTCACCTTTCTATTTGTTACATATTTTTATTTGCTTTTATTGTTGATTATTTCCGTACCTTAATAAGAGAATCCCAAGAAAGAAAATTCTATCTTAAAATATCAATAATATTCTAAGGTGAAGTTTTCATTAATAATACGTCTATCGTTATAATTTGTTATCATGCAACAATACTTAATAACACAAATATTATGGGTGATAAGATCCACCATGTTTTGTCAAGTCACAAAAAATAAATACAATTTGGTTTACCAATGTAACTGATAAAAATAGACTAAAGGACCATAGACATTATTAATATTGATAAAGTAGGTGTCTTGATAACGAAATTAATAAACTTATCTACAAAATTCAAACTGGTGGAAATGAGATTTTGAGAAAAGTTGTCAAGACTGGGAAATTTCTCAAACAATAGATCGATGATTACCTTCTATCCCCGTTCCTCCATGATTCTCCTTGGCTTTCAGCTTTCAGGTATTCTTGGAACGCGTCTTGCCCATCTGAGTTGTTGAATCATCTTTTTTATATCTCCTTTCAAAAAATCCATGTTTCACATTAATAAGGTATTATTGACCGAATGAGTGTTTTGTAAATCAACTTTCATGTTAATTGGTTTAAGTTTAGATCTTAGGATACATCGCAGGAAGTAGTAGTCTGGTTACCTTTCTTTCTTGTTACTTATTTTTATTAGGTTGCCATTAGGTTACATTAGGGCCCATAAATTCCTTCATAAATTCACCGTTATATCGCCGATTATCAACTTCTGTTTCCTTCTTGAATTAGTTCACTTTTCACATTTGTTTTATCGATATTAATTTCAAGACTGGCTCTTTTGGCTTTTTCCTTATTTCATCATACGTATCTGTTAATAAATAATAAATAATAAATAATAAATGCCTGTTAATAATATTTCCAACCCTTTTGATATTTTTACGTCATTGCCATATGCTACTATCTGTTTTTATTTATTTTTCACTATTGCCTTTACGACCATGAGTATGTATTTATTTCTCTTCCATTTTCGCTGATGACTTTGTTAAATATTACGTCAAACAGAATCTGTCATCCATCCTCAGCCTCAAACCTCCTCCCATCTCAAACTCTGCCGTATTGTATTCTTAGATTTTTACTACTGCGCTAATGCCAATAATTGTTTTGCGCTAATTGTATGCGCTAAATTGTTTTGATATAATATGTTTCAATGCCTGTCAAAATGAAGGCATACTAGATAGGACTTTTGGAGTTTCATTGGCTTTTGATATAAAATACATATGGATTGAAAAGAAAACCGTTGGAAATAGGTATAGGGAAAGTTATAGCGAATCGATGCAGAATCAAATTCTGCATCCGACCATCCAATAATATACAGAGTGTCACATTTGAAAGAACAAACTTTTTTTAACTTTGAAAATAATGTAATTGGTCATCAAATTTTGGACATCCTGTATGCGATAAATTAATTATCAATATGGATTTCGAAAGTATCATTCTTGAGCTTCTGTCTACCCCAGAATAGCTTAGCACCAGTCGAAAATGGGTAAAAGGCGCAGTGTTGAAAATAAGATTACATCTTTCAAAATTGTCAAAAGAATCAAGATATTTAAGAAACAATTCAAAATAGGTATAGGGAAACCTGACGGAACTCTTCATGAAATTTTCTCAGAAATCCAAAAATCAAATATTATACCGGGTGTTTCCCTTTAAATATAGAAGTTACTGGCAACTTCCGGGATAACTAGAAGTGCTATACCCTTGAAAATATTTTAAAAATGAAAGAGAATATTAAATAACCCTGAAGTCCAAAATTTCAGAATTGTAAGTTTTTTCTAACCACGAAAACTTCTAACGAACGCCTACCGTGAGAAACCTGGTATTTATACCAGATGTGGCAGTTAATAATTTTTAATTCTTTCTTAAAAGAACACATTTAATTTATACGAAAGGTAAAAAATGGTTTATTCAAAGTATGCGCTATCTCTAGCTGCACATTTTCCCATCTCTCTGGCCATTTGTGGATGCCCTCCCAGAAATACCGTTCATCTTTTGAAGTGGTCCAGTCATCAAGCCTTTTTTCGATATCTCCGTGATTATTGAAGTGTTTCATGGAAAGTGCGTCAGACAACGATGAAAACAAGTGGTAGTGGAAGTCTGATGAGTACGGCGGGTGGAACAAGCCTTCCCAGTCAAGTGCAGAAATGGTTTCTCTGACCGCTTTCGCTGTGTGTGATGGGGCGTTGTCGTGCTGTAAAATAACTTGTCTATGTAGCCCTTTCTATTAGCCATATTCGCCATTATTCAATGCCATTATACAATGTAGCCTTTTCAATGATTCAAATTGATCATTTATTCACGGTAGCGAACGGTATTAACTGTTACAGCCGGTTTCTGAAGCTGATTATACTCGACACCCTTCTAATCCCACCAAATGTCTTATCAATGACCCACCATTGTCTTATTAGAAAAGTCATTTGGTCTTGCGGTCGATTTTGTTTACAGAAATATATTAATTTTTTGTTTCCAGTCGCGATACGATGCAAAAAAAAATATATATTTCAAGCCAAGAAAGCAAAACTTCGCATACCGTTTTTCGCTTTTCCATCTGTATGTCGTTTCCCCTAACATGCAAACGATCACAAATGGTTCGTTGACCGACATTTTAACTCTCTGCCATTTGTTGTTGAGTTGTTGAACCTTCTTCCAATAATGATTTCAATTCGGTATCTTCAAATTTTTTCGGTTGACCTGGGTTCAAGTTGAAATCAGCAGTTCTAAATTGTCTAAACCAATGCCCACAAGCGTCTTGCGTTGGAACATTGTCACCGTAAGTATTCGACCTCGCGTTTTTCTTTTTATTGAAGGAAAAAAAACAGTAAGTGCCGCAAATGCTCTTTATTTGTTTCGAAACTCGACATGTTCTCCAAAACAAAAAAAATATGAGGCTAACTCGAAATTGTTTAAACATCAATGGCATTTTAAAAGGTACTGTAGCAACAAAATGACAACAAATTTGTCTGTGAACCGACCCTTCTTTCCAACACCATCTCTTAATGAAGAATTATTAACCGCCATGCCAACCATGTTAGGCTGTTTTGCCAGAAACCGATCCTGGGAGATAGTTGTCTTGACGCGACAGCTGATTTGAAACGAGCAGATGCACCCACGTGCAGGACGGATGAAAGATTTGTGTTATTTAAATATCTTTCACGGCCCCGTTACGCTGTCTGTTGAGCATACCTAATACCTACATTCAAGGTTGTGGGATGAATACATTGCGTAGTTCCGACTGCCGTGAACATTCACCGTATGGCGCGAGTTGCACTTAGTTGCACAGTTTGCTTAGTTGCACAGTTTCTGTGTGCGCAAATAAATCTGTATATTAATCAGCAAAGATGCTTATTTGTTGGCGAAAGATTTCCCTTTTATGATCATATAACTTATTTGACAAGACAAAGTTATGCTAGCTAAGAACTATGGTACTCTGCTAGAGATGTACTTTCCTTTAATATGAAAAGACACTATGTGAAAGTCTTGTAATGTCAAAATTACGTTACTGTATCATTGTATATTTTCCTTACTTATAGGTCTTAACCCGCTATTGTCTGAAGATACAAAATTTTTTTTGTCGCTTTGTAAGTGGTTTGCGCAAGTATGATTATGTTTCGGGAAAAATAAATGATTTGTGATGGTTAAAGATGGACTATATATTTAAATATAGCTTAGTATCGAGTATTGAAAGTTTAATGATTACTTCCTCTCGACTTTTCCTTAGGAATAAATTGGGTTTTCGACGATTTATTCATGATTCATATCTTCATCACAGTGCTATTCTTATTGTGCCACGTTATAGCACAGCCATATTTCATCGTTCTTTCAGCTACAATGCTGCTAAATTGTTTAACTCTCTAATTAGAGATTTGAGATGTCATTTGATGTTCTAGAGGAAGCACATTAGATTTAAATTTAAAAAATATCAGCTCAGACATAGAGCCTTGTATATTATTTTATGATTATCTTCATTTTTCATTGATGAATCTTAGTTACTTTCCTTTATCTGATTGTTTTGTAATTTTGAATACGGGGTGAGCTATTATTTGTTATTACTTGTTTTTCTTTGTGTGTTATATTTTCGTACACATATGTTGTTCTTATTTTTATTTTTATCTGCAGAATGTTAGTTTATGTTTATATACTTTATTGATGTCTAGTACTATGTAATTATATTGTCATTAGTTTTTGGATACGGGTTGAGTATGAGCGGCTCGTTGAAAGACTTGAAAGAAGAATAAATAATTTTAAATGCTTATGTCGATTAAAACATGAAGATTTTGAACGAGAGTGATTATAAATGCATTGTTGATAAGACCTTTTATTTTTAGTGAAGTGCAGTGAAAATTTGTCAATAGTACTTATCCGTATTTATTTATCAATATCAAATATGACCTTCACTGATCCGAGTCGCAAAACCGATCAACATGTTTCCCTTTCTAATTCCAGGAACTCTTATGAAGTTCTCAAAATTGTTTATTGTTGTCACGTATAAATTAGGGCGATCGAGAGCTTGTATTGACATCTTTTCAAGCCTTTTAATATGGAACGAGTAATTTTCCTAGTTGCAAGTTTTTTTACTCTATTCGTAGTAAATGTTTCTGCAAATAATTCTACTAAATATGTTGTATCTAACCAAAACGTAACTTTTCACGATGGATATGTAAGGTGCCGTCAATATGGATTAGATCCAGCTGAAATAACTTCGGAAGAAGACGAAAAAGAAGTTGAAGAACTCTTGCAGTCTGAGACGGAAAGTAAGTTTAACTTTTCTTAATAAATTTCGTTTTAAGGAGATTTCTTAAGTTGCGTTGACAATTATGTATGTGAAGAGGGTTTTCCAAAAAGAAAAACAAAATTTTTATTTTAGTGAAAAATCATTTTGATTGTTAAGAAGTCAATTTTATTTTTACAGAAGTTTATTTTTTGAAGACAGTGTAACTCAAATACCTTTGCTTGTTCTATAGTCTTTCATAGCTTCTGAATGATTTGAAAATTATTCTTATATTATAATTTCTTTAATATCCACTTAAATAAATGTCTTATTTCAACAGGTCTGTATAGTGCCTTCCTTTATAAACAATATATTGTACTTCGATCCAAATAACCTCATTGATCTGTATAATACAAATTTATGATTGATATAAAGGCCTAGTGAAGTAGAAACTAGTCAAATGATTTTGAATGTCAAAGATATGAGGGACAAGGAATAGATTCAAATATATTAATTTTTTGGCGGTAATAATTTTCACTTTACCGGTGGGTTTGCAAATTCTGCGTTATATTTTCATTTAGAAAACAAATCGTACAACTCTTGTTAATATATTTATTTTTTCAATTTAAAATTTCTTATGTAGCAAATAAAATACCATACATATATGATTTGAGGAACAGCTAAATCCAATGGTGCTTTGTCGATAATGTTTATAGAGCACATTATTAGAATCATTGTTTGGCACTAGGTTGTTAATTCTGTTAAAGTCATATCATTTAGCACCAGGGTGGAGATATATATATCCATATACAATAGATTTTTATTTGATATTTTTAATTTATAAATGTATAAATTCAGAATCTACGATTTTGACCAGGCCGAGGTTTTCTAGTCACTAAAAGTAGAAAACTCTTTTAAAATTGGTAATTTGAATTGGAATAATCATATCAAGGGATGGACAATAAACCAAACCAAACCTCAACTAGTAATAAACCGTATCTTATAGAAACCTAGCGCCATCTGGAATAAATTAAACTAATTGTAATATCCAGGCTCTGCAATAATCAACATATAATTCGTCGGTTATTCGAAGGATTGGATGAAAGCAAGGATGGATCTAAATAACCATAACTTTACTTCCATTACTGAAATCTTTAGAGACTCGACATACCGTCCACAACTATAATATCGCACACATTTAATTTCGTCAACAAATACTTTATGGATACTAGACAAGAGTCCTTCTTCAAGTAGGTCTCCCCCATCATTATTCACAAAACCTTAATGAAATAGTGCTGGGAGATCAGAAAATCATGAAAAATATAAGGAACCACTCTCTTCGTATTATTGCTCGTAACGAAAAACAATATTTTCAGGAGATATTTCGGTCAGAATCAAAGCTCATAAATCATTCAACTTTTGTCGTGGATTTATTTGAAATGCTAATTTTTTAAACCAGTGGAAAATGATATAACGCAAGGAGCATTGCGGGAATACTGCATCGAAAATATTCATTCATCACCCATTCCAAATATGCGGGAAGTCCAATGTTAGAAACCTCAGTCATGCCGTTAAAGATTGTTTTATTTCCACAGGGTTTTCTAGTTTGCTGATTCGTTGAATTAATATAATTGATTGAATTAATAGGTAAAAGTTAACATTTATTTATTCACGTTTTACACATTTATTCACTTGAATATTTACAAATGCTGCTGACTTATGAAGACTATTGAATTTTACTTCACTAAAATTTTTCGCGTGCCGTAAAAACTGCTAATCTTAAGTTTTGTGAGATTTGATTCTACTCTTCGTACTAATATTTCACAAGATACTTATTCGAAATTCACTGTAACGGGTCATTGACTCTAGAGTGCAATTTTTCTCAATTCTTCCTTAAACTCCTGTTCCCGTGCAATTTCACCTCTACTCATCAAACTTTCAACTCGAACTATCAACTCTGACTCTCAACTCGAACTCTCCAAAGTTTTACATGCTGTAGAATATGCAAACCTCTACATGTTGCGATTACACGAGATATCATCTTGAAATCTGTCTGGTAACCTTTCAACCTGAAGTCTCAAACGTTTAACCTCAACTTCAACCTCAAACGCTCAACTTGAAACTGTAAAAACTATCTGTCGTGTTATTTTGTCTTTGTTTTGGGTGGGGAAAGAGGCCCACTCCATGGCTAACCATTCATCCGTTTCTCCGAAATGCCGTTACTCTCTCTAGTGCCAAGTGTCAATATGCCCCTTTAGGGGGCTAATAAATTTTATTGAAAAGTACTCCGAAATGCGGGTGGTTATTTTTCTGGTGGTGCCTATTTCCAAGGTTCTGGTGGTTTCTTTTTCCAACACCAAATGTCATGCAAACTTTTAAGTTCCATTCCCTTATCAACTAGTTAGTGTCGATTTCTTCTCGCTTTTTTAACGATTCATACCAATAACCATGGATAACCATATATTACCTTTTACATTAAACAGTGGCGTGCATGTGTGTGTGCAAATCTGTTCGAAACGTTGGAAATGTTTGAACATTTTTGTGATGAAAGCTTAATAAATCTTATCGTTGAGGGGACCAATTGGTTTGCCATACATACAGTGGCTGCTCGTAAGGGAGAGCGTTGGGGCGACGCCCCTTCAGCATTTATCACAGTAAACAATTTTTCAGACCAAAACACCTTATTTTATTTCCTTAGAGTTTCTTTCCTTTAACTTATTTTAAGATATTATTAAAAATTAAAATCTACAAATGTAGAAGAATGTCTGTCGACCCATCACACCAAATAATGCGGATAAAAATTCCATCCCACAATTTTTACATCGTTGGTCGGACGTTTGCCGCCACCGCCCGTACACTACGTCATCTTATCTCGTCGTTAGCGTTACATGTTTTGTGCGTTACCAGAATTCGGGAGTTTAACTGCTTTCTAAAATAAGTGATTTAAATGTAGATTCTCTGCGAGCGAGCGTATTGGTAATTAGTTTTAAACGCTGATTTGATGGAACTGGGACGGAGCGCTTGATATGTCTCGCGTCGCTATTTCGTTCGCCTCGCGAGTACTTGTTTTGATTTGAGATTTTCTACGTGTGTACACACTGAGTAGTAGTATTTAAATAAAAATATTTTAAAACATATTTCAAAAAATTCCTGGTTCACCTCCTGTATAGGGTTTCAATAGCACGAAAAGTAAAAAGGAGAAAGGGGAAAGCAAAAAAAATCTTCAGCAGCACTATTTTCTTCTGCGCCCTCCCACTTTAAAAACCCACGAGCCGCCACTGCACACAGTATGTTGTTAATAATAACCAAAATATTAAAAAGCATTCTAGAGTTTGAAAATGGAAGCAAACCGATAGTAAAGAAATTAGGACATATATTGGGCTATTGATATTCTCTCGAAGGGTATAAAAATACCCTTTTTAGCGTATCATCTATACTGGCACTGATGCATGTTATAAATTGCAATACTCTCAAGAACTAGTTACGTCAAGAATATTTTGTCACTTTTTGATCCGCTGCTTGACAAAGAATATCGACTTTTCCTGGATAACTATTACACCAGTATTAATTTGGTTGACAACTTAGTAAAACGAAGAACAAATTGCGTGAGAACGATGAGAGCAAACAGGCAAGGATCTAAGGATCTAAAGATCTAAAAAATAAATTATTAAAAGGGAGGACTGTGGCCAAATACAGAAAAAAGGTCATGAACCAAAAATGGCATATTTGCATTTTGCCACTGAAAAGAAAATAAGGAAAGAAAGCCGCTACTGGTGCCAGGAGCCACACTAGACAATATGAACAAAAAATTGGTAAATTTGCTGAGCTATCATCTGTCATTTATAATATTTATGTATACTTTTTACTCGGCTGAGCCGGTAAGACAAAACTATTGAAGCAAATCTAATGCATGGAATAAGCAATAATGTTTTGAAATACTTACGTTTCTCTTACATTTGTTCACAGTTTATTATATTGGATTATTTGATGATAATATACGCCATTTATACAAGTCCTAGTTTCTTAATGGCCTTGACGAATAAATACATTTAGCTTGTAAGATCAATAGTGAAGACCAATATATCCACAAGCAGAAAAAGCAGAAAAAATACGAACAATCTAGAAAGACCTTATGATTATTGCTTTGGACCACTTAACTTTTGATCAATAGGGCCAATTACAGAAGTATTGGTATGCAAAGGTCTAAAATAAAATTTGATGTCTTAACTTTGAAACTGTTTGAAATAAAAAGTTGAAACTTGCTGGTGTACTACAAGTCGCTATGAGGCATACTTTGGTCGTACTACTGAAAAAATAGAATATGGAGTGGCATAAACAGAGGCTGGTGGTGCCATTTTTATGAACCTTATAAAATTTTTGGAAATAACAGACTCTTGTCCATAAAAATACTCTTTCTAAATTTTTAGTAGGAGGCACCCTTTGTAAGATAAAATTTTAATTTTCGATAACTCTACAGTGCTTTAATAAAATAATAGAGCACACATTCGTTAGCATTATAAATTATGTCAACTAAATGAGAGGTCAGTAATTTTTTAAAATTCCTGTACTAGTCATGTTCTTAAACCAATAATAATTATACTTTTAATGAATTAACTAATATGCATTTGTGTTTGGGCCAAGCCGAGGAAAATAGTGAAAAGACTATTAAGTAAAAGTGATTTATTTAAAATATATACTATATCCCAATAGAAGCTATAATGGGTAAACGGACATTTTACTGAGGGGATCCGAGTTTGTGTGAAAATGGTATTAGGGATCAGAATAAAAATGATGTATGGCCGTGTCGAGTTATCAGGGAGGAATAAACCTTAAAAAAAGGAATAAAACGCCGTAAGATTGCCCGTACGTTATCAATTTTTATCCATATCAAATTCATTATCAAATCAAAAATTATTAAATAAATTAGTGCTTACTTTCATAATGGACATGGTTGGTTCCTCGAAAGACGGACATTCGTGTTTATGATTTAAATCTACGATACATATATTTGTATATATTTATAACATGAAATTATAAAACGAAAGTTATAAATCGATATTTTAACGTAAAATTTCGAGTGTGTGTCATGAAATTGTAAAGTTTAATGTCATAGATCGATCGAAGAATTTTGTAGGTTAAAATTATACGGACGATTTCAAGCTATTACGAAATTTTAAAATTATTTATTTAATTTTAGTAAATATTAATTTAATTAATTTGTTATTGGTCAAAATTATCATTTTATTTACTCTGTAAACATTATTGTCGGCATGATGAAATTTTCTCGAATTTTTATGATGAAAACCTTACCAAGATATGGAAATATACAGGTTTTTAAAAAATTGCATTACACATTTATTACAAATATAATTTCATATATTTCATATAATTATACAAAGCATAAGAAAACAGCTGTTTAAACATAGTGATAAATACTGAATACTTATTACATAAATACAATAAATCATATATAAAAACAATGATACATAAATAAAAATATTTTTTCCTATATCTAAATAATTAAGTAAACTAATAAGTTCATTAATTAACCGCATTAACTACATAATTTTATATATTCATCAGATTGAGACGAGGAACCTTAATAAGCGTTGAGTATTATAGTCTCAATTTCAATATTGACTATGTGTTGTTCTCGAATAAACCAGTCTTCAAGTAATTTCTCTGTGCGTGCTACAGATTTTTCTCATACTTCTTCATTACACTGTTTCAATGCTGCTTTCCATATATTTTATATTTTTTCATCATTAAATCCATTCCTACCAATATATTTATTAAAGTATGTCTTTGTATTAGCCCAAATTAATTATATGGCATTAAAATCACAAGGATAGGATAGAAGTCTTAAATTTTCATGGCCATGTTCTCTTAGTAGCTCATTTTCCTTTCAAAGAGTCAGCATGAATAACTATAAAACGTTTCCCATCATATCCTTCTGGCTTATAGACACTTTTAACACTACTGTCTTGCCAAGAATTTGTTTTGTTTCCTTTTAAATAAATTCAGGCCTCATCTAGGAATATAATTTGGTGTCTGAATGTGCTGTTACGATTTTCCATATATTTGCCAAGAAAGCAAGCTCTTAAGGCAGAAATATTCTTTTTTTTTCGATTAATGATCTCCTATTGTCATCTCTTTTGTACTTAAAGTCTAGCTCCTTCAGGGGAGTATTGAGTGATGTGCGACCAACGCTGACAATTTCCTTTCTTCATAACTCCATATTAAGGCTTTTGATTGTAACATGATTTCTTGCAAATGAAAAAAAAAATATGTTATTATGAGACATAAGTAGGTGCTGTACTTGTATTTTTAGTTTATGAAACTGTTTGTTGGAAATTGAGTTATATCATATTCTAGTTTTAGTTAATACACTTGTATGCACACTGTATAAAGAAGTAGACCTCAAGTTGATTTATTTTGTTATCCGTTGTTATATATAATTATTCACTGCGGTCCACTGAATTACCTATTAGAATAAATTCTCAAGCATATCAAGATTTTTCGAAGAAGACTTATCAGAACTTTTCGGAAATGTGTCGTTAAATATTAGATTACAAAGATGTTATCCATAGAACGGTCATTCAATTCATAAAACGAGAATAATAAGACAATGTATCAAAGGTATGTTTCAGAATCGATGAATAGGAAATAATACTAGTCGAAAGTCCCACTCGCTGGCTGGCCAAGTCATCAGATTTAAAACAACCAGACGAAAAACATAGTTTATGGCAACGAGACAAACCCTAGAGAAAAGTTGTGGCAAAAATAATAGAAGCACTTGATATAATTAGAAGTACGCCATTAATATTTCAAAAAATAAGATGAAATTGGAGCTTGTGTACAATCTCGTGTTGCCATTTTTAGTATATTTTGTAAATTCTATTGTTGTTTGAAAAGCTTTTACTGCTGCTAAAATAAAACATAAATTAGCAATCGTCCTTTAAATTGTTTTGTTAATGTTATTCATTTAAATAAGTGTTTCGGTTAATAATGTCGATTTTGCTAAAAGATAGCGTTACTTATAGATTTGGTGGTATAAACTAATAACGTCTATAGCGTTTTGGATGGTAAACATACGCCATCAAAATCAACTTTATTATTAATTGCTATTGTACAAAAAACATAATTTTTCATAACTCTGAATATGTCGAAATATGTACCAGGAAAATACGTTTTGCGGAGAAGTTTAATAACATTCTTTCATTTGAAGAAAACGGCTGCTGAAAGTTATTGGTTGTGAGTTGAAGCTTATAGTAAACATTCTCTTAGCGCCTTAAAAGTGGTGATTTTGATATAAAAAACAACAGGCGTCCAGGACAGCCAAAAAAGGTTGGAGGTAACGTAAAAAGTTGGAACGTATGGTTCACCATACGTTGAAATAATTGGCATAAGCATTGAATGTTACCCAATTCACCATTTCCGAACATCTATATGAATTGGGAAAGATCCCGAATGAAGGGAAATGGGTTCCATATGAATTGAAGGATAGAAACATTGAAAGGCAAAAAACCACTTGTGAAATTTTGTTTGCCAGATAGAAAAGAAAATGTTTTTTGTCATCGAGTTGTAACAGGTGATAAAAAATGGATTTATTTTAACGCAAAAAATCATGGGCAAACCCAGGCCAGACTTCAAGATCACAACCAGTGCGCAATATACACGAAAAGAAAGCTTTGCTGTGTGGGATAGCATGGGAGCTGTGTATTACTAACTGCTAAAACCTGGTGAACCAATTACTGGCAATCGATACTGACAACAATTGGTAAAATTGAACCGAGCATCGAAGGAACGACCATTATACATCCAAAGACACGATAAAGTAATTTTTCAACATGACTATGTTCGGCCCCATGTTGCAAAATATTTAAAAAAACTATTGGAAAAAAGTTAAACGGGACATCCTACCCACCCGCCATATTCACCGGACTTAGCCCCTTCGGATTATCAGTTTCTATCGATGGAGCACGGACTTTCAGAACAATATTTACATTCTTACAAAGATGTGAAAATTTGGCTTGATTAGCAAAAAAACAAAAGTTCTTTTGGCAGGGAATCCATTATTTCACCGAAATATGGGCAAAGTATTAGCTAATGATGCTCAGTACTTTGATTGTTAAGGTAATTGTTTTTGTTATCGAAATAAATGCTCACATTTTACGAAATAATAAACATTATTGACCTAAACATCTATTAAATACATAGATAAATATGTCTCCAACATAAATATCATTATACCTCTTCTTACTATAATTACATGATTTGTTATAACCAATAACCAATTTAAGCTTAAGGCTTAAATGTGCTTGTTTTGCATTAACATATTTCAAATTATATTTTAGAATATTGGACCATACTTAGGTAATTAAACTCTAACGACCAAAACTAAATTAAGAAAATGTCGATCAATTTCAATGCTTTTTACCGTAATAAGTTCTGCAACATACCATTACGGTTTTCGCGTTTCGCGCCCTCCATCCACCCGAGATTATTTTCTAAAATAATCCCGAAACTTCACTGCTGGTAGATGGGATAAGGATTGCCGTAGCTATTTGCCACTTAAAAAATCCTTATCTTCTCTTCCTTGGTGTTTCCGCAGCTTGACCGCCGGACGGGGTGGGTCAAGCGCTTCGCACCACTCCCCTCTGGGGGACAAGTACCAGAGGGGGGTGTATCTTAAGATATTATTTTATGTATTTCATTGCCGAAGGCACTGAAGGTGCTTCAGCTTATTTTATCCTCACTTACCTCGTAACCTGAAAGGGAAGGCACTTCCTGAAAGAGAAGCACTTTTACATCACCTCACCAAATTCCTTTTTCTTTTTTCGTACGTGGGACAGGCGGTCCCATTCCCACGGCGGTAGATCCCTCGTTGGACAACAGTCAACCTAGTCCCCCAAAAGTTGGAGTTTCGGTCTTCTGTGCCTTCTGCCACCCAAAGCTGCGAGGTCTTCCGGACGATAGTCCGTTAGCCTTCGCAGTTCTTGATTTGGATGGTCAGTAATCTTCAGAAAGGCTTTCTCTGCCTTTTCCTGCATGCACTGCCTAAAGGGAGTCCATATCATCTCTCTTTGTAATCGTACATTAGATATGTACCAAGGGGCGTTCAGGGCCTGTCTCAGTATCTTATTTTCATAACTTTCAAGCTGTTTGATGTAGGATTTTGCCGCGTAACCCCACGCGATCGATCCAAACATCATTACACTTCGTACTAATGATTTTACCATTAGCATCTTGAGGTTCACGTCTAATTTGCTGTTTCTGCAAATTAGCGGGTAAGCCATCTTCGTTACCATCACGGATTTCAACCGTGCGTTCTTGATTTGGTGACTCCACGTCATCTTCTTGTCAAAAGTGGCGCCCAGATACTTTACGGTATCTTGCCATGCCACATTCTGGTCGTCTATTTCCAGTTGGCGTCCGGGTCTGCTTCTTCTCTGCGTGTTGTAGATAGCCTGTGTCTTGGTAACATTTACCTTGATCTTCCAGGCTATCATCCATTCAATCAGATCGTCCAGGTGATCCTGGACGTATTTGACGGCCTGGTCCGGTCGCTTGTGCCTTACCATTATGGCGGTGTCATCGGCATACAGGGCTAACCTTGTGACATTCCTCTTGGGAATATCACAGGTGTATATGTTGTATAGGTGGGACGCTAGCGCCGCTCCCTGCGGCACTCCGGCCTCCACCCATCTTCGTGCTGATTTGACTGCACCCATTTTTACAGAGAAACTTCTGTCTCTTAGGTATGAGTCAATCAGCTCGGTAATCCACTCCGGGATTCCTGTCTCTATCATCTTGAAGATAAGCCCTTCGTGCCATACTCTGTCAAAAGCTCTTTCGACATCGAGTAGGACGATTGCCGTACCATGTTTTCTGCTTAGTGCTTCAGCTATGTATTCCGTCACACATAGCATCTGATCTTCCGCAGAGTGATTTTTCCTAAACCCGAATTGCTCGGGCGAAAGGATGCTATTATCTGCGAGCGCCTTCTCTAATCTCTTTAGAATCACTCTTTCTGCGACCTTGCTTATTGATGGCAATAAGCTAATCGGCCTGTAGTTTTGCGGGAACTTCTGGTCCTTTCCTGGCTTCGGTATCATTTTCACCGTTGCATATTTCCATCTATCCGGGGAATATCGCAGTCCAATGACTGCGTTAGTAACGGCGGTGATGGCTGCAATGCCCTTTCTGGGCAGCTTCTTCAGCATGCGATTGGTTACACCATCGCATCCTGGAGCTTTCTTGAGCCTAATTCCGTGGATAATTCCCTTGACCTCCTTCGGAGTTGTAAACTCCATCAGCGGCCTGGGTCCTATCCTTTCTCGGAAGCTTCTTACCGTTCTTCTGACTAACCTCTCATGGTTTTCGTCTTCGTCGTCGTGCACATTTATGATGCACTCTCTCTCGAGTGCATCGGCCATGGCTTCAGCCTTTTTGTCATTGCTGTATGCAAGCCCGTTGGCTCCGTGCAGAGTCTTCGGCTCTGGTCTTTTCTTGAGTGCCCTGTAGACTCCCCATAATGTACCGTCTGCATTGCCGAGATCCGTGAGGCGATCGTTCCACCTCTTTGCGGCCAGATCCTTCAGGGCTTTTCTCAGGGCGTTCGTCGACCTGGTCAGCTCCCTGGCCAGGTCGGCCGTCCTATTTGCCCTGTATCTTCGCTTGATGGCCCTACGCCTTCTTACCATCCTCCGTATGGAGTGAGGTATAGGTCCGTAGGGATGCTTCGACGGCCTTTCCGTTCTTCTAGTCGTGCAGTCTTCTACTGTATCGACTATGGCCTTTTCCAAAGTCTCAATTTCCTGCTCCAACTCCTCAGTTGTGTCAATCTTCGGGATTTGGATTTTGGAGTGGATCTTTTCTGGGAACAAGTCCCAATTGACCCACTTCCTCACCACACGATCCTCCTCCGTCACCAGAACTCAATTTTAAGAAAATCCGGTTATGGTCGGATGTCCCGTCGTAGGCAGTTTCGATCGCCATTTCCAATGGGATGCCCTTGATGACAGCGATGTCTAAGACATCAGGCAGTCCTTCGACCGGCTTATACGTGGGCTCTTCAGGAGCAATCACGATTGCTCCCATAGCCTCCACGTATCTTTCTAGTCTTCTACCGTTGGGATTATACAACCTGCTACTTTCCCTACATTTCCCTGTAGGAGTTCTTGGATGTCTTCTTGTGGCAGTTGATCGTGTCTTCCCGGGTGGTAGATGGACTGCACCTCAATGGGTGCACGTGCCATCTCTTCCTTTACCCCGATGGCTTCTATTTCACCTTCGTTATCTCGAAGGGGTTCAGATTCCAGACTACGCCTGACGAGGATGGCAACACCACCCCCGACAGGATTCCGTCTGTCAAATCTGTATGTCCGGTAGTTCGGGAAATTAATCCTGAACTCTTCCGGATACTTTGTTTCTTGCAGCGCAAGAATATCCGGATCATGATCTGCAAGAAGCTGTTCCACTTCAATCTTCTTGTTCCGAATCCCGTTGATATTCCAGGATCCAATCTTCAAATTTCTTGGCCTAATTCTGGCGTCTTGCATTTTGGGCTTTAAACATAGCCTTGACAGTCGATTCAACCACTGACTTTATCATAGCCTGCATGTCCTTTCTGGACATGGGCTCGTCATTTCGTGCCTGAGTTTTCGGAGTAGGCTCTTGCCTTTCCTTCTTCTTCCCATTTTTTGTGGGTGCATATTTGCATCCCAAGTAGGATGCGGCGTGCTACTCCCCATAGTGGACGCACGTGGCTTTCTCCTCTTTTGGGCGTAGGCATTCGGAGCTCCTGTGCCCCTCGCCACGCTTAACGCACCGTACGGGGTAACCGCAGTTACCATGTACGTGGCCGTACCGTTGGCAGCGATAACACTGCACGGGCCGGTCGGCCTTTGTTTTTCTCTCCGTCTTTACGGACAATCTGTCCACATAGCGGAGAGAAAAAATCTCATCATTCTTGGTTTTAACCAAGACTATGGGGAGCGCCTGGCCTTTGGTTTACCGCTTGCGAGATCTCAGTCTCGCAACCTCAGCGTCTTCATAGCCCTGTTCTACCAGGGCCGCTTGTATCTCCTCTACTGGAGTATTTTCAGGTACTCCTTTGAGTACAACCTGATGCTTCTTAGTCTCTTTCAAAGAGTACGTGAAGAAGCTCATCTTCTTGTCTGTGCAGACCTTTACCAGCGCCCTGTAATCGGCAGCTGTCTGCGGGAAGATTTTAATCCTTTCTTTCGCCATCTTGACCTTCGCGTAATTTATTTTCTTCTCATTTAGTCCTTTTGAGAAGGTTGACCAGTTGGCACAGGCAACTGTCACCGGAGGAATTGCCTTCGAGGCAACCTCCGTCGTTTGGGTGGGCCTAGAGGCCTCCACCTTTTTGGGCTTCTTGGCAACAGCCTTTGGCTTGCTTGCCTTTTTGCTTGCTTCCTGCAGTGTCGGGAATTCACCCTCCGACTCTGTGTCGTCAGTAGAGACTGCCGGTCTTTTCTTTGCCTTTGCTGTTTTTTGCATGCCGGACGATCCGGCTACTGCCTCAGCTGTTGTCTTCTTCGGTGAGATTGCCTCGAGTTTTGCCGTCAAGGCATTTACCATACTCTCCAGGCTCTTTATCTTGGCCTGGAGGTCGTCAATTTGCACCTTTTGTTCATCTAAAAGGGCATCTCGTTCGGCAATCTGGTTCTCCATCCACTGGGCCTTTTGCCTTTTTTCATGTTTATCCTTCTTCGACATTTTAGCACTTTCACTAGCACTTTCACTTTACTGTTATTTCTTTTGTTATTTCTTTTCTTTATAAACATCGTCTGCAAATACAGCGATATCTATCGCGAAATATCGCACGACGGCACGGAATAACGGTCGGCAGTTCCGAGAAACTGCCAACTAATCACGTTCACGTGCCAACTTGTACAAGTTTTCGCGATCGGAAATTTTTTCAAAATTTTCGATGTCGCTAGACTGCAAATCAGTCAGCTTCCCGCTATTTAGCCGAAAAATCGCGTCAAAAACCGATCGCGTCCACAGTCGACCTTACAACCGAACTGTGGTGCGGTTACTCCACCCAAAGTGGGAGGAGTCAACTGTCCGAAAAATTTTCTGCTTTCTGAAAAACGCCTGGCTTCTCTGCTAGGCACCAAACCTAACCTGAAAAGGACACTCGTAGAAAACACAACCGCACTCCACGAGACCTGGTTTGATGTATACCATTACGGGTCCTGTAGCTTCACTATTTATAGGATAATTCCCATAACATGGCGCATGGGCTCATCCCCCCCCCCCCCCCTCACATTCGTATCAGTCCATCATTCTTATCACACTAATCTTTTGACCTTTGTTTGTCCTGACCTGATCCGTATCGTACCATCGCAAATTTTCATGCGACTATTTACCTTATCTTCCCTATAAGATAACAGTAGGTTGATAGTTGAACGGTACTTTGAGGATAAATTTTATTGGACAAGCTATAAGAATTAGTGTCGAATACTATACGACTTATTCGACGACTTACGGCTTTAAGCGCCACGATGCTATAGATCGGTCCATTTAGATTTTTTAATCGATGTTTATATTTTATAGCTGGTATGAATGAAGGATATTGGATATTCGCAACAAACTTGGGTGACAAAGTGTCCTACTACTGGTTGAATTCAGGTCAACTTCTGTTTTATTCGAAATTTGCTCCTGGTCAACCAGATAATGCCGGTGGCAGTGAAAACTGTTTAGAAATCTTCAAAATCAGCACTGATAATTTTGCATGGAACGATTTTTCTTGTGATGTAAAACTTCGATTCCTATGTCAGTATAAACAAGAGTAAGTGATCGCATTTTAAAATTGATTTAGTGAATGATTATGGGGTAAATATCTTTAATTTCAGGTAAATGGAGTCATGTAATAACAATAGGATTGCTGATGTGTAAATAATTATATCTAATATATTATTCAATTATATCGTAACCTTCGGTGTTAAACACTAAATTCGAAAAGATTTACCACTAAACACCAAATAACTTTATTTAATTCCTCGACGCGCGTTTTGCTAATAATGTCAGCATCATCAGGATTGAATCACCTTCTGATGATGCTAACATGGTTAGCGTAACGCGCGTCAAGTAGTTAAATAAAGTCATTTCTTATTTACTGTTAAATTTCTTCGAGTTTAATATATTATTCTTAAAATTTAGTTTTTTATATAATCGAGTTTAATGTATTGTTCTTTAATTCAAATAAAAAATTTGCCAATAAGTTGCATTTTAATTAGATGTAAGCAAATACCTGTCAGTATATAGTTATGATCTTGTTATATTCGTTTGCGAAAGGGCGGAATATGATAGTTCCTGATTTTTGATGAGGGGAAGGAATAAAGGCAATGTCACCTGTTATTCAGAAATATATGAACCATATTTAAAAAGACAAATATGCAAAATTCCACAATGACTCGCCTTTTAGTCATGTCAGTAACAAGATCTTGCTTTCTGTGAAGTCTACTATGATTTTCACATATCAATTCATTTTTGATACTCCTAAATTTTAAACAATAGTTAACTTAAGCTATTATGGTTTTCGTAAAGTTACCCTAGATATTAATGACTTAAAAAGAATAAGGAATAGAAGAAATGATGGGGAAAGGAAGGAGTTTGACACGATAAGAAGGGTAGATATTCGGAAAGAATTGGAAAAACGAGAAATGGACAGAAGGACGAGAGAAATAATAAAAAATATGTGTAAAGATACCAAAAATGTAATAAGAATAAACAATAAAGAATCAAAAAAATATTTAAAGAAAATGGAATAAAAAAAGGATGTGTTTTGAGACCTGTTTTATTTTATATGCGAAAAAATCAATGGAAACGTTAAACTCAATTAAGTTTAATATTAAAAATAAATATTCGCAGACGATATGGTAATAATAGTTGTCTCAGAAAAATATTTACCACAAATAAACAAGAGCCTTGGAAAAATAAATGTAAATAAAACAAAAAACATAATTATATCAAGAGAACAGAAAATATAAAAAATTGGATTGAAAGACAAAAATAGATAACTGGTTAAAATTTTAAGTATTTAGGAAGATTGAAAGAAATGGTAAAATAGAAAAAGAAAGAGATTATACCTTAACTAGTAAGGAACGGTACCTTTGAGAACCCTGAAGCCATCTGGAAAAAATTAAGTTAATTGTGCTGTTAAGTTAATCTGCCATAATCGACATATATTACCTCGGTTATTCTAAGGATTAGATGGAATGAAAGATGGATCTAAATAGCCCTAATTTCCTTGCTGAGTCTTAGAAATCCAATATAGCGCCCACAACTATAATATAGCACACATTTAATTATTTCGACAAATACTTTGTGGTTACTAGACAAGAGTCCTGCTTCAAGAAGGTCTCCCCTATTCACAAAACATTAACGGAGATCTGAAAATCATCAAATTGATAAAGAAAATATCTCGGTCAGAATCCAAGCTCATAAATCACTTAACTTTTGTCGTGAAGTTGTTTAAAATGTTAATTTTTTAACCAGAGTAAACTTAAAAAAAAAAAATTTTTTTAACCAGAATAAAGTTTTGAAAACACAACATACTATCACCCACTCCAAGAGTGTGGGAAGTCCTATATTAGGAACCTCATCGACACTTTTATGGATTTTATTATTCCCACATCGTTTGCTGGTTCGTGAAATGGAACTTGGTTATTGAAGTAATAGGCAAAAGTGACACATATATATATATATATATATATATATATATATATATATATATATATATATATATATATATATATATATATATATATATATATATATATATATATATATATATATTTATTTATTCAAATATTTACAAATATTGTTGACCTATAGAAACT
Organism: Cosmopolites sordidus; assembly: GCA_031761425.1. Classification (NCBI taxonomy): domain Eukaryota; kingdom Metazoa; phylum Arthropoda; class Insecta; order Coleoptera; family Curculionidae; genus Cosmopolites; species Cosmopolites sordidus. The sequence continues at coordinate 27,607 of JARFXV010001565.1, forward strand.
ATTGAATTTCATTTCACTACAATTTTTCGCGTGCTATTTTTTACTGCTAACCTTTAGTTGTACTAGATTTGATTCTACTCTTCATGCTAATATTTCACAAAATACTTATTCGAAATTAACTGTAACGGGTAATTGACTCTAGCGTGCAACTTTTCTCACTTCTTCCTCAAAAACTTTTGTTTCCGTGCAATTTCACCTCCAACCCCACTACTCGTCACACTTTCTACTCGAACTATCAACTCTGACTCTCAACTCGAACTATCTCCAAACTTCTACGTGCTATAGAAAGTCCAAATTTTTACGTACTGCGATTGCACGTTTCAACCCGAAGCCTCTACTCGTACTTCTACCATGTGTTTTGAGTCCTGTGTTATTTTTAATACTGCTAGACAGCCATAAAATATGCGAAAAAAATAAATGAAAGTCTTAAATGTAATTAAATTTAATATTAAGAATTAATTATTGTCTGAATGATTGTGGAGTGTTCATGTAAGTTTTTTTTTTCTTTTTGGGTTTTTCGCCACGATCTGAAACTCAAAAAATATCAAAAATATCTGTTCTTATGTAAATTATCACTGGATAAAAACAAAAACATAACAAAGATAAATTTCTCAGTGATTCTTTTTCTGTAATAAATTTGCCTAACGAAAAATTTAAAAAATACAACAATTTTCTAAAATAAATACAAACTTTGAACGTTAACGTTTCGAGAGGTCTTCTCTTCCCGTTTTCAAAACGAATCTAAAAAATAAATTATATTAACTTCTATATATACTGAAAAGATAGGAAGCAAATATATTTTGTGTATATGTCAATGATACTTACATTGACAATAATAGTTTTTACTGACAGTGACATACTACCAAAAAAAAAATATAGGTGAGGTTTACTGTGTGATTATTGTGTATTAAAATACTTAAACGTTTTTAACCCGCAAGAGAAGCACTTCTGTGCACATGGGTATGCCTGTGAATATGGGTATACCTGTACAAATGGGAGCACATGGGTATGCCATTCCATTCGATTATTAATATCTTTTGAATAAATTATCCAATTTAATATATTTTTTTTAATTTAAACCTCAATAAGTATAGAAAAAGACTTTATCTATAGAATGTTCCAAAAACTAATAGTATTCCTAATACCATCGAAAAAATCAGCAAAAATAAAAAAAAATTAAAATGAGGTGTTCTATTCAAACTATTATTTCTAGGCGAAATTAATAGATAAAAGCTTTCTTCCAACGGCGTTCAAAAGGGGACTTAATGTACTTTCAGATACTTATTACATAATTTAGCTTTATTTAAAAAATATATTTATTTAGTCAAATAAATTTCACTGGTATGATGCTCTTCAAAAACCGATTCAGTCTCGCTTTCACTCTCTTTGTTGTCCAAAAGATCAGCTGCCTCATATAACTCTTCTACTTCAGACGCACAGCAAGTACGAGAACGCGTTTTCGTTTTGAGCTAAATAGAAAATGAAAGAAACCGATAAATAAATGTTAAAAAAATTAAAAATCAAAGTTTTTAATAAAAATACAATAAAAAATATAATATTTATGATTTACTTACCACAAACTCTGTCAAGATCGAAAATAAACATACTATTTGTGCTAAAAGGTTAAAAACACTGACACAACAACAGCACTGGGTGGCGTATACTGATGGTGTATACATACTAGTGACCCATAGACTGACTCCGGTCGCTTATATTTTTGTTAGTATTCACATCTTAAGATAGCTATTGTGGGGGATCTGTAGTGGGGATAGTAAAAAAATTTCCCCCACTTAAAGTCATCCCCACAACGTGACCATTTGCAAGAGAAAACACTTTTAATTCACCCCTGGGTATCCCTTATCCAATGCTTTTCTTAAGGGTTCCTTCCGGTCCACCAGTTTGCGTCAGTTCAGTAAAGACGGTTTTTTAAAAACGTTAAAAACATTTTATTTTGTAAATAACCACTGTTAACTGTGTAATTTCAGTTTCATGAATACATCTGACATTGCCATGTTATCCGGCATGAGTGCTGTTGTGCTAGTGTTGATAAGAGCACGGAAAATAAGGAAAAAATACAGAAAATCTGTATGGACAAAGGAATATTTAGAATAATTATCACAATTTACTACAGGAAAATATATACTAAAAATATATTTCTTACACACTCAATTTACAATATTATTACTTTTTATTTTATTTAATCTAAAAGTCCGTTGTGCCATTAGGTGTAAGACTGACCGTTTACATTTCAGTAAACGCGTGATGGCATTTCATTATTTTTTACCCTCTATAAGTTCCTCTCCAGTGCTAATTTTATAGCTTCGCTCCAATGAACTCCTCGTTTTTCTGCCGCTTGTCGAACTTGTTCTTCCTATCTCAATCTTGGATGTCCAACTTTATTTTTTCCTCGTGTTTTCGTTTCATAAATTTGTTTTGCTAATCTCTCTTCATTCATTGTGTGGATGTGTCCTAGCCAGCTCAGTTGTCTTTCTTCTATAGGTCTTTCTATTGGTTTGGTTTTTAGTTGTTCCATTACTATCGTATTTCTCACTCTATCCTTTTTGGTAACTCCATATATTTTGCGAACGAATCTAATTTCTGCAGCTGTAATTCAACTTTTGTCTCTCTTTGTTAAAATCCAAAATGCTGCCGTATATCATTGATGATACTACAGAATACTATGACATTATTTTCTTGCCTACAAGACTTCGTTTTTATCATATGAGATTCCGGGTGATCGATTGACACTCGGTTCAGTCCGGTTTGTACAGAAATCAGAAAAAATTTACTGCAGGGTAGAGAGGCAAAAATTACTTTTTTCTTGCGTTATTAGTATACAGTAATTATGTAAGTTTTTATCTATTAGATTAGCGGTTAGCCGGTCGCGTTGGTGCGGCGGTAAGAGCGTCTGCTTTGCCGAATCCGCGCTGGAGCGGTAGCTGGTTCGATTCCAGCGCTCGGATGGTTATTTTTCTTTCTTCTGTCCGTTTATCTTTCCTAAATGTTTGTGATTGTTTATAGGCGAGAGTGTAAAATCCGACTACGAATTACCCCTCAGTCACGCCAGTTAAAGGCTGGGTAAGGCCGGATGCCTTCTGAGAAGTGTTCTATGTTGGCCACTCGCCAGTCGGTAGGTTTCCTGATAGACTTATGGGTAGGCACATAACCAAGGGTTTATAGCCCGAGGGGGGTGCTGGCCTGGGTTTGTCGGAAGCTGATGACCGTGGTTCGGAACCCACGTTAAGCTGTAGGTCCAGTCGCTAAATAGCCTAGTTGCTGATGCGCCTCTAACCCAAACACTTTACTTTACTTTACTTTAGATTAGCGGTTAAAAAGGACTTTTTGTAATGTCTGAATGATTGTGGCGTGTTCATATATTTTTTTTTTATTTGGGTTTTTCGCCACGATGTAAAACTCAAAAAATATCCAGAATATTCTTATGTAAATAAATGTATTTATTTTATTTTATTTTATATATTTTATATATATATATATATATATATATATATATATATATATATATATATATATATATATATATATATTTATTATATATTTATATATATATATATATATATATATATATATATATATATATATATATATATATATATATATATATATATATATTTATATTATTATATATTTATATATTATATATTATATATTTATATATTATATATATATATATATATATATATATATATATATATATATATATATATATATATATATATATATATATATATATATATATTTATTAATTTATTTACATAAGAAAGAACAGATATTTTTGATATTTTTTGAGTTTTAGATCGTGGCGAAAAACCCAAATAAAGAAAAAAATAAAAAGGACTTTTTGTTAAAAGGCCTTACAATTAGACCAGTACAATTTTGGATATATCGTAAAATTATATAAGCTAAACATTCAAAACTAAGCATTGGCATCAGTGTATTTTTCAAAACTTAATTTTTTTAACGATGGTTGAAAATTTGTAAATTGCTGCACATTGAAATTAAACTTTCATGGTATGTTATGTTGTTTCAGATATTCTATGGCTGCAGGAAGATAGCTGTCGCCTATTTTAGGGTCACTAAAACACTCTCACGTACATTTTCAACTAATTAGAAAAGATGTTAATTGGGCTCTCGACTTCTCACGGGTTGACACGGATTCTATGGCTTTACTGGTCGGCTTTAAACGCTTCTTTTCTGTACTTCTTCGCTGGTGGTCGACTACTTTTGTTGCCCTATCGACTCCCCACGCGTGTCGTTTCCGTTTCCTCATTTAAGCTAATTCATGGTTGCCTACCTATATTAAAATTTAGCAATATAAATAAAGATTATTAACAACATTCGGCCATCCTAAAATTGGTATGTCACTAAAAAAATCTTCTAGGTGGCGAGGCTTTTTCTTTTGTCTTGGGGGTCGGATATTCCCCTTTTCTGTGTTTGCATCTTTCTCTTCTTCTTCATCTGAATATGATTCCTATTCTTCATCATTCATCTCGTCTTCTGTTGATGAATCTTCGCTCTCACTCGTTTCCTCATTTGCTATACAGAATTCCGTTTCCTCTTCTAGATTCTGCAGCTCTTGTTGTAGAAGATAGTCCTCCATCTTCTTTACTGAATCTTTTCAACTTGTAGGTAACTCCTGATAAGCATCAATTATTACCATCGGTCTTTGGTATTTCAGTTGGATTTTCGTAGGTTGTCTCGTTGACATCGGATAATTCTTTATCACTACTATATCTACCATAGAATATTTTACCCCTTCATACTTTCTGCTGTTATAGTAGATTTTGAATTTCTTTTGTACTTGAGTTACTTTTTCTCTGACTTGTTCGCGAATTTCGTCTATATTTCGTTCCTCTTCAACACTAGCTAGGTTTTCTAATAGGCAATCTTCATAGGTTTGGTCATAACCATAAAAGCATTTGAACGGTGTTCCTCCCGCGGTTTTATTTACGGTTCAATTTATGTTTCTTTCTACCTTTAGCAAGTTATTGTAACATCGTTCGTCTGATAAATAAATCATTTGTCATCATTCTAGGTATTATTACCTTCATTTTTGATTCTATCATACCATTCGCTTGAGGGAAATGTGCGGCGATTAAGTTGTGTTGTATATGGCACTTTTTACAAAAGTCTTGAAAATCTTTCCCCGTGAAGGCTGTTCGTCCATCAGTTGCTATTAGCTTTGATACCCCAAATTGATTTATAAAATCCTTTATCTTTGCCTTAGTTTCCACTGAGGTTGTGGTGCGGGCAGAATATAACTTCAGATATCTAAAAAATACATCTACAACTACTAGAATTTTAACATTTCCCCTGTTGCTTCTAGGAAAAGGACCTAAATAATCTAAATGTAACTTCACACCAACACTGCTGAATCTGCTATCAACCGAATCACTATTTTTCTTGTTGTATGTACGGCTTTTGATTTTCAATTATTCGCTGCCTTATCGTCTCTTCACTATTTCACTTATATTCTTATATGAATCCCATATATGAATATATCCCACTTCCGAATTTGTTGTCTATTTTTGTAATATGGAGTTCACTAAAACACTCTCACGTACATTTAACAGATTTAATAAAGGATAAATACTACATATAAGCCTCCAACTAGTTAGAAAAGATGTTAATTAGGTTTTCGACTTTTCACGGGTGGACACTGGATTCTAGAGTATTACTGGTCGGCCTTTTTTTGTAGTGCTTCGCTGGTGGTCCTCGACCCGACTGTTTTTGTTACTTTATCGACTTCCTACTTATTGTGTCGTTTCCGTTACTTCATCCGAGCTAATTAATGGTTGCCTACCTGTACTAAAAGTTAGGAATAGAAATTTATATATATATATATATATATATATATATATATATATATATATATATATATATATATATATATATATATATATATATATGCCCACAAGGTAACGTGACCGAACCGTGAAGGGAAATATTACAGAAATCTATTACGGTTCCGTCACGCTACCTTGTGGGCATACCTGGTACTATACCCGAAGTTCCTGGCAGAATGTTACGAGCTGTCCTGACTGCTCCGAGCCTTCGCCTTATGATGGCGTGAGTTGTGTGCGATCACGACCCGTCGTTAAAATGGCCAGATGACTTGGCATGGCCCCGATCGTCTCTCCCAACTGCTTTCCTTGCGTTCGTCTGGAGCTCGGCTGATGACGGCTGAAAGGCTAGAAACCGGTTCCGAGAGACACGTGACGTCGCGTGGTGGACAGTTAGTTGGGCGAATATATATATATATATATATATATATATATATATATATATATATATATATATGTGTGTGTGTGTGTGTGTGAACATTCGTTAGTTGCTTGCCTGAGAGGAAGCCCCACCCATCCCTCACATTGGTGAACACATATTTCGTCTGTTGGTGGATAGACTCATCAAGGTACCGACATATGCTCTCTCGTCAAGAATAGGGAGTGATGTATAACTCCTGACTACTGTTGTCTCATTGGACGAAATCTAAAGAAATAAAAAAATTGCAATTATAAGCCATCCGACGAGAAGTCGGCGAAAGTGTGGGTGGTTTCGATTGTGGAGAGGGACTCCCTATTCTTGAAGAAAGAGCATATGTCGGTACGCTGATGAATCTAACCACCAACAGACGAAACATGCGTACTCCAATGTGAGGGATGGGTGGGGCTTCCTTCCAGTCAAGCAATTAACGAATGTTTATTTTGGCGGAGACGCAGGTTATAGATCGTTGCACATGAGATTGTGGGACCCAACGGTCGGGGATGTATAACTCCTGACTACTGTTGTCTCATTGGACGCAATCCAAAGAAATATAAAAATTGCAATTATAAGCCATCCGATGAGAAGTCGGCGAAAGTGTGGGTTGTTTGATTGTGGAGAGGAACTCCCTATTCCTGATGAGAGAGCATATGTCGGTACCCTGATGAGTCTAATCACCAACAGACGAAACATGTGTCCTCTGTTGGTGATCCTCTGTTGTTGAAGCCCCACCCATCCCTCAATCTTCCTGGGCTTCCTCCCAGTCAAGCAACTTACGAATGTTCATTTTGGCGGAGACGCAGGTTGTTAAGCGTTCCACATGAGATTGTGGAACCCAACGGTCGGGGGCCCGATATATATATATATATATATATATATATATATATATATATATATATATATATATATATATATATATATATATATATATGTATATATATGAACATTTATGTTGGTTGCTTGACCGGGAACGAACCCCACTCATCCCTTCAACTCGATGGCATATGTTTCGTCTCTCGATGTTCAGACTCTTCAGGGTACGGACAGATACCATACCATCAAGAATAAGGAGACTCTAGCCACAGCCAACAACCCATGTTTTTGCCGACTACCCGTCGGAGGGCATATATAAATAGTTGTAGATTTTCTTGTACTGCGTCCAATGAGACAACAGTAGGTGAGTGTCGTCATATACCTAACTGTAGGGTTCCAAGCAAACAAGAAAAGTGTTCATTTAGGCAGAGACGCAAGTTGTTGTGTGTGCCACATGAGATTTTGGAATCGAATAGTGGGGTGTATGATGACACTCTACTATTATTGTCTCATTGAACACAGTTCACGAAAATTTAACACTACACACACACACACACACACACACACACACACACACACACATTTATTTGCAATTTGCAAAGAAAATCACATTTATTTGCAATGAATTATACATCGTTACAAAACCTGGACTTCTACTATTTTTCTACATAGCCCCCATTGTGATCAATGCATTTTTTCATGCGGTGTAGCATTTTTCGTATACCCGTGTCATAGAACTCTCCCGTCGCAGCGCGCAGGTAGCGTACGACATCTTCTTTCAACTCCTCGTCGGTCCTCAAATTCGTTCCATCCAGGTGCAACTTCAACGCAGGAAGGAGATGATAATTAAGCACTCTCCACTTTTGCAATCGTTTCGTGCATAACCGATGGCGGTCCGGCACGCTGTTCATCATGGACTTTTATACTCCCATTTTTAAATCCTCTGCACCAGTTTCGTACGATTTTATGTAGACTATACATTTCACATAATTGATGATGAATGTCTATGGGTGTAGTGCCCTTGTCACACAAAAAACGAATCACAAAACCTAACTCACATCTGGCGGTAGAGGCGAGTGAAAGCTCCATCGCGAATGACTGCCAAACAAAGACTGAGCGTTGCAAGCAGCTCGGAGTGGTAGGGATTTGTAGGTGGAAAATCAGGCTACATGCCAGTTCGGTCGGATCTTGCATTACAGCATTAAAGCGATCCTCGCGGCTACTATTGCGTCTTGGAGACATTACTTTACGGACAATCCTCATATATATCTAGGGCATGAATAAAGAATTTTAAATTAACTTTTGATAAAACGAGGAAAATTTTAAACGACAGTGTATGTTACTGTGTGTTTCTAGATCATTAAAAAATATTTGTAAAATAAATGTTTAATGACATAATTCACTTTAAGTGATGTGCAATAAAAATTTGTCGCTATTATTTATCAATATTTATCTATCAGTATGAAATATGACCTTCATTGATCTGAGTCGATAAACCGATCAATATTTTTCCCGTTATAATTCCGGGAACTCCAGTGCAACTCTGAGAATTGTTTACTATCGTCGTGTATAAATATGGGCCATGAGAGATCTTAAGTTAATATCTGTGCAAACTTTTTAATATGAAGCGTGTAATTTTCGTTGTTACAATTATTTTTGTTGCATTCGTAGTAAATGTTTCTGCAGAAAATTCAAATAAATATGTTGTATCTAACCAAAATGTATCGTTTCACGATGGGTATGTAAGGTGCCTTCAATATGGATTAGATCCTGCTGAAATAGCATCAGAAGAAGACCAAATAGAAATTGAAAGGGTCTTGCAATCTGAAACGAAAAGTAAGTATTATTTTTCTTAATTAATTTTGTTTCAAGGACAATTATGTATGTGGGCTTTGTATAAAACGAAAAAAAAAACGATAAAAAACAAAATATTTATTTTAATGATAAAATAATTTTGAATGTTTAGCAGTTAACAGTTATTTTTTAAAGATCTCTTACGTGTACTATATTGTTCTATAGTTTCTGGAAGATTTAAGAATTATTCTTGTAAACATTTCCTTTAAAATCGTCTAATAGAAAATGCATTATTACAATGCTTCTATGGCGTGCAATCGTTTATAAACAACATATTGTAGTTAGACCCAAATAAACCACAGCCTTGCCATGCGACGGTAAAATGGCGACTTGTCGCCGCTGTGCCGAAATCGCAGTTGATGCGGTAGTTGGTTCGATTCCAGCGCTCGGATGGGGTTGTTTTTCTTTCTTTCTTCTGTTTGTATTACTCCACACACACATATTTACATTTACACATACACACACACACACACGCACACACACATATCTATACTTAAATGTCTGTGATTGTTTCTAGGCAAGGGTATAGAATCCGTCAACGAATTACCTCTCAGTCACGCCTGTTGAAGGCTAGGTAAGGTCGGATGCTTTCCGAGAAGTATTCTACGTTGGTCACTCTTCAGTCGGTAAGCTTCCTAATAGACTTATGAGTATGCACATAACCAAGGTTTGATAGCCTGAGGGAGAACTGCACGTTAAGCTGTAGATCGCTAAATAGCCTTAGTTGCTAATCCGCCTCTAACTCTAAAACCCTTAAACCTCCTTTTAAGCCACATAGTTGTCTCATTAATGCAGGATTGAGTTAAGATCATAAAATTAACATATTTGAGTCTACTCCTTGTCTTCCAGATCTTCAGCGGTTAAATTATCTGTCAAATTTTTACTTGGCTACACCTTTACATCAATCATACCTTTATGTTATTTTCAAAAAAAAATGTGAGCTGTAGAGAAATAGTTTCAGGATTTCTTTTCTAAACAAAAAAAAACAACAGAGTACAACATTCAAATGACCAAGTAGACTTCTGTTATACACCACCCATGTTTTCACATTTTTTTCCTCAATATTGTGGCTCTATTTTAGTATACCGATTTGAAGGTCAGCTTTGAACTCTTGTTTTGTCGTTGAATAAAAATTTAATCTTTAAATTCCAACGCGAAAGCTTTCAATATGCAAATCACACAATCTTGGAATTCATTTTAATTCCAATATCAAACACAGCTCAAAACTAACTCAAGCCACTGTAGACGAAAGAGAACCGCAACATTGGAGAAAGTTAAATGAACATTTTAAGCAAGATTGTGGTCGGTAAGAACAAGCAAGACAGGAATTTTGATGAGGTACTATTCCATACATCACTTAATCAATAATGTAATCTCAAATCATTATATTTTAAATTAGGAAACAAATCGGGCATCTCTTGCTAAAATAATTGTTTTTTCAATTTAAAACGTCGTATGTAATAAATAAACTATCATACTTACTTAAGAATATTTATGTTTAATGTAGTATTTTGTTTCTTTAAAATGTCTTGTGTCGCCATAAAAAATAAAGGATACAAATTTATTAATTAACAAAAAGCACCAAGAGAGAATACAAATATAAAGCTACAAAAAGTCGCAAAATAACCATGAGGTTGATCGCGACTATAAACCTGACTTCTTCTTCTTCATACTTACTTAAGATGGTGCTACAGCATATATCGAGCCTTGGCTTCCTGTATACTCCGCTTCCATCCTTCTCGGTTCAGTGCCCGCCCTCGCCAGTTTGAAGATCTTAGCAGTGATTCATGTGCTTCCGTGGTTTTTCGACTGGTCTTTGGCCATTGAGTTTTCCCTTTAGTGTGCTCTTGGAAATTCTTCCGTCATCCATCCGCTCCATCTGCTTCTTGTATTTTATGAGAGTCGACACTTCTGGATTATCGAGGAATTCTCTATTGTATCGTATTCTCCAGATCGAGTCTTCCCTCACAGGTCCGAGGATTCTTCTAAGGACCTTTCTTTCAAAGACCTTAAGTAATTTTTCTGAACCCTGGAAATCTGGAAATTAATGTCCATATTTCGCTGCCATAGCACAATGTATATATTTATATATATATATATATATATATATATATATATATATATATATATATATATATATATATATATATATATATATATATATATATATATCATCATCATCATCATCAATTCGTATCAACCCACTGCAGGATGAAGGTCTCTTCAGTATGCTTCCAACTCTCGCGATCCTGAGCTTTCCTTTGCCATTCGGGTCCAATATACTTAATAATATCATCGTGTTTCCGGTCTTCTCCGTGGACGTTTGCGATCAAGCGGTATCCAGTCCAGGACCGCCCTGGTCCATCTTTCGTCCCATTGCCTCGCTACATGCCTGCCCACTTCCATTTCAATTGCTTTATTCTTCCAATGATGTCATTCACTTTCGTTTGTTCTCTGATCCATGTGCAGGTCTTTCTATTCCGTCTAGTAATGCCAAGCATACATCTTTCCATTCCCCTCTATGCAACTCGAAGTTTTTAAACTGACTGTGATGTGAGTGACCAGGTCTCACTTCCGTATGCCATAGCGGGCAGGACACACTGATCAAATACTTTTCTTTTCAGGCAAAGTGGTAGTTTGCTCTTAAACACTATGTTGAGCCTGCCAAATGCCTGCCAGACACATTTAACGCGTCGTTCCACCTGCCGGACGGTGTCCCCTTCCATTGAAACCCTTTGCCCAAGATACTTCCAAATTCGTTCCTAAAATGGAAATCCTTTTGTCCTCAGGAATTTTTTTGGACATGACCTGAGTCTTCTTCTGGTTTATTTTCAAGCCAAATGGTTCTCCAGCCCTTTGCAATTCTTGTACGTGTCTTTGAAACTCATCTGGGTCTTGTCAAAGAAGAACGATATCATGTGCGAATCTAAGATGATTTAAGTAAGCACCATTAATCCTTATTCAATCTTGTTCTCAATCCAGATTACGGAACACTTCTTCCAGGCAGACTGAGAAAAGAAGAGGCGATATTGCGTCTCCCAGCCGTACGCCCCGCTCTACATTTATTCCCACCTTAAGATCGTCAAGGTTGGCTGTCGGTGTAGATTCATCATATATCTATCCTAGTAGCTTTACATAGGCTTTCTCTACACCTTGATTAAGCAATGCATCTATTATGGCCCGCTTTGAGATTGAATCAAATGCTTTTTCATAATCGATAAAAGCCAAGTTCGGTGGCATAGTGTATTCTTTGTGTTTTTCTATGACCTGCTGTAGAACCTGGATATTATCCAAAGTACTGAATCCACTTCTGAATCCTGCTTGATCCCTTGGTTGTGCGTCATTAAGTTTTCTTAGTATTCTTTTGGATATTATCTTGGTGAAAACTTTGTACACCACTGATAGGAGGCTTATTGGACGGTAGTTCTTTAAATCTTCCCGTAATCCTTTCTTATGTAAAAGAATCACTTCTGCATTTTTCCATAAGCTGGGTACTTCTTGTTGTTTGAAGCATTTTGTGTATAATCTTGCCAGTGTTTTAGGTAAGGTCCGACCACCAGCCTTCAACATCTCCACCGTTATACTATCCTTTCCTGGAGCCTTTCAATTTTTCATCGAATCTATAGCCTTTGTCACTTCCTCCACCAGGATATCCGGCATTTGTTCTTCAGCGGGCATTGCTGTACTTGTCCGATTCTGGTCCTCATATAACTTTAAATAAAATCTTCGGACAACCTCTAACATTTCTGTCCGTTTCCTTCTCAGCTTCTGCTTAGCTTTGTTAATTCCCCTGTTTTCTTCCAGAGTTTTTTGCACTAGCTGCATGTTGAATCGGCGCTTTTCCTCTCGAATACGTTTTCTTATAGTTTTGCAAAGTTCAACGACTCGACCATGCCAGAAGAACTGTCTGCGTTCTTAATTGTCCGGCGTTTTTTCATTAAATTAATGGTCTCATTGGAAATTTTTGATTCTTTGTAACATTTATCTTCTGGTGCTATTGAAGCCGCCGTTTAAAGCACTGACGATTGACGATTTCTTTATATTGATCTGTAATTTTCATCTCCTCTGGGTCTTGTAACACAGCAAAGCGGTTCGACAAAGTAATTTCAAAATCTCTGCCCCTCTCCAGTAGCTTCCCAGAATCCACTTTGCCACCTTTTGATCTTTTTTTTTTTCTCGTTTTTTTCGGCAGTTTATCCTAATATTTGCTCGTACCATTCGGTGGTCACTTCCCACATTAAAATGGCTAAGGACAGTACAATTGCAAAATATTGCTTTATCGTTTGACATGATGTAATCAATTTCACTGGTGAGTCCAGATGGACTTTTCCATGTCCATTTTATGTTGATCTTTTTCTTATAAAACGAATTCATAATATAGAGTTCTTGTCCTTGTGCAAAGTCGACCAGCCCGTCACCTCTATTGTCCCGCTCACCATTGTCATATGGGCCAGTTGCATTTTCACCAGTTCTTGCTTTTCTGATTCTGGCATTAAAGTCACCTATCAGGATTTTATACCTACACCTCTCTTTGTCTAAAAGTTGGACCACATCATCATAAAATTCCCCAATTTCCTCAGCTCTATGGCTTATAGTTGGTGCATAAGCTTGGACGATTTGAAGCTTAAACTTTGTATTCAGCTGAATGATGCATTAGTCTAATCGGTCAGATATAGTTTCACATTGATGAGGAATCCAATTCTACCACATCGTCCATTCTCCGTACCTCGGGTGTAGAGTACGTGACCAGCTAGTTCTAGTTTGATTAACTCTTCTTGTTTCAGGTTGTACTGTCATATTTCAACATATTGAAATACCATGTTGAAGGTACGGACCGTAATCTGCCACGCTGGTCCAATGTGGGTTGGCGCACCTAATAATATATATAACTTATTTATATATTAAAATATAAGTCACATACGAGCTGATGGCGATCGGCCGTTCTTTTATGTAAGCTTCATTTTTTCTCTCTAACGGATCTTGGTATTCGTTGCCGAACCAATCATTTATTTTTCGCTGGGGTTGTTATCCTATCACCTCCGACGAATGTGAGGTCATCTTTGATGTTTTGCCACATTTCTTCTCTTGGCATGTTGGTGCCATTGTTCAGCAATATCGCTAAGTGCCTTTGCACTGCTGATACGTATTTCGCAACCACTTTCTTATCTTTGAATTTTCCAATCTCTAATTTAGGAACCGGTGGTGTTTTTGAGTGTCCTCAGTTTGCTATTCGACATCAGAACTAGGTCTTTACAAACAGTGATCCGTGTCGCAGTTAATCCCTCGACATGTACGCATGCCGAGAATGATGAAGGTCGCTCTTTTTTCTATTAGAACATGGTCTATTTGGTTGAATGTTCATCCGTCGGAAAATTCTCATTTCCTTTTATAAATGTCAGGATGTGGTAAACATGTCGAGCTTACAATGATGTTTTTACTGCTGGCTTTCAGCCTATGGTCGTTGTCGTTTCTAATATCATGAAGACTATGCGTTCCAATTGTCCCCATATAAGTCTCTCTTTGCCCATTTTCGCGTTAATGTCACTTAATACTATTTTAATATCGTTCGACGGAAGGAAGTTGAATGTTGATTCTAAAGTGATATAGAAATCATCTTTAACTTCGTCATCTTTATCTTCCATTGGGACGTGGACATTAATTAGCCAAACATTAAAGAATCTTGTCTTCATGCGTAATCCATACAATCGACCATTGACGGGTTTGAAGTTGGTAACTTGGTGTTTAAATGTGTTGTCAACGATAAACGCAACTCCAAATTTCCGGCTTCCCGTCGGTAATCTCGCTACCTAAAAATTTAGTTTCTTGAAGTGCAGTGATGTTTATGTTATACTTACTCACCTTTCTCAGGAGCACTCTCAATGCTTCTGTCCTGTACAGGGATCGAACATTCCTAGATCCGAAGGAATAAACCATATTTCGTTTGTGTGGTCGTTGCTGTTGAATCAATCCAGTCCGAGACGATGTTTCTTCAGGTTTTGACGCAAGTCTGGTTTTTCCGAGAATGAGTTGCTGACACATGGTCCAACTCCCACCCTGGATGACTAGTCCTACCTTTGATGGTGTCTATTTGTACACCCTGGCGGGAAAAGGGTGGGAGTTTTCAGATAAATATGACGTGCTGGAGTCCCAATATGTCATACGTTTTGCCTACTTTCCGAGACTGGCTATTCAGGTCAACTCTATGCTCGCTACTCCTTTCTCAACCGGGCTTGGGACCGGCTATGGCGGAGTTAAATAAAATATCATACACGAATCATAATTTGAGGAACAGTTAAATAAAAGGGTGTTTTGTGAATAATTTTCATAAATCATATTATCAAAATTATTGTCAGACACTACGTTGAATATTCTATAAAAATCATAGCTTTTGCATATACATTTGCTCATATACATTAAAAAAATTTGTTACATAAAAAAGTGCCAGAAAGTGTTTTCTGTATAAATGGCAATAAAAAATAAACATCTAAAGAGATCCTGAGAAGAACGTTTCCTTGAGGAACTCCCGCTCTTATTTCTTTCAATTCAGAGTATTCGTCTTCTTGCTTTATTCTAAAGTGTCTGTCCGATATATATATATATATATATATATATATATATATATATATATATATATATATATATATATATATATATATATGATGTGAATATATCTACATATTCTTTAGGCAACATTTCATTTAGCCACGTCTAGGAAGACTGCAAAGCATATATATTTTTCTTCTAGTTCACGTTCTATTTTCTCAGTGTCGCGGTGAACTTGAAGCCGAATTGATAATCTGGTATCAGCTCATTGTCTCCTATGAGTTTTGACCATTTTAAAACCACCAAATCTAGTATGGCAGAAAATAGAACCATATATCGAAGAACGCATGGGTGAATATAAGGCAGGGTTTAGAAGGGGACGCTCACATACAAAGAATTGTAGTAAGGAATGGGAATACCCGTTAAGCTTATCCGTAATCAGATCGAGTAGTAAAAGTCCCTTCTGAAGAAGAAATAATAACAAACAAACATATATTGAGGGAAGAAAATGTGCCAGACTGTTGGAGGGAGGCCATAATATGTCCCATATACAAGAAAGGGGATAAAACCGAATGGTCAAATCATAAGGAAATCACACTACTCGATGTACCCTATAAGGTCATTGCAAAAGAGCCAAAAGAAGCAGACTTAAAATATATTTAAATGGACAAGCGGAAGAATGCCAAAAAGGGTTTAAAAAGGCAGATCTACTACTGATCAGGCAGTTATACTACTTATTCAAGTATGAATTGAATTTGAAGTTATTGTTCATCTACTTCAAACTAGCCTATGACTCAGTCACATTATGACAGTCAGTCATAAAGAGAAAGTTATACCAAGCATTGAACGTGCCATAAGTCCCGAAGAAGATCATCGAAATGATAAAGATGACACTAAGGAAAACATAAAGTAAAGTGGTGGTGGAGGGATACCTCTCCTCAGAAAAATTTGAAGTAAAAAAGGTATTGGAGCAAGGGGCTCACATGTCTACCGTACTTTTTATTGCTGTGTTAGAGGTAATAGTCCGAGAGAATGGAGCGGAGAGCAGGAGGGACAATTTACAATAGCAAGAACCAAATATTTGCATACGCAGACGACGTGGTACTCATACCAAGAACAACAACAGAGCGAACAAGAATTTTTAGACCGTCTGAAAAAAAAAGTGCAGAAATATGGCCCGCACATTAATAAAAATAAGACAAAATTCCTTAAGATGGGAGAGAACGTAGAGGATGGAGAACAAATTATGATTAAAACGGAGCAAAATAAATAGTAAAAAATTTACAAAAATCAAAGAATTTGAGTATTTGGGAATTAACAGAACCAGCGAAGGCAATGATATAAAGGAAATTGAAAAAATGATGACCAGGGAAAGCAAAGCTGTGGAAGCGTTACACAACGTGATTAGATCTAAAAACAATAACATGACAGCAAAATTGGTTACATAGAACTGTTATTCAACCCACGGTACTATATGGCTATTAATGTTGGGTAATGAATAAAAAAGAAGAAGAAAAAAATTGAATATCTAGTAGCTATTTATCTAAATCTGAGGAAGATATTTGGTGGAGTAAAAGTACAAGAGACAATATGAAAATGGAGCACTAATGTAGAAATTAAAGTTCTCTACGAAAAACCATCTATAAGCTAGATAGTTATGTCTTCCAGATTGTGGTGGTTGGGTCATGTGTTACAAATGTCAGATATTAGATGAGCAAAACAAGAATTGTTAAGAGGAGAAAGACGAAGAAGAAGAAAAGGACAACCAAGAAAGAAGTAGTTGGAGATATGCAAGAAATATTTAAATTCAACAAGGGTAGGAGAATAGCGTTAGGGTAATACGGCGTTACGATAATAGCGAAGGGTAGGAGGATAGCGTTAAACAAAATAAAATGAAGAGAAGTAGGAAAGAAAGTCGAAGATATGGGTCTTTATTATCAATAGTAGGTTGGTGGTTCAATTATGCTTTGTAGATAATTTGTTAGGATAAAATATAATAATTAGTATTAGACAAAATGTAGTTTATTGTGTAAAAGTTATAGTTTTTAGTGACAAGCTCTTTTATATTTGTCCATGTAGGTGTTTTAATAGTCATCTTTAATTTACAGTTGGTACTAGAAATGGATTTTGGATATTCGCAACCAATTTGGGAAACAAAGCGTCCTACTACTGGTTGAATTCAGGTCGACTTCTATTCTATTCGATATTTGCTGATGGTCAACCAGATAATGCTGGAGATAACGAAAACTGTTTAGAAGTCTTCCAGATGAGCATCGGTAATTTTCAATGGAATGACTTTCCTTGTGATACACAACTTCGATTCATATGTCAGTATAAACAAAAGTAAGTTATCGAGGTTTAGAGTTCATTCAGTCGATGAATACGAGGTAAATATTTTTAATTTCAGGTAAATGGATTTATGCGATAGCAATAGGAATGCTAATGTGTAAACAGTTATATGTAGTATTATATATTTTTATTGCATGTCTAAACATTGAACATGGATTTCCCAACCATTAAAATGTATGGTGTTGTTAGAAAAATAACGTTTTAATTAAAAAAACAATTGATTATTTTGCCAAAATTGTTTCTTTTTATTCAAAATACATCCCTACCGTATTAATAAACCGCAGGGCACGTTCAACCAGTGGTAGTATAGATTTTTTATGTCGTTTTTTGGAATCGTCTCAATAACCCGCGCTAGGATCTCTCTCATGGCCAGTTTGAGTTTTGGGAACAACGGAGTCACACGGAGATAAATTAGGTAAACATAGGGGATGTTGAAGCACACAGTCTTGTTTTTTCATCAATTTCTTGGTCCCAATTTAAGGCGCGAAGAACAAATTGAGTACAGACTTTCAGTTTGTTTAAATCCTTTGTCAAAATTTAGTAAATCACATCTTTGGTCTTTTCGCATTGGTGCGGTAGTAGATTCGATTCCAGCAATGGGATAGTTATTTTTCAATCTTTCTTCTGTCTGTTTCTGTGTCTGTTTTACTTCCTAAATGTCTATGATTGTTTCTAGGCAAGAGTATAAAATCCGACGAACGAATTACCCCCCAGTCATACCAATTAAAGCCTGGGTAAAGCCGCATGCTTTCTGAGAAGTATTCTACATTGGTCACTCCTCACTCCTGGTAGACTTATGGGTGCACATAACCAAAGGTTGATAGACTGAGGTGGGTGCTGGCCTGAGTTGTCGGTAGCTGATGACCGTCGTTGGGAACCCACGTTAATCTGTAGGTTCAGTCGCTAAATAGCCTTGTAGTTGCTGATGCGTATCTAACCGTAAATCCTATCGTTTTTCCTCTTTTTATTACATTTGCTTACTTAAAAGAGTTAACATTGTAGTTTCTTATTTGAAGAAGGCACTACGTGTCGAAACAACTACATTTTTTTAATATAGTGAAAATTGAGACTTAAATCTTAGTTGTTTTATTTTAAATATAAATCTCCATCAAATATCGGCCACCTCAGTTAAATATTCTATAGACCTCTTAGTTACATTGTTGTCGATTCTCGAAACTTTTCAAGAAAATCATATTGGCCATATGACTCCAATCTATCATATGGGAAGGGACACTTACACACGATAATCAATTTGGCTTCCGCCAAAAATTATGAATAATGACCTCAAAAACAAATGATTTGGTTCAGTAGCCTCCTTAGATATCAGTCAAGTGTTTGACAAAGTGGAGAACAAGAGTTTACACTACAAATTTAAACAGATGTTATCTTACCATTTATATGAAATTCTGAAATAGTATTTTTTCTACAGATTTTTTCGAGTTAAAGGGCACTGTGATGGCCGAAAAAGTAAGCGATTTTCGGGAATTTTTTTCACCAGGATAATTGAGGAATATGGGGATCGGGTTTTTTTATTTTATTAAGTCTATATTCAATTTAGTTTATATAAATGTTTATTGAAAAATCTTAAATAGTTACAAAGTTATGAGCTTCGCTGTAGAGTCTTAAAAAAATCTTCCTCCACGGTCGCATCGATTTTTCGAAAATGGATTATCTGAAAAAAAAATCAAATTGCATTAGAATTTGTATGAATGTAGTTATTGTTGTACGTAGCCGATTTTTTTATTTTGATTTTTCACAAAATGGTGACCGATTGATTTTTTTTCTGTTTTGCCCTTTTTTTTGCATGCAAGCAGTCAGAGGCACAGTTTAAAAGTTTTGCTGTTACATGTTTTTATAACAAAAAAAAAGAGAAGTGCATGGCTTAAAGGACTTGTAACTAAGCCATTAAAAAAGAAGTGTGACATTTTACAAAGGGATTTCATTATATTTTCATGGTTTAACGAAAAATAATATTGTGTTATCGGTGGTGTGTTGAAATAATTATTTAGGTGTCTTTGGAAAAATGCCACCAATAAGACGTCGAAATGCACGGATGGTCACAAAATAGTAATTAAAGCAGATAAAAGACCAGCAGGCGAATATGAAAGGCGCTTCAATGTTAAATGAAATTGCCATTGTGGTTGTTGGCGAAAATTTGGTGTTTTGTATATCTTCTTATAAATAAAAATCAAATGCTGTTCATTGGTAAGCGCATCACTTGAGAATGGCAGGACCGATTTGATTAATTTTTATTGTTCGTAATAGTCCGAATAAGGTTTTTATAAAAAGAAAAAATTGCCCAAAAAATTGGGGAAAAACTGAGTGCTTTTTTCTATAGAATTTTTATATGAACTCAACATCATAATTCACAATTCGAACGATGGATATGCGTAATTCTGTATTTGTTTTATTCGTTATGATCTTGGAAAATTTTTCAGGAATAAAAGGAAGGCAATTACAAAGGAAAGTTGGAAAATTCGAACAAACTGCAAAAATCATCATTTTTGTATGCACTCTCGATCATAACTGACGATAGAAATGACATGTTTGATTGATTCTTTTTTGCTTTGTTCGTTATGCTACCAGGGTGGAAATAACTCAATTGAATGTTTTTAATTGAAAAAATAAATCTGAAAGATTTTGAAAAACGCATTCCAGCCTAAATTAAAATAAAATTACATTTGCTTTTACTTTTGTGTTGTTTCGCGATCTGTCCAACAAATGGAGTTATTTTATTTCTATTCCAATTTATTTCGCTACGTATGCAAATGTCGTTTGACAGCTGATTGTCATATTGTGAATGAAGCTAATCGGTTACATAGTGATGAAAAATTGATTCAGCTGTTTTCAGTTGAATTGTAATTCTGTTGTAAGTTCATCGCAATCGTTTCACGAAATGAATTAAATTTCGTAGTTTTATCCCAATCAAATTTACAATAAATAAACAAAGATTAATATCTAAAAAATTCTACTATATTTAAAATTGTATGTACGACAATTGTTTCGACACACAGTGCCTTTTTCAAATACAAACTATACTAAACTAACAGTGAGAAAAGTAACCACAACCTAAAGTGTTCATCGACCTAATAATACCATAAAACATAATAATGGGGAAATCCATTTTTTATCAACGTCTAGGAGGGCAATATAAGTTTAATAACGGTGAACCATTCAAGTCTAAGTGGTCATTTAACAAAATATCCAAATTTTCTTTTTTCAAATTTTTTACTGTGTGTCAAAACAATTGTCACGAAATACGGTGCGTTTTGAAGTGACAAATGGTTAGACAGTAACAACGAAGTGAATCAATTGTCTATTTTCAGTTGGATTGCTATTTTTCGCATCGCACATTGTATTGCAATCGACAGAATTGAACTGAATTGACACAGTTTAATCGCATTGCAACGCCGCTAATAAGCTCGAGCAATTTAGGTCACAGAATTCGCGATGCAACAAACCAAACGAATTTTCGATATAATCGAATGGCAGAGTAACGCGAAGAGTGAAACGAAATTGAATGGAATCGATTATCACAAACACATTCAGCACACAAGAAGAAAGGGAAAATGCAAACCAAGATGATATACATCGAAAGAGACATCATCGGTTAGTAGAGAGCAATCACGCGACAATGAATTTAAATAATCGCAGAAGAAGAGAAATACATATTCCGTTGAATACTCATCGAGCTGCATTCTGTTACAACCTGACAATTAATAATAATGCAGACCAATCCGTTGATATTGGATCGATGAGCGTTGTGTGCCTACATTGTAAGAAATTGAAATACAAACATAAATATAAATTGTGTTGCGCAAGTGGCAAAGTCAAATTGGCGCCATTGGTCCCGCCACAAGAGCCATTGCGTTCATTGTTTTCTGGAAGAGGATCAGATTCCACACATTTCCTGGAGCAAATC
Source organism: Cosmopolites sordidus (assembly GCA_031761425.1). Classification (NCBI taxonomy): domain Eukaryota; kingdom Metazoa; phylum Arthropoda; class Insecta; order Coleoptera; family Curculionidae; genus Cosmopolites; species Cosmopolites sordidus. The sequence goes on from JARFXV010001565.1 coordinate 49,367, forward strand.
TGGAAATACAACAGTTGCTTGCAAATGACTTCATTTGGAGCAACAAATGTGGTTCGGGACAATTTGTTTGAAGATTCATTGTGATTTAATGGAAGAAAATAAATCATTTGGTTGACATGATATTCTGAATTAATTCAATTATAACTTAAATTTTGAAATAAAGCCGCATTGTCCAAAGTAGTTGATCACATTCCAGGCACATCACACATTTCCAGCATTTCAGCTGCCGATAGAATTCATCGCGCATGTAAAATTTCCCATTGAGGACTTCTGAATGTACTCCTCCTCAAATTGAATATCCATGGCCACAATCGTTAAAAGATACAATGATCACACAAAGATAAGTTTTCTTTTCATATATATACACACACATAAATAAAGTAAAAATGAGAAGAAAACTTATATATATATATATATATATATATATATATATATATATATATATATATATATATATATATATATATATAACAATGATACACCCGCGCTCCACGGTGGTGCTTTGTCCTTCCCTCATTCTTCTGGCCTTAAGCCGTCATCAGCTGGGGTCAAGTTGAACGCCTTGGGAGCGACTGAAGCGGATGAAGCGGATGAAGGCAACGACTAAAGCTATGACTATTTAAATCCGACCTTTGGGCTTAAGCCATCATCAGCTTAAACCGTCATTAGCTTATTTTTGAACAGACCTGGTACTTACCCGAGAACGGGCCATGAACGATCGCGCACAGTTTGTCTGTGGCGGTTGTTTACCACAGGATGGCAGAGTTGCATGTGATTGCAGCCGCCATTCGACATGATCAATTTAAATGGTCATGGCTTTAGTCGTTCCCTTCATCCGCTCTCCAGGTGTTCAGCTTGAGCTCAGCTGATGACGGCTTAAGGCCAGAAACTAGTCCTAGGAGACGTTTGCTGACGCTTTGGACAAAGCACCAACATGGAGCGCGGGTGTATTTTCTTTATTTTTAATAAATTTCTCCACGAGCCCGCTTCATCATTTCCGCTTCATCATTATATATATATATATATAATATATATATATATATATATATATATATATATATATATATATATATATATATATATATATAAAATACACCCGCGCTCCACGTTGGTGGAGCATTATATATAATGATATATGATGAAGCGGGCTCGTGGATATATATATATATATATATATATATATATATATATATATATATATATATATATATATATATATATATATATATATATATATATATATATATTGCGCGTATAGACCCAGTTGGATCACGCACAGCATACTGACTCATTTTCGAGTGTTCCTTCTGATCTTCCACACCTCTCTCATCCTTTCTCCGAGGATTCTCTTTCTCTCCACCTTGTCCCCGATCTCCCCGAAACTTCGCTCTCTGATAAAACATTCCACATGTTTCTGTACATTCTTCTATCCTTAATGTCGGGTCCATTTGTACCTTTCCCAGATTAGTTCTAACTTGTGCGATCCATGGTACTGTTGACTTGACCCGTTGTATGTATGTAAGAATTATGTTGGTGAGTGTTGTCGGTGAGATTCTACTGATATGTCCATATAATTTCAACCATCTTTTTCTTATGTCCGCCGTTGCGTTGGACATTCTCTCTGTGGTCTTTTTGGAATGTTGTCCGTATCCTTCCTCTGTTAGGTTTGGGCCGAGAATTTTCCTCATAATTTTGCGTTCTTCTTTTAGTATGTTTTCTATGCCGCTTTTTGTGTAGAGTGTAAGTTTCTCGCTTGCGTACAGTACCTCTGGTTTGATTACTGTATTGTAACGTCTTATTTTTGAGTGCGTGAGTATGCATTTCTTATTGTAGATATTGTGTGTCTTGCCATATACCCTCTTCATTGTCTGTATCAAGTCTTCTGTGCTATTTTGAAGTGAGTGACCCTATTTATAGGGTCACTCACGTATAGAGTATAGCTAGGTCGTCTGCGAAGGCTAAGCATGAGATTTTTATGTTGTTTTTGGGTCATCCAAGTCGAATGGGTTCCAATATCTCTGATTTTTCAGTCCTTTTTCCATTCCCTTATGACTTTGGCCGGAAATTTCTCCCATAAATTTCACTTTAGAGGTTATGTCAGTCAGTGTCTGCTTGATCAATCGTAGTGTTTTGGGATCGAGTCCTTGTCCTTATATATGGCATATGTACGTATATGTACGTGTTTTTTCATGGAGAAGGTTTTCATGCTATCCATTTTGTTCACGGTCAATTGAACACGGTCAATATTTTTGCGCTGTCCACTTTATTTTTTGTTGTACCTCGCCACTATAGCGCATCAACTTCTGCAGCTTAACTACATCTGGACAGAGCCCTCGACATGTAATCGGATGATCTGAGTTCGTTGACCATCGAAAAGTCAACTATATGTTGCTTGCTCCAGAGTAGCGCATCAACTTCTACATCTTAATTATATATTTCCCTTCTTACAATATTTAAAATTAAAAATGCTACCATACGATAGACAATGTAGCTCGGTGGATATAGATAAAAGTGAATGGAAATTTGGAAATTTGTAATTGTGAAAGGAAAGGGGTAGCTTAACTGAACAAAGCCCTCGACAAGTAATCGAACGATCTGGCTTCGTTGACCACCGAAAAGCCACCTATATGTTGCTTGCTCCACAATAGGAACTTCAAAAACTCATCTATACACCAAATCAGAACACCAAAAATATGGTTTATCCACTTTCATTTTTTAAAAAGGAATAAAACAATAAAAATAAAAGTGATAGATAACAAAGTAAAAAATTGTTTTTATTCCTTTTTTACTTTATTTTGGTTTGATTACATAATGAATGGAATAGTGATAAATATTGTTAATTCACGTAAATTATTAATAAAAAAAAATGTAAATAATTTATCATCAATTTATACTAATAAAAATAATAGAATCTTATTAATATGAGTAATTTTTCATTTTTCCACAATTTTTTACATCATTTTATAGATTATACATTATATACAGACCATTCATTTTAGATATATAGAGGTAAATACATACACACTGGTAGGACGTCTGCCAAGTTCTGTTACTTTTATATAAAATCAACCTAAACACTTGACGAGTCACGAACGAGAACACTGAACGAGTCAGAAACAAACTAAACTATAGAAATAAAGGAGAATAAGGTACATGAAAATAAGGAGATATAAATGATATAAAGGAGAAGGAGGTACTTGAAAATGTAAAGTGCTAAGCCATTTCTGTGAAAAGGTGTTTTAATAAATACCTAAATCAAAAATCCTTGGAACTTTTTTCTTTTGGGAAACTAGCCAAAGTCAATGATTGTAATTTTTGAAATTGCAAGGAAAACTGCACAAATTAAAAATGCTTAATGGTAAACTACTAATGCTGGTTATTCTTCTAGCAGGAAATGAAAGGAAAATGAAACAGCATTTCAAAAAGTCAATGTGACTAAAGATTTTAGTCAGCCCCATTTTTATTAAATTGAAAATATAAAGTGATAGTACATTAGGTATATTACATCATACAATGTTGATCCATATAAATCTATGTATATATATAATTTTTTATTAAAATGATCTGCTATGTTATATTTTACATAATATATTAGTTGTAAAAATTGGTTTTGCAAAAGATTACAGTATGGTTTTATACGAATCACTTACAAAGTATGAACAAGGCACGCAAAATAGTAGATTTTACAGATTTTTTGGTTTTAATATTTTCCTAGAAGATACGAAGTTTAATTTTGTAGATTATATTTTGAAAAATAAGTTTCCTAGACGCCTAAGAAAAGTTGCAGCAAAAAAAGAATTTCAATTACTTAACAATAATAAAATTTAAAATAGTTTTGGAAGCGGGACTAATTCACTCCAATTAATTTTAATTAAATTTAAAAATATTTATATAAAATTGACTAAAATCGATTCATTTAAAAATACAACAATTCGAATAAATTATTTAAAAGTATTTTATGCCGTGTTTTGTTACTTTAATATCATCTAATCAATGATGAAATGTAGAGGCGAAAAGTATTGGGCTGACCAATTTAATCTAGAGATAATTTTTATTCTACTGTTTTAATATTTAAAAATGTTTTAAATCGACACAAAGATATGTTAAAAAGTTTCAAAGCTGACACATGAAACAGTAAAATAAAAATAAGGTATCGCATATCAACAGCATATCTTAGAGGCATAACAATAAATAAACTAAGTCGTTTAAGGTAACAAAACAAGACATAAAACAAACAAAGATAAAATTTTAAAAATTCCAACAGTAAGATATTTAATTTTTTTTATTATATATATTTTTTTAGGTAAAACACTAAGCCCTTTTTGTTTTAGTTCCTTCATTAGAAAAACACAGCATCATCCCATTCATTTTTATTATGATTTTTTTTTGTAAACGTGTCGAGATACCAGCTTTTTTCGAAAAGTACAACGCCGTATGTGTACATTCTTTCAAATCGTATTTCACTTAAAATACAAGAATGTACTGAATCGGTAAATGTTGAAAGCCCTTTAAAATTGATGTCCTCATGTTGCGTCAAGTGTGACGCTCTTCTTATACTATGTCAGCAGCTTGAAGAACATGATGGCTAACGAGATGTTGATGAAGAGAACTACAAGGACCAATTGCTGCCGTGAAAACCAGTCCTAAAAGATAAATAATAGTTGTTAATGTTTAAATATAGTTATTCATTGTCACTGAAGTTAAAATAACATATTTCTTTAATATATAATATGAGATTTTATACTAATAGGTATTTCAGTTAAAAATGTCGGTTTTGCTAAGATATGGCGTTACTAATACATTTATTGGTATAGACTAATGACGTGTATGGCATTTTGGCTGGTATACTTTCGCCATCAAATTATCATTGTGCAAAAAACATCATTTTTCATAGCTTTGAATATGTCGAATTAAGTACCAGGAAAAGACGTTTTACGGGGAAGTTTAATAACCTTCTTTCATTTGAAGAAAACGGCTGCTGAAAGTTATTCATTGTTGGTTGAAGCTTATGGTGAACATGCTCTAACCCAAAGAACTTGTGAACAATGGTTTAAACGCTTGGAAATAGTGATTTCGATATAAAAGACCAGGAGCGTCTAGAACAACCGAAAAAGTTTGAAGATGCAGATTTGCAAGCATTATTGGATGAAGATTCAACTCTTACATTGAAACAATTGGCAAAAGCATTGAATGTTGCCCATTCCACTATTTCCGAATGTGTACACGCATTGGGAAAGGTCCAACAAGGAAGGAACATGGATTCCATATAAATTGAAGGAAAGAGACATTGAAAAGCGAAAAACCATTTGTGAAATTTTGCTTGCCAGCTAGAAAAGAAAAGGTTTTTTTGCATCGAATTATCACAAATATAATAACTATAATACAAATAACTCAAAGCATAAAAAATCATGGTAGACCCAGGCCAGCCTTCAACATCACAACTTTACTGTGTATTTGGTGGGATAGTAGAGGAGCTCTGTATTACGAACTGCTAAAACCTGGTGAAACAATTATTGACAATCAATATCTACAACAATTGATAAAATTGAACCGAGAATTGAATAAAAATCGCCCAAAGACACGATACAGTCAATTTTCAATATGATAACGCTCAGCCCCATGTTACAAAACGTGTATAAACTATTTGGAAAATGCTAAATAAGAGGTCCTACCCCACCTGTCGTATTCACTTACTTAACCCCATCGGAATACCACTTATTTCGATCCATGCAGCACGGACTTTCAGAATAACAACACTTATATTTTCACGAAGAACTGAAAATTTGGCTTGAGCATTTGAACAACCAGTTCTTTTGGCGCGGAATCCATTCTTTCACAGAAAGAAGGGAAAAATAATTGCTAACGATGACCAATACTTTAATTATTAAGGTAATTTATTTTGTTATGGAAATTAACGCTCAAATTTTGCGAAAAAATCGACGTTAATAACCGAAAAACCTATTACTGGTTAGAAACCACAAGTCCAAATCTTAGTCAAACTTTGTCAATTTAACTAGTTCAGATTAAATTTCACTCCGGTGAACAACTATGATCAAATGTATTGTAGTTTTAATTGGTTCTTTGGTTTAATATCATACGGGAAAAGAATTGTGCTAATGGGTCTGGTTCTATAAGGATAGACATTATTTCCAAAATTGCCAGTTTTGAAAATATATCAAATTTTCTTTTAGACTTGGGCACAGTGAGACGGAAATTTTTACAAAACTTTAACAGACTTATGGAAACAATGTTTTATCAAGGGCCTAGGTTTTCACGTGGTTTAAGGCATTCTCAGAGACAAGAGACTGGTGAAGATGAACCTGGCAACGGAAAGTCTTCCTTTGCAAGAAGTATATCGTGCGTTCTGTGTATGTGATGGTATATTTTCAATGATGGCCTGAATGTTTCGTTTCAAAATTTTCAAATGTGGAATCGTGTATTTTACCATTATAATTTGTCAGAGTATACATCTCATTTTCTATAAATTTGTAATTTGGACCTAGGTTTCTCATCGTTTTTACTAGTAATCCGTATTCTATACTGTTTGCTTCCAGTTTAGTCCACCTATTATCTTGAGATCATCGTCTCATATCTTTATTCTATATATTTTGTTCTATCTCTATTGTCGGAGCATATATCTTCTCTATCCATTTGTAATTCAATTTTGGACATATGATTCTTCTCATTTTATCTAGCGAACTATATTCTATTTTGTTTGTTTTCAGTTTTCAATTCTTACGATTATCGTCCCATATCATTGGAAACTATCAACGCGATTTGTGCTCTCACCAAAGCCTCCAATCTTAGACATCTAGTGTTCTATCTTTCATCTTTCTGTCTCATGTTTCACTTTAACTTTGTTATTTATTTTTCAGAGCTGGAAATTTATATCTCTTGTTTTGCAACTGAACTATTTCTTTATTTTTCGGTCGTCTAATCTTATTCGCAACATCCCTCTCTCTATAAATTATTGCGTCTTAATAATTCTGATCAAGTTGGCTCTAGTAATCACCTATGTCTGACAGGTGTATGTCATGATTGGAAAAATACACTGATTGAACACACTGCATCTTAAGTATTGAGCTTGCTTAATCCTGGCCATGAGAATCGCTTTCTTCTGGTTACTTCAGTTGTTCGATTTTCTTTGTTGGATTTTAGTTCGCCCACTCAAGAGTGCAATCGTTTTTCGTTAAATTTGTTATGCCTTCCTCATTTGTCACTATTTTGGTGTTTTGAAGGTTTATTTTCAGTACTATATTATGGTATATAAGGCTTGAGCCAGTTGCGCAGTTATAGCTTACAGTTCTTCCAATGTTGTAAACATTAGAATTATATTATCTTCAATCCAGAGATGGGTTAGTTTTCTGTCATTAATATTTATGCCGTAATATGTTCAATCCGACAATTTAACCACATCTTCGAAGGCGGTATGATGGGAAAAGTTTTGGCATGAAGAGTTTTGGTATCACATCTCTATTGTCATGGTCACTTTTACATAGTTGTTAAGTATGTGCTGCCTGTATCGCCTATTTTACAGTTGCCTATTTTACAGTTATTCACAGCTTTTCTACTACCCATATTTTTGCACTACCAAATGCTTTCTTATAGTCACATGGGAATATAATATTCATTTATTTTTTTCCTATAGGATTATTATTGTGGAAAGGTGATCCGATGTAATATATCCTTTTCGACATCAAGTCTGCTCGGCTATATGTAATAATTTCCAATGTTAGGTGATTGATGATGAATTGATTTGATGAATTTGAATTGATCATGAATATTATAACTATGCTTTTATTTCAATCTCTAACTTTCTCACGCCTATGAAGGCAATCATTGAAAATAATTTGTAGAACCTGCAGTGTTACCCCTTTACTGTCTTCTGGTATTTCTGCTAAGATTTTGTCCGGGTTAGCTCTCTTATTTTTCTTTTTTAGTTTTTTTAGAGCTTGTTCAATCTCAAATAATAGAGTTTTTCATCTGAATTTTTATTTCTGTCTTACATAATGGTTTTTTTATTTAATAAAATTTATTATTTAGTTAAATTGTTAAATATATATATACATTTAACAATTTAACTCATACGCTAAAAATAAATTAGAAAAAGATAGTGTACAAGCTATAAAACGAATAATATACAAGCGTAAAAAGAAGCTTAAATGAAGAGCAAAGAAGCAGAAGCTGGTGCAAGTAAATAAATGTTTTGTTTTGGACTCAACCTAGGTATTTTTCTTATAAACTGGACAAATAATAACATGAAAACAGGCAGCTTGCGCACAAACTTATCAATCAGCTTTACAGAGAATGACACGATGCTAATATTTGCCATAAATAAATAACATTACAAACAACTCTAGAACAATTAACGTACCTAATTGATCTCTGTAATGCGGTAAAGGGAAACAGAGAAAGTGTTAATTTTTAACAACATTAAAGAATTTTAAAATGGTTTACTATAACCTACAATATTCTTAGAATGTTTTCTAAATAAAAAAAAGAGTAAAATCTACAAAAATGATGTTGGCTATATAACAGAAGCATATTTTTTTTCAGTTATAGTAAATCATTTTTGATATTATAACAACCTAGGTAAAGTCAAACAGGAAAAATGCTGGGAATTTTATATTTTGGTAAGAAGTAATACTGGATAAAATAAAATGTTAAGAAATATATAGTTTTACTAATATTGTTATCATTCAAATAATTATTGTACTAGGAATTAACTGAAAAGATATCATTTTTTTCCTTATATTTTCATTCTTAAATACATTCGGAGTCTACGAATTGTTTTCCTTAACACGGGGGGGTGTAACGATGACAAAGGCTTTAGTCATCATCATGTTGCGTAACATTAATCAACATCGACTATGCAATGGAACGAGACTGGCTGTGAAAAAGCTAATGAATAACGTCATCGAGGTAGCGATCATCAAGGGAAGATACAAAGGAGAGGATGTTTGATTTCGCGTATCCCGATGATTACAACGGACTTGTCATTCGATTTTAAGCGGCTGCAATTCCCCGTGTGTCTGGCCTTTGTGATGACCATAAACAAATCACAAGACCAGTCGTTGGACGTTTGCGGAATTAAGTTGGAGTTTCCGTGTTTCGCGCATGGACAACTATATGTCGCATCTTCGCTTGTCGGAAAGCCATCATCTTTGTATATTTACTCACCGGAAAACAAAACAAAAAACGTAGTTTATCAGAAAGCTTTACACTGAATATATGTATTTATCTTTCATGTAAATAAAAGACATTGAATTCATTTGAATTACAAGCAAGTTTTAATTAATAACCTAACGAAATTCAAAGTATACACGATGTAGTCTCAATGAATTGATGAATTGATGAATTGAAGTTGGAAAGTTGATTAGGAATGATAATCGCTGATCAAAAGTTATAATCAAATAAATTGTAGGTGATACAATAGGTCACCGGTTCTTGAATCAAACTCAGATAAATTTGCTTAGGTCCAGTCTAATTTCAGAAGAATATAAAAATGGAGTCGTATACAATACAACAATACGTTAAAATTGTTGAATTATTTTATGAAAATGGGTGTTCAGTGAACAATGTTTTCAGAAAATTACGTAATATTTATAGTTTGCACAATCATCTATCTAAAAGCACTATCAATGGAATTGTTCAAAAATTTCAATAATCTGGTGCGGTGAAAGATAAAAGAGTCTCAGTATATAGCCGTAACAGTAGTTCACAAGAGCATATTGATTTGATACGTGAAAGTGTTGCGGAAGAACTAGAAATTTCCATTAGTCGACGTTCACAACAATTTGGACTCAGTAAATTCACAACATATTGTATTGTATTCTCCTTCAAGTTGCATCTGGGCGGCCTCTACATGTCTTTCCTTTCACTTTGTAATCTAAGGTTTGTATGATAGTGTCAGTCATTTTTCCTAAGTATGTGCTTTATGTTACATCACTTCGATTGGTTCTTATTGGGTGATGTGGCGTATATCCCGCTTTGAAGTTATGTTGGACTAGTATACTTTCATAATTCTTCATAGGCATTTTTTAATAAAAATCTGCCTATTATTAAATACCTATTACTTTAGAGGTTACTTTTTATTACTTATTAGATTACTCTATATTACCATAGATCAGCACATTTTTAACATTTGTATTTAAGATTTTTAGTTTAGTCTTCGTTGTCATTTCGTTTGCTATTCAAAATTTCCTTAATATGTCGATATTAATTAATATGTTCAAATAATTGATTGATTCGTCCGTTACTTTATGGCCGAACGTTTAACTGTGTGGAAAAAAGCACTCCAGCTTTGTTGAAGAATGAATAAATCATTTTCAAGAGTATCGATGATGGAGATGTTATGATACTATAAAACGGTCATTGCGCCAAATATAGTGATCTAAAACAAAGTTGAAGTGATTTCGTTTACATAGTTATGCTGTATATTGTTTGAGCTTATTATGGTTTGTCTGTCTTTGCAACTGTTACCCCCCTCCTCTCAAATACTTCCCATGTAGAAACAGTCCTTCACTCGTTCCATATTTGATTCGATAAATTTTTGTCGTTATTGTCTGTTATTATTAGTAGACTATGATTTATTCAAAAGGTTAAAATTCAGCATTCATGTGGAATTTAACCTTTTTTGTACGCTGGTCAGGGTTCAAATCAGAACTTAAAAAACAACCTCAAACTTGAATTTCATCCATTTTTGAGAAAATTTGTTTGTTTTATTCGTTCGCGAAAAACACGAAACTAAACGCACGGGTCTGACACTTCGCAGCAGGCCATCTAACGAATCATATTTGCCAATAACATAGTCATTTCGTCATACTTGTGCCATCTTGTCAGATCGAGACTTTTCGGAGCTATCCTTCTATTCAGTCTGATTCAGATAGGTTTATTCTAGAATCATCGCTTCATATATCTACGTGTATATTATTCTATTCAAGGTAGACCTTTTCTTCTTTTCAGAAATTAAAAGATTTTTTCACTAGTGGTCTCGCAAAAAATTCACTAAACTGTATACTAATTCTCGTAGAAATAATAATAATAATTACTATTCTACCTTCTCGCAATAAAAAGATAAAATGACTATATCAGTATACTTTATAATATTTTATGCAAGATGTAACCGAAAGTATTTTCAAAAATTTAACCAAAGATTCTTTACATCATTTTAAAGCAAAAAGTTTCATACAACAAGGGTCAAAAACCTAAAGGTTCCTGAGAAGGCAACTGGAAAGTTATTTCAATGTACGTCATATTCTGTACGAAAGTATCACGATATGTTTTTTTCAATGTGTTCGGGAAAACTTAATACAACGGGGCTAGGCTTGCATAGGCGCAAATGGTGGACGTTTTGAATATTTAAGTTAATAAAACAATTAATTATGTGTTTCTTAACGTAAAGTGAATAATTTAAAACGTGTTATAATGTGAAAATGTAGGGTTAATATTTTTTATACTTTTATATTAAATGACAATAATGTATAAGTTTTCTTTTGGTTTGCAACAAAACAAACCAAAATGTATGCTAAAACGTATAGAATGATGTATAGATGAATGACTATAAAATTTAAAAAAATAGACTGAAACGTATAGATGAATGACTATAAAAATATTACATTATGTTTTGAAATAATACATTAAAATGTATTGAGTTAAACGAGAAACTGAATTATCTTCAACCGAAATAAACACAACGATTACGATGTTACTAATTGTTAAGAAATTTTTAAAAAGTTCGAAACTGTTTTCCGAGGAAATTGTTGCATTTTGGATAATTGGTTTAAGGAAACTTTTTATTCAAAATTATGTAAAACACGTTGGTTAAATTTACGAGTACATTTCTGTACACCCCGTATAATAATAAGTGTATTTTATGGTAATACTTTTTTATAACCTATTTTGTCAATTGAATAATATTGTATGTATATATGGTACAATGTGTTTCTGATTTGATTAAAAAAATGATTTCCGATTTTATAGGCTCACTATTTCTTCATATAACAATTTATTTTATCCAGTGTTATAATTTGTTTATAATTTATGCTATAGAAAAGGTAGTTTTGTAGCTGACATTCGAAGATAGACAAAATGACCAATTATTTTCTGTTGTAGTTAGTTTTTCCAAGCATTCTACTTTGTACAAATCAAAACACAGTAAAATTAGAAGATAGAGTTTCCGTGTATATAAGTTACTGCTTTGTCAGATATAAAAATGTTCCTGTGTATCAGTAAAACTGACAGTGTAGCATATGATTTTCTTATGTCTCAAGTCATTTTATTATTATCAATATAATATTTGCAATTAATGCAAATATATAAATTACGAATCAAAGGCATGCTATTTTAAAAGAAGTAAATCTTTACAGAAGTTCACGATGAATAGAATCCAAATTGGTAACATTTAAGCTTGCCTACTATATGGAGGGCGATGTTGTCCAGAAAGACCATCAGAATCCCAACTCCAGCAACCGACGCATACATAAAATACCAAAAACCAGCACGGAAGGAGGCTAAGTTAACACAATTAATCGAAAATCGCCATGCTATAATCTCCGTTCACATATGTGTATAAGCAACGCACAAACCTGACATCAGAACCGGCAACATCATTATCTACCACCGCCCCTAATAGACCATCTTCATAGGGGTAGCAAACGTGCCCAAAGAACGGCACATAAAACTCCTCACACCGTGAGAAACGAGAATGAATTTGGTAAAATTTCATAGGATAAAACAAGCAGTAAAAACGAGAAAACAAGCAGTAAATAGCACCTGATACCAGCCTCTCTCGAATCTGCAACCTCAATACGAGCTCGTCGAGTTTTCACAAAAAGAAATGCATCATTAAACTCTTTAGGAAAATATTTGCAAAAGCGTTAATATAATAATCACTATTTTTTAAATATTCCAAATCACCTGAACTTTTTTAATTATCTATTAGAATACTTGATATACTTTAAATCTAACACCCTCTTATACGAAGAAGTATTGATAAATATTTGGACTTTAATATGGCTTGTGGTCAAGAATAAATGGCGTTTTTTTTGGAATGGTCTTAGCATCGTATGGCATACCAATTGAGTACGATATTTATATATGATTTTCGTTAGATGCCGTTGTGCAAAGTTTCAGACACGTGCGTTAAATTTCTTGTTTGTGGTTAAATTGGTTGTGCGATATTTTCTTTCAAAGAGTTTCTTTCACTTTGTTTCATATTAAACAATATTTCCCTTTCATTTTCCGCGAGAAAAACGAACTGCTGAATTTAAACGTGAATATATTGAGGATGACGCCAATCGGGATATCCAAAAATCGCTACAACTAATAAAATTGTCACCCAAAACCACAAAGTCAGATTAACCCTCAGGAGAAGCACTGGATAAGGGATACCCAGAGGAGAATTAAAAGTGTTTTTCCCTTATAAATGTTCACGTTGAGAGAATGACTTTGAGTGGGGGAAATTTTTTTACTATCCCCACTACAGATCCCCCACCATAGCCATCTTAAGATGTGAATACTATCAAAAATATACGCGACCGTAGTCAGTCTATAGGTATACGCCAGTGCTGTTGTTGTGTCAGTGTTTTTTGTTTGTTTTTTATTTAAATAACCTTTTTGTACAAATGGTATGATCTTGATACAATTTGTGGTAAGTAAATCATAAATTTTATATTTTCTATAGTATTTTTATTGAAAACGTTTATTTTTATTTTTTTTTACATTTATTTATCGGCTTCTTTCATTTCAAAATTCGCTTGGATATAGATTTACTTCAAATAATGAAGCCAAAACTGACGTAACTGTTAGTTAGGCATATCGTATTATGCTGACGTATTAAAAGGATGAAACATCATTAGTCTAAATACGTTGAATTTCTAAGTAACTACAATGAAAGATAAAAGCAAAATGACAAAAATCTGGTGTTTTCCTTCCTTAGACTGTGAACTACTCAAACGAGTGTCACATTAATTCTGAGGTGTACCAGGTAAGTATCCTCAGACAATGTTATTTAATTCAGAAATTATATATATATATATATATATATATATATATATATATATATATATATATATATATATATATATATATAACCCCTTAAAGTTGGTCCCCTTACAAAAACGTAGAAAACATCCGTGGTGGGATGAAGTTTGCGAGCAAGCAGTATTAAGCCGAAGTAAAGCATTCAAACATTGGAACAGTCAAAAAACAGCAATAAACTATAACATCTTTTTGGAGGTAAGAAAAGAAACATCGAAGCTAATTAGACAAACTAAAAGAAAATATGAAAACAATCAACTTAATGAAATAGACAAAGATTTCCAAAATAATAACACCCGAAACTTTTACAAAACATTTAAAACTAAATTAACAGGCTATCAACCGCAAAGTCTTTGCTTCCAAAGGAAAAACAAACAATTAGCTCTAAATAACCAAGACAATTGCAAAGAACTTGCGAAATATTTTGAACAAATACTAAACTGTCCTAAGCCTTACCAACACTAAACCCTAAACAAACAAACCCAGATTCATTACCACCAAATGAAGATGAAATAATTAGGCAAATCAAGCGACTTAAAAATAACAAAGCTTCTGGTGAAGATGGAATCGCTGCTGAACTTTTGAAATCCGCTGGTCCAAGTACAATCAAGGAAATAACCAAAATTCTACAAGAAGTTTGGCGAACCGAACGGATTTCGGAAGATTGGAAAGATGCTCTAATCCATCCACTACACAAGAAATGAGATAGAACGGACAAAACCAACTATAGAGGAATAGCTCTTCTCATAGTTTGTTACAAGATTCTATCTCAATGTCTACTAGACAGAGCACATGGCCAGTTAGAACCTAAAATTGGTGAATATCAAGCAGGTTTTCGACCGGGCAGATCCTGCCCTGAACATATCCTGAATCTAAAGTTGATCCTAAGACATCAAAAACTGTACAATAAAAATCTCGTCTGTACATTTGCGGATTTCAAAAAAGCATATGATTCTATTGACCGCGAATCTTTATTCCGAATATTGAAAGAACAACGACTAGATTTGAAAACGCTGGCAATTATTAAAACAACATTAACTAACACAAGGTCAAAAGTTAAATTCATGGGTGACATCTCAGAGGCCTTCGAAATTTAAACTGGAGTGAGACAGGGGGATGGACTCTCGCCACTCTTATTTAACTGTATTCTAGAAAAAGTAATACAGGAGTGGCGTGAAAAAAAGTCGGCCCTGAATATTGACCAGCCCATTAAACTGGGGAGAACCAACAACAAAATTGATTGTCTGGCGTTTGCTGATCTAGCAATTTTGGCTCAAGATGAATTAACGGCACAGAAACAGATTGAAATCCTAAAAGAAACAACAGAAAAGGTAGGACTCCAAATTTCCTTTGAAAAGGAACAATACATGACCTGCAATGCAATGCAAGAACACCATTTCTAAAAATAAGATATTGTAACATCAGACGAGTCTCTCAATTCAAATATTTGGGTGAAATAATCATGGAAAATGGGTTGGAAAAAGCGGCCAATAAGGGTAGATGTAAAAAAATGGAAATGGCATTGAGAGTTACACAAAATATTTAGTACAAAAAATGCCTATCTAAAAACATACAACTGAGACATTACAACACAGTTATTAAGCCAGAATGTCTATATGGGGCAGAAACGCTCATTTTGAATAGAAAGAGAAACATCGAGGACATTGAAAAGAAGGAAAGAAAAATCATAAGAAAAATCTTAGGCCCAAAATAAATAACTAGCACAACTTACCGACTTCGAGAACTAGACAAATAGTCGAATTTTATGAAAATAGGAGTAGAACTAAACTAGTTAATAAATGGATTACTGCAATTAAAGAGGACCTAATATTACACAAAGTGAAATTCAGGATAGAGGCTGTTTCAGACACAAAGTTGACGTTTGGAAGGTTGGCCAGAGAGAAAAATGTAGGAAGATTGGAACAACTTGGTCTGACGAAAGGAAAAAAGCTCATAGCGAAAGAATGAAATTAGTATGGGCGCATAGGAAGGCTAACAACAACAAACGCCTTTATATATATATATATATATATATATATATATATATATATATATATATATATATATATATATATATATATATATATTTATATAATATTCTACTTTTGGGTGGATGCCGTAGATAAATACATATGAAAGGTGACTATGTTGAATAAAATAATAGTAGTTCGAACGCATTTTATCAATACCCCCTCATATAATAATGTTAAAATTAAAATATAAAACTGTTGTTTACATATAGAATAAAATTGTGTTAGAATATGTGTAGAAGCAATACTGAAATGTTTTGTAGTATATAACACTAATTAGGACTGTAGCGAAGCTATAGAAACAGGAAGCTGTAGAAGGGATTTGAGCATACCTTGACTTGTGGACTGACGAGATAGAGAAGTGGATTTGCCCTCAGACGTTCCCTCTGATCGATTTGTCGTCGAATTTCTTCGCGACGCGCTGAGCCCAACATGGAAACTTCTTCTCTCGGCATTTGGCGTGTCGCCCTCGGTAATTCCTGGACATCAGGCAGCGATTTCTTACGTTGGAGCGTAGCCTGAGTCGCCAAAACCTGCAAACCAAGTATACTAGGCAATTATTTACTGAAGACTGGCAACATAATTGCAAATATTTATTTCTAAATGAAATATTAATGCATATACTTGGAATTAAAGGAGAAACCCAAAACGCACAAAATAGAAAAGTTAAAGATATACGATGTTGAAGCTATGTATAGATATAAACAAATTACCGAACAAAAAACGAAAATATTCCAACAAACGGCTCTAAATAGAGATAGAGAGACGGCTGATGTTGTTGTGAATGGTCAACCACTGGAAGAAGTAGAATGCCTCCCGTAAATAGGAAGTCAAATTTCCTGCTCTGTCGACCTGCAAGAGAGGTTTTATACAGAATAAAGAGTGCTGCTGCTAACCGAGGCTTAAAAGAACGCGCTTAAATCAATGTTTACAATGCTATAATAATTTCCACCCTTCTATATGGAGTTGAATCATGGGTACTGTATTGAAAGCAAATAACTCAAGATATTTCATCAAGGCTGCATCCGAAAAATCTTGAGAATAAAATGGCAAGGCTATCCGACCAACGTGGAGGTACTTGAACGAGCCAATAGTTTCAGCATCGAATACCAGATCATATAAGCTCAGCTGAGAGGGTTAAGTAATTGCCAAAGGAAGCAGGACACTGGGATACCGAAGCAGATCCTCTTTGGCGAAGAGAAACGATCATCTCAAGAAACGAAATCTGGGAGGTCCAAATAGGAGATATAAAGACATAATAAAATTGTATCTAAATAAGTTTATGTCAAGCAAGTCCAAATGGGAAAAGATAGTAAACGACAAACGACCCAAATAATGTAAGAAAACATATAGAGCTGTACAGCTCCATGAAGAAGATAATCCCTAAAATGCCGCAGCCAAAATGCAGGCGCAAACAGCCAAACAGGCTAGACCACATGTACCTATTCTGTATCCTCCCAACCTTTAATGCTCAGCATGCGAAAGAACTTGTAGATCTAAGCTGAGGTATTTGAGCTGCTATAAAACTCATTTCTGCACTCAAAATTCTTTTACAATAGCTCAGCAAAACTAATAGTCAAGACTGAGATTATACTCGTATCGGATTGACAACCTAGGAGTTACACAAATCTAGGAGTATTAAAATAGTAAACGAAAATACGTTTAACGTTAATCAAAAATAATATATTTTAAAAATATGAAAGAAGAGGATACCATAAGAAAGACGAAACTACTAATATATATTTATAACGATAATAAGAGCGACAAGAGGTAGAGTTACTCATATCATATTAGAGATACTCGTACCAAACATAAACGTTCTTAAAAAGAACAAATACTAATGAAAAGACATATTTGATTTTATTTATTTTATTTTTTTTTGAAAAGATACAATAGTTTATATTTACAACATGTATTTTCTTATTTTAGAATATACTGTAACTTTACCAGATATGTAAGTATGAAACCGAAATTGTTGTATAAAAAATACACGTTTATTGTATGAAAATGTAGATGTAAAAAAGTATTCCTCATCGCCAGTTATACATTTTTCCTACCCGTCTGACAATTGTGGATGCCACGCCAAAAAAACTGTTGCTCTTGTGAGGCAAACCAATCAATGAGCCATGTTTGTACATTTTCGTAAAAAGTACGTGTCGCATCGATGCAAATAAGTAGTAATCGGATGGAGCCAGGTCTGGTGAGTAAGCCGCATGAGAAAATATGCTGTGTGTGATGGTGCATTATCATGACACAAAGCAAGTGTAAAACTGTGTAATGAAGCAAAACTGAGTGTGATGGCGGAACAAATACATATATTAGCGCGTACCAAAATTATTTACGGTTTTTCCTTCGTTTATAAATAAAGATTATAGTTCCCTTCTTAAAGGTTTAATCCAATTTAAACTTTTTGCTTCGACAAATAAACATTCCTTCTTTACTGTTAAAGTGGTTCCTCTATGAAATAGTCAATCGACGGTTGTTAACAAAAACGTTAAGTCGCGAAATTATGACAATTCTAAGACATTAATTTTCAAAGCGAAGACGCCGTTCCTGCGAATCAATTGCCCTATCAATCCGCACCTCTCAGCTCTGATTCAAAAACTTCTGGGAGGGAGACATGAGACTGGAAGTTAAGAGAAGATCAGGCCGTCTACGGTCTCTCAATGCCAACGCTTTAAGAGTAGTTGTGGGTACATATCCTAGAACAAGCACTAGAAATATTTCTGAAGAATTAGACGTATATAACACTACCGTTAATTGGCATACGAATGGTGTCAAAGTTTAAAGAGTGATTAATCAAGTAACGGATTTTTCAAATTGAGCGGGTTTTTTAATTCTTGAATCAAACAGATGGCCTTGTGAATTTGCCTACGTCTATTCTGATTTCAGAAGTATAACATTTATGTATGGCATTTATAAAATTGGAGTCGTAGACAATACAGCAACGCGTTGTTATATTATTTTATGAAAATGGGCGTTCAGTAGAAAATAGTTTTAAAAAATGACGTGATATTTACGGTTTTCACAATTTTCCATCTGAAAGCACAATCAATCGAAATATTTAAAAATGTCAAGAAACTTTTTCGGTGGAAAATAAAAGAAGAGCAATATATAGTCGGAGTGGTCGTTTACAAGCGCATATTGATTTGGTACCTGAAAATGTTGCTGAAAGTTGTTGTGTGTTGCTAGAAATTTCCATTAGTCGACGTTCACAACAATTTGGACTGAGTAAATCCACAACATGGCGTGTTTTACGAAGGGATTTAGTTCTAAAAGCATATAAGGTTCAAATAACATAGAAACTAAAGCCACTGGATCATTCAAAACGTCGTGCATTTGTTAATTGGGTCAAAGAACGAATATTGGATCTTTCTCAAAAAATCATTTTTTCAGATGAAGCATAGCAAATCCACGATTAATTAATGAGAACCTCTTACATCAAGGCCAACTCTTACAATTACGTCAGGAGGTGTAATTGGGCTGTATTTCTTTCAGAATGCTACTGGTGAAGTTGTAAGTGTGAAGGGTGTTTGATATCGTGAGATGATAACTGAATTTTTGTGGCCTGAATTAAATAATATTTATCTGAAGGATATGTGGTTTCAACAGGATGTCACTACACCTCACTTTGATACTAACACTTTTGACTTAATAAAACACTTACTTTTGACACTAATAAATTAATTGATTTATTGAGAGAAAAAATTACTGTGCGAGTTATTGCAAGAAACGGTGATGTTAACTGGCCACCAAGATGATGTGATTTGACACCGTTGGCCTATTTTCTTTGGAGTTACGTAAAAATCCAAGTCTATAAGAACAATCCAGAATCAATACCTAAACTAAGGAATGAAATTATTCAAGTCATTGGTGAGGTCGAGCTACGGTTATGCCAAAATGTCATCCAAAATCTTGACAAAAGAGTGGACGTCTGTGGAGCTGCACGAGGTGATCATTTGCAGATATTATCTTTTGTGTTTAAATGTCATACACACTATTTTTAATTAATAAATATAATTATAATTTTTTCAATTTTAATTAATTAATTTTTATTAATAAATAAAATTAATTTCATTAATAAAAATGTTTGTTAAATCAACGCAAATTCTAGGTTTTATTAAAGAATTAAAGAAAAAAAACGCTCAGTTTGAAAGACCCTGCATCTCAAAAACACTAAAATTTTTGTTAGAGCAGTAGAACAATAGTAGTAAATAGAAAGCTAATTTGAACAAATGCAAGACTGTAGATATGAACAAGAAAACTACATTACTAGGCAACATAGCTAGCATAATATTAAATAAAATATACATTTTTTATTTGTTGTACTGTACTCTTTCTACTTCTGATTCCTTACCTTTGCTGTTTGCTGTCCATTTGGCTGACCTGGAATGAACAGACTTTCAGTCCGTTTAGGCTGATTAGGGGACGGAACAATATCCTGACCGAGACCCCTTTTCCGAAGAATAATCTCTTCAAAAGGTGGGTTAGTGTTGTTCTGGGGCGTTAGTGGTGACCCTTGTCCTGCGATAAACAAAAAACATGTTTCTATTTCCTATTCTGGTCAATCTTCGTAAAACACATTCAAAAAAACTGGTATACAATGTTTTCTGGAACATTGTCGCACTTAATCTTAATGGACATCTCTAATGAATTGTAATAAACTATATAAATATTACTTCTTTCCTAAGCTTAGCAGCACAGAAAAAATACCTCATAAGATAAAAATAAACAATTTTTTTATAATTATTTAAACCATATACCTTTCAACATGTTTAGCTGTAAAACAAATCTCTTTTTGAAACTTCTCGACGCACGTTTCGCTAGCCATGTTAGCATCATCATGGGATGATTTAATCTAATGATTTAATATTTAGCTGTGGCATAAAAGAACTTAAAGGTAAGCCACCAAAAACTGCAGGAGTTTTCGTATTCAAAATATAATGGGTATATTTTCAATTTGATTGAAATATGTACAGTGCGCCCTTAAGTATAACTATTGGTCTGGGAAAAAGTGATTAAAACGCAAGACATGGCATTTTTTATAAATTATTATTCATCTCGCTTCGATACATTTATTACATCGATTTAATAGTGCGATCAAATGAGTGCTCCAGCTCATTTTGTGGACGCGTCACGCGTCGAAGCTGTTTGGATTGTCTGAATGTCTTCAAAAAAACACCCTTTCAACATTAATTTCAACTTTGTGAACAAGGAGAAGTCACAAAGGGTTAAATATGGTGAATACTGTGGGTGGTTGATCACACAGACTTGGTTTCGGGCCAAAAAAATCGTACAATTGACTAGGCGCATTATCGGGCAACAAACTCCAGCTAAGTAATGTTTGAATGATTGTGCAGTGTTCATATATTTTTTTCTTTATTTGAGTTTTTCGCTACGATCTAAAAATAAAGAATCACTGGGTAAAAACAAAAACCAAACGGAGATAAATTTCTTAGTGATTCTTCTTTGTAATAAATTTGCCTAACGAACAAAATTGATGATTCTTTATTTACATAAGAACGGATATTTTTGATATTTTTTGTTTTAGATCGTGGCGAAAAACCTAAATAAAGAAAAAAATAAACTCCAGTTGCCTAGATCGGGATATTCTAGCCGAATGCGACAAATTCTGTGCATCAATCGTTTCAGGACTTCTGAGTAGTACTACCCAGTGACAGTTTGACCAGTTGGAACGAATTCTTTATAAATGATGCCTTTGTTATCGAAGAAAACAATGAACATTGTTCTGATTTTTGAAGGAGTTTTTCGTGTTTTTTTTTTGCCTGTGGTGAGTTTTTCAGCTTCCATTCTGTACTTTGGCGCTTAGTTTCTGGATCGTATTGATCATTTCTGGTAGCTGCGATGACCTCTCTGAATTGATTGACACGAAGTAATTTCTGCTCCTCCGTCAACGTGTGGAACAAACTTTCACATACCTTTGTTTTACCCAAATCCTTGTAAAGAATGAGTCAAATCGTTTCTTTGTCCATATTCAAAGACTCTTCCATCATTTTTATTGAAGCATTGCGATCATTTGCTACAAAATCGCGAACTTTTTCGATCATTTCGGGAGTTCGAGCTGGAATTGGTCTCCCATCACGTTTGTCATCCTCTAGCGAATAGCGATATTCTGCCATCTAAAAAACGTTTGTGCCACAGAAAACAGAAAAACACAGAAAAACATTTGATAAAAAGTTTTAAAGTAGTGTTTGAGAATGTAAAGTCGTTTTACGAAACTAGAGTCACACAAATTTTGTTTAAAAAATAAATAAACAAAAGTGATAGATAACAAAGTAAAACATTGTTTTATTCCTTTTTTACAAAATGAACTATCACAAAGTAACGGACAAATCAATCAATAATTTGAAAAACATTTGTTCTACTTAAACAATCATCGCCGTACACTTGCTGCATCAACCTGAATGTTTCCGACGCAGTTTTATCGAGCCTTAAATTAATTTGCCTTAAATTTAACAACAATTCTTCGTTTCATGATTTTAACTTTTATGTAACCGAGTTTTGCGTTAAATTTAAAAACAATTCTTGGTTTCATGATTTTATTTGTACATCAAACTTTTTTGGCTTGTAAACAAGACGTTATAAAATCAACAAATGTCAACCGATCATGATAAAGTAGGTTTCGTTAGGTCCAGGAATGTTCAAGTTTTGAAACGACGTCGCTCGTCAATAGATAGCGTGACTGGTTGCTGAGATATATTTTAAGTACTAATACTTAATGGACGCACTGTGTATACTAGATGTTACACTATTTTTCACAGAATATTAAAATTAATATTGTATATCCGCGATTTCAAATGTTTGTCAATACATAATAGGGAAACTTTCAGAATGCATATAATGTTCTTTACCATATACAGCAAATTCAACCCATTTAAAACATTTGTATTCTTTTTTGATATATGGAGATAATCTACTATATCATCGATATATTTGCTAAACATCATAACATAATAGTCGTTGGATTACTTCTGAAAGAGATTATGCAGGTCCTCTACCAAGTGATTACTGAAATGTTGAAGAATTTTAACTTGTTTATACCGTATCTCTCTCACTAGCGAATATCTCGCATAACCACATAATATCTTCAGTTTATTCATCATCCTCTTCATTATCTTTATGGAAATATTACCTATCAGACGAATCTGATCAGATCTATCAGATCTGAAGAATAGGGTTCGATATTCCAAAAATTGTTTGCATCTATTAAAACGTAATTATTGAATGCTGAAGGATTACCTGATGAACTTCAATTTTCTTCCCCTATTTTGTTATGAAAAATATTAACTTGGCATGTTATACTTACGTAATAAAAAATCAATAAAAACATTGATATATTTACTACATATTTAACTATATACGACATATTTAACAATGTCGGTAAATATCTGCATTTCCTTTTATTTTTATAGTTCATTAATTTTTAAAACCCATCCATTTCCATTTGGTCAGCTTGGTTATCGATATAACCCATATGGCTCCTACTCTTATTTCCTGAGATTGCCCTTGGGGGTCTTGGTTTATGTTTTGGGGGCTCTAGGAGGTCCAGGAAATCGCTGGTTACACTGAACCAGCGGATTCTGCACGCGGTTTGAAGCGAACACTACAAAGCCTTAGTCGACTTTTTGGAGGTTAAAAGAAGGAATCTGGGTGGTTTGCCGAGATTTACGTAGATTAGATGACGCGGAAGGAAGCTGAAAGAGGGGCCGAAGACCGTGAAAGCTTCGGATGTGGTCGCGTGAAATCTGGGGTCTGGTTGTTTACTGGAGCTGGACGATTGGGTCTAATCCGGCTTACATCAGGCCCTGTAATTTCATTGAGATTTGTTTTACAGGTTCATCGATAGTGCTAGCTTGCGATGCTGATGGTTACATCGGAATTTCGTTCCGTTGTTGGCCCCACACAAATACTTGTACGTGAGCTGGAGTTGGCATTGCCGATGTCGCTTTAGGTTAGGAACGCTGCAAAGACGGCATTCTCGTGACTGATCTGACCCCCAGTGTGCTATCCGCGATTTGTTTTGTACTTCGATTTACACGGGCTGGTGTAAAAGTTCATCGATGTCGAGAAGGTTTGTTTCGTCTCGTGGCACTGTCACCTGCACAATCGTGATGGGTTCCAGCTTTGTTTGTTATCTCGTGTTACTGATCGGATGGAAACCAAATTTTTAAATAATGTGCTTTTTTGCAGTTGTTATGGAATTCAATCAATTCGTCATAGATTGGAGCGTCGACAGCTTCGCAATTCTCGAAAAACTGATTTTCCAAGAACCGAAATACTAGGCCTTTAGAAAACTTTGCATGTTTACCGCACTGAATGACGACCAGGAGCGCAGAAGCGATTAGAAAACACGTCCGATCACCACAGCTGTCGACACTGAACTTTTAGAAACCAGAATATATGAACAGTTGTACATTTTTAAATTAAATCGGAATTGATTATTTCTGTTATTTGTCTGTTGTTTGATTATGTAGGCCCGTTGATACATTTCTACACATCCGTGTTTATTTTTAGATGATCAACTGCAAGGTGATATTAATACGACTTAAATAGCTGCTCTCGGTGGTAATCCAAGGTCCGCTTAAGTTTGAACATAAGTTGCAGTTAATAGGTGCTCGAGTTGCTTCTCATATTTCGGTAATTGGCTGAGGGTTCGGAATTTCAATGATTAAAATTACTACCTTAAAGTCCGTGGTACCACTTTCAGCACGTTATTTTCTTTTACGTTTCTTACAGAACAACACAAATAACTTTTGTAATTTAAATTCAGTTCAACAGTTTCCTTAAATTGAAATGCAAAAAAAATGAAGTGTCTCAAATACAGTGTATTAATCCACTACTGATCCACTACTTTCTTTGTTTTTTAATATATATATATATATATATATATATATATATATATATATATATATATATATATATATATATATTAAAAAACAAAGAAAGTTCACCCGTGCTCCACGTTGGTGTTTTGGCATTCATGAAAAATCAAATTCAAAAAAATGAAGTGTCTCAAATACAGTTTATTAATCCACTACTGATCCACTACTTTCTTTGTTTTTTAATATATATATATATATATATATATATATATATATATATATATATATATATATATATATATATATATATATATATATATATATATATTAAAAAACAAAGAAAGTTCACCCGTGCTCCACGTTGGTGTTTTGGCATTCATGCTCTACGTTAGAACTTTCTTTGTTTTTTCATACTTTTCTCCACGAGCCCACTTCCCTTATTTTTAAATACCTGTTGGAATAGATCCGTTTCTGACAGTGGAATTCACACCTGTTGGTGTTGGGGTAGTGCCTCGGGTCATAGATGGCGCTCGTATAGTTCGATCCGGTGTTTCCAGTCGACTAGTTGAAGTTCGGTCCACAGATGGCTGTCTAGAACCGGCCAAGGAATTACTAAGTCTTCCTGTAGCCCTAGAATATCTGAAACAACATAACAAACCATGAAAGTTTTGTTTCCATCCATGTCCATCAATTTAAAAAATTTCATCGTTCAAAAAAAAAATTGTTTTTAAAAATGCATTGATTCTAATGATTAGTTTCGAATGTTTTACTGATCGGCACACTACCTGGGCCTTGAGTTCGACAAGGCCCTCACGTGGGTGCCGCACCTAAAGAAGGTAACCGGGAAAGCAAGAGCCATGGCTCGTCTGCTTTACCCCCTAATGAACGGCAAAAGTAAGCTCTCGCTGAACATCCGAATAACCTTGTATAAAATCATGGTCCGATCCGTCCTCACCTACGGATCTCAGGCCTGGTTTCCGTACCTCCCCCCAACGTCGATTGCAATTCTGCAATCGTTCCAGTCACGTGTTCTTCGCACGTTAGTAGGTGCCCCATGGTTTGTAAGGAATGCGCAAATCCATCGGGAAACTGACATACCAGTGATTCAGACATTCCTGTCCAGACTTCTGGACAAATTCCTAGCGACGGCGTCCCTTTCGGACAATCCGCTAATCAGAGCCACGGCAGCTTCATTGCCGGCCGTTGCCCCAGTATGACCATCCTCTTCGGTCATCACCTCCATGCCTAAAGGACGGCAGCTAAAACCCTTCGAACAAGCGACATTGTCGTGACGTTCGAAAAATCAGTGAATACAAGTCAGGGCCTTCGGGTCAACTTAACCTCCAGGACAAGAAGAAGAAGAAGAATGTTTTACTAATTTAGTTTTACGGTATATCCAAAATTGTAATGCTTACATAAAGAGAAATAGGTTTAGAAATTATTGTGTGTGACTGAAAGAAATATCCGGATTATTTCCAATGCTATTTTTCAACATCAACAACAAAAGTTCATTTTAGAGAATAAGCAATCAGTGGAAGCCATATCTGTAGAATAGGAAATGTAATGTTACATTTCCAACAAGCGTTACCAACAAGCGTTACCAACAAGCGTTACCAACAAGCGTTACCAACAAGCGTTACATTTCCAACAGCAACAACAAGAATCAATCATCATCAAAAATAATTTTAGTTAGTTAAAGCACTATTCCGATGAAACTAAATGCCTTGGTCCACATTTTGTTGTTTATTACTCCGCAAACTTTAGGTATAACATTACCGAAATAATGCCTTGTCTAAAAAAATGTCCTTATTTCTAAGTTGTCGGTATGACTTTGCCGGCTGAAAAAAGCTAATTTTTTTCGTGGAGACGGTAAGTCTTTATGTCATTCTATATTTTGTAGTTATAACATTGATCCCGATTTCTACATGGTCACAAGTCTTTCGGTGCTCGAACTTCTCCTGGACGAGGTAAAAGTCATCAAATTTATCTCACGATAGACTGACGGTTTGATTACATGTTAACACTTTAGCTACCCAACAAAAAGAGACTTTTTTAAGATAGAATTTTTATACATTTCACAGTAATTCTTCTATTCCACGTTTATCCTATAAAATCCCATGTTTTTATACATACACTGAGCATATCACTGAGAATAGCTTCAGCATATACACTGAGGATAGATACAAAAAGATGACAAGAGGAAAAATAATAACAATTATATTAAACTTGAAGAGATTTACCACTAAACACCAAAACACTTTTTTGAACTGCTCGACGCACGTTTCGCTAACCATGTTAGCATCATCAGGAGATCATTTAATCTCCTCATTTAATTCTCTCCCTCATTTAATCCTCTCCCTCAGATTAAATCATCTCCTGATAATGCTAACATGATTAGCGAAACGTGCGTCGAGCAGTTCAAAAAAGTGTTTTGGTGTTTAGTGGTAAATCTCTTCAAGTTTAGTGCATCACACCAAAGGTTCCAATAGAAGAATTAAACAATTATATTACTAAAAAGAAAAATATAATGTTGCAACCTTACTAAACAGGCTTAAAATTACTAAATATACTGAAATGCCAAAAAAAGCAATTAAGAAAAATCTGAATGAACAAGAGGAATAAACGCAGGTGGAAGATATGTGGGGTAATAAAAGTCTCGAATTCAAAAATAAAAAAAATGGACGAATAAAATTAAAAGAAAAAAGGCAGAAATGGAAAATATACTTAATAAAAAACAAATAAGATTATGAAAGATATCAGTAAAAAAATAAGTTGGAGAAAAAAAAATTGTAGAAAAGATGACGGCACAAGTACAATAGATCCAATATTTGTGATAACGCACCTAGTGAAATATTAATAAATATAAACGGTGATATCCATATATGCTTCGTATGAAAGGAAAATGCATTTAATAGAGTAAAAATGGAGAATAGTTGGATGTATTATAAGAACCTGAAAAACAAATTGGCAAAGAAACTATAGAAATAATAAGCGTAATGTATAAAAACAATTTAAACGCAATTGGGGCAACACAAGAATTGGAGTAACAGAAATTGGAGTAAAACAAAAATATGTATTAAGTCCAGTACGATTTTAAGTAATAACGAATAATTTTAAGAAATAACGATTGTAACGAAGCTACAACAAAAGCTTCAAAATATATGAAAAAACTGAAGGTGGGATACTGTAAAATCGAATAAATTAAGCCGAATAAATTCATGGATGCAGATGAGAACATGAGCTGGCTTGAAACAGAAGAAATTATATGAAAATATAAGAATAAATATAGTGACATCTAACCGTGACATATATAACATAGTGACATTTAAAAACACATTGAATCGATAATATTCTAATTGAAGAATCGATAAAGATGAAATGGAAGGATCGGAAGGAAGGAAGAATCGAGATCGATGAAAGAATAAAAAAATCCATGTGAGATATAGATCATGATGAAAACTACATTCTTTGGAGAAAAAGAGCTACCTAACAAGATTAAATAAAAGTCCTTAAAAATGTAATGAGACCAACATTAATGCTGGATACTGATCAAAAAAAATTTAACTTAAAATTTAAACTTAAATCAAGAATAAATAGAGAAATTCCACAATTAGAAGAGAAACAAATATAGCAATGGTACTCAACTCACACAGCTGCACATTTAGCAGTAGAAAAGTTCATAATTAAGTATGTAAGTAAAGTCAATCAATATGTTCTATGTGTTTTGATAGTTGTGCTGAGTGATATCTAGGTAAATTTCATGAAATACGAGCACCATTTTTAGCTACTTGATATAAAGGAGCAGAATTATCTAATACTAATCATATTAACAATTTCTTGTTGTCAAATATTTGTCAGGTCAAATACTACTATACTAAGGGAATAATTCATGAACCACGTTCGTACAGGAATCGCTTATGATGACTTTAACTGAAGATAAAACAAAAACTGAATATTTTTGTTTAACTTTATAAAGAGTGATTTTTTGGTGTATCCGAACTTCCGATAGGCGTCGCTGTCAAACGAAATATGAGTTGCACATAAATATGTGTTCCAATAGTCTAACAAATCATCATGGAACGTTTGACACTCGAACAACGCTTGCAAATTGTCGAAATGTATAATCAAATTCAATATGCTGTACGCTAAACTTATAGAACACTTTGTGAATTTTATGGTGCACATAATCGCCCAACCGAGCGAATGGATTTCATGCTGCTCGATATTAAAACAAAAACACGACAAAAAACTGTGCGTCCCGAAGAAAATATTGCCGCAGTTGCTGGTAGTGTTGATGAAGAACCAGATTTATCAATTCGTCGCCGTTCGCAGGAAGTTAAGTTTTGTTATTCCACTACGTCGATTATTTAATTCGAAATTTGAATGGTATTGCTTTGGAGGAGATGTGATTTCAACAGGACGGCTCCACGTGTCGTACAGCCAACGCAACAATCGATTTAGAGGGAACAATTCGGTAAGAAAATTATTTCGAAGAACGGACCTGTTAATTGGCCACCTAGGTCATGTGATATAAGTCCTCGTTTAAATTATTTTCTTTAGGGTTATGATAAATCTTTATCTATGTCAATATCTAAATTCAATATCTAAATCTATGTCAATAAACCAGCCCATATTGACGCCTTATAAGCCAACATAACTCAGACAATTGCGAACATAAGAAGAAGATTTTTTCTCTTTTTTTTTTGGTTTTTCGCCACGATCTAAAACTAAAACAAAAATATCTATTCTTATGTAAATAAAGAATCACTGGGTAAAAAACAAAAAATAATTTTGCCTAACGTACTAATAATTTTGCCTAACGTACAAAATTTTTAAAAATACAAACATTTTCTAAAATAAATACAAACTTTTGAGCGTTAACGTTTGGGATGTCTTCTCCTCCCGTTTTCAAAAAAATAAATTATATAAATTTCTGTATATACTGAAAAGATAGGAAGTAAATATATTTTGTGTATATGTCAATAATACTTACTTTAACAATAATAATGTTTAATGACAGTGACACACTACCAAAAAAATATAAATAAGTGAGGTTTACTGTGTGATTATTGTGTATTGAAATACTTTAACGTTTTTAATTATATTCTTTAGAATCGGGAATCAAATTGAATTTAAATCTAGTGAAAGCATAGCAATAAAGTAATTTTTATTTAAATTAATTATAGCAGTTTCTTATCTTCTATATTTTGTTACCGATTCTTTTAATACCGTTTTGGAATTATTCCAGTTGATTTTATGTCACGATTCATATGCGTGTTGACAAATTCTAGCTTTATTAAAATCGCCCTTTCTAAGAAGGTTTTTTTGTTTTTTTATTCTAACATCAAACGGTCTAGATATACAAAAGGGTAGATCTACTTGTACAAAATTTGACACATTCACAAGGAATTTTATAAACCACATTTTTGGAATTCTGTTGTGTGTTGCTTGGTTTGGTTTTTGTTAATATATATACTACTACTACTTCTTTCCTGGTTTTCAAGTTGACCCTGGTTTTCAAGTTGACCCTGGAGCCCTTACTTTTGTTCCATTGTTGCGACCACATCCGTTTCGCGTCAGATGAGATCGGTGAAATTTTTTAGACGCCATCATTTGGGCGTGGTTAAATGTGTCTCCACGGTGTCGAGATTAATCGATTACGATGAAAATGAAAAATTGGATACTGCTTCAAAACCGACCAGCGAAGATCGGAAACGGTGGAAGTTTATTCTTGATTAGTGTTCGTGTTCTTCGTGGCTGGCATGAAGTCGCTTGATGGATGTTGAAAGAGATGGTTTGTTTCTCGGTTCTTATTCTGTTGATGTTGTAGCGTATTCTCTTTATTTGTTGATGTTATTCTGGTGGTGATTGTTGTTGTGCGATTTTGATGGTGTTATTCTGATATTTAATAGCTCGGGATGGATGGATTTGGTGGTGCTGCCAATCCCAGTGCATCAATACTTCTCCAGATTCAGTGCTAAGGCTAATTCTCTGGGTTAGGTTTAAAGCGCTATCCGCCCAAGATGACGACTTCGAGGTGCTCGCTCTTTAGGCCAGATCAGACCTCCGCTGCTGGAACTGCCAACAGCCACTGTTGTCTGTCCCTATGATGACCAGCGCGCTTGCTAACGCGTCCGATCACCTCGGAGTCCACCTCCGATGCTTACAGGTATTTCACTGTTTATTCTTGGTTTGATGAGTTCGGGCCAGATGGATTTCATGGTGCTGCCGATCCCGGTGCGTCGATACTTCTCCGACGTCGGGGCTAAGACTAATTCTCTGGGTTAGGTTAAAGTGCCACCCCGTTCAAATGACACTTCGGGGTTGTCCGCTCCCTAGGCCAGATCAGACCTCTGCTGCCGAGACTGCCAACAGGTACTGATATCTGCCCCCA
The DNA here is from genome assembly GCA_031761425.1 of Cosmopolites sordidus. Taxonomy (NCBI): domain Eukaryota; kingdom Metazoa; phylum Arthropoda; class Insecta; order Coleoptera; family Curculionidae; genus Cosmopolites; species Cosmopolites sordidus. The sequence goes on from JARFXV010001565.1 coordinate 80,674, forward strand.
TGATGACCAGACAAAAACACGTCCGATCACCTCGGAGTCCTGCTCCGAACTGTTAATATATATCTAAGAGTATTTTTTGTTTTAATTGTCGTACTTGTGTTGTATTTATTTCTTACTATTTTAATTGTATCAGAAATACCGCGGATGTAAGGAATTGTGAGGTTAATTATTTGAGAGTTATTAAAGAGTTTTTTAGTTATTAAAGGGTTTTTTTAAATTTTAAAAGATTTATCTATAAAGTTTTTTGGGTAATTGTTTTTTATTAAAATGTATGATTTAATTTGTTTTTTTCTGTAGCGTATCACTGTCAGTACAAACAAGTTTTACTCTGTCATATAAACTTTTAATTACTCCTATTTTGACCGATTTTGAATGTTTGGAAAAGAAATTGAAATACCTATCTGTGTTTATAGGTTTTCTGTAAACTGTAGTTTTTAATATGTTGTCGTGTTAAAGTGCCGAGGACTGGCAATTTATTCTCCCTCTCCATCTCTAAAGTAAACTTAATTGTAGGCTCTGGAGAATTTATATCTTGTAAAAAAAATATTTAAATCATCAATACTATGTAGCCATATAGCAAAAATATCATCAAAATATCTAATATATAATAGAATTTATAATTAAATTATTATAATATATAATACTAATGTAATAGAAAAATAATCACTACCTGTTAATTTGTCTCCGTTTGGTTTTTTGTTTTTTACCGATTCTTTTTTTACCGACCTTTAACGATTCTTTATTTACATAAGAACAGACATTTTTGATATTTTTTGAGTTTTAGATTGTGGCGAAAAACCCAAAAAAATAAAAAAATAAATGCCTTTAAATGATATTTCACATAAAATAAATAGTTTGAAGACATCTAATTTGGTGTTATATTTGAATTTAAAATTCGGACGCACTAAAATAATCACCCTATGCTTTTATCAGTATTTTCCTCAGCCAGGCACTCAACGACAGTTCGCCATTCTTTGTTCTAATTTGAGTGTAAAGTTCGGATGCTAAAAAAAATCACCCTCTAGCTATATAATCTTCGAATGATTATTTACAGAAAGTAAAATTTGACCTTGAATGACCTCAATTAGAAATTTGTTTAATGTTATTTTCTTGCTCCAATCAGCATTTCAAGTTTTTTATTATCTTCATATTTCAATAACACTGATGAAAAATCTTACGACTATGATAAACATTAAATATTAAATATGCATAATATAATTGTGATGGTTACAAGTTTTTTGTCTTTGTTCACAGTGAATGTTTCTGCATATGGGGGTAAATTTGTAATATCTAATCAAACAGCATCATTTCACGAAGCATATTTAAGGTGTCATCAATATGGATTAGATCCAACTGAAATAATATCAGGAAAAGATCAAAGAGAAGTTGAAGATGTATTGCAGAATGAGACTACATGTAAGTAGTAAATTTATCCAAATATGCAGGCTGGTATCGAAATGTGAACACTATTAATACTAAACAATCTAATAATTAGTTACTATAATTTGTTTGTTTTTTTTCTGTTAATGTAACACCGCTGACAATAAATGATCAAGATTTAAAATAATTCAGTCAGTAGCCATTAACCAGTAATGATCAATAATGTGTAATACCTAGTCTATTACATACTCATTGTCTAGTCATTGATTTATTGAGATGGTCGATTTAGTACAGAAATATCTTTTCCCAGACTGCTTATGCCTGATATCGTAAAGCTTGAAACGTCTGAAGGAGATTAAAAAAATCCATTATCTTGCCAATAATGTTCTATAGATTGTTAATTGCTGAAAGAACTAGAATCTATTAGCAAAAATTGTAGCAAAGAAAAGGGTGTGAAAAAATATATTTATTATACTATGAGGTATTTTTCCTGTTCTAGTAGCTAAGCAGTGTTTTTGAGCTGTGCTAAAAAAACTAAAATACCACGATTTCGAGCACAACGTCGTATAAGCTAATTATCCGAATTTGAAAAGTTATGAAGACATTGATAAAATGACCAATTATTCTATTAAAACCTTGGGTGTGAAGTACTAAATTCGAAGAGATCCACAACTAAACAAGAAATCCCTTTTATTAACTTCCCGATGCGCGTTTCGCTAACCATGTTAGCATCATCAAGAGATCATTCAATCAGATTAAATAATCTCCTGATGACGCTAATAAGGTTAACAAAACGTGCATCCTCGAAGTAAAAAAAGCGATCTGGTGTTTACTGGTAGTATCTTTCTGAGCTTTATGGATACAGTTGTTTGAAAATTATGCACGAGCACAAGAATTATGGTCGTCTTAGGAATCTCCAACGACGTGACAGGCGTATTACTAGACGACATGAATATTTTCAGCACAGGTGTGATGCTTTTGTTGCAGCTACAAGTTACAGCTAGCATTTTGAAATTTAATTTAATTTTGTTCGCATTCAAACGATGTAGACCTATCACTTTATCTGCATTGTAACTGCAGCCATGGTAACCTTTAAGGAAAATTATAATTCAGTCCATTATGTAACCGAAATATCGCAGTTCGTCGTTGGGCCGAATCTGCAAGTTTGCATGTTTGCATGCAGTTTCTGAGTTTGCGATATTGACACTCGTCTAGCCAGCAAGATCTCCATATTTATCACCGATAGAATATGTATATGTATAGGATAGCATTGGTCTAATTCTGAAGCACCGGGTCGCCAGCAACTTTAAACAAATTTGAAGCCTGTAATATACACATCTGATATAGTTTCCGGTCCATGCCTTGTAGAATTATAGAGCGTTATAACATACTCATTATTTATTTTTTTTATTATTTGTTGCATTATTTTTCGTACCTCCATATACACACATGTACAGCCTGTGTTAGTTGATTAATTTTACTTGGTTTAACCCATTGTGAATTGTAATAAGTAAAAAGAATTCAGGCAAGTTTCATCTCTCATTTAAGTATGATATATATAAAGCGATTATCAATTTTCTTGGGATAGCGGTCAGGATTTTTTAATGAAACTCTTTCCTTACAAACGCCGAGCTTTCGGAAATGTATCGTTTCCTTGTTCAAGGCTGCAATACAGAGTGGACTATTACAATTTGCTTACATCTTATGGCTAATGAGATCAAATAAATTATTAGTACTAATTATAAGATATTTTTTGTTACATTAATTAATGGATTCTTATTGTAACTTACGTGCAAAACAAGTTCCATTTGGCTTAAGTTATTAAAAAACATTAGGTCAATCTTCTGTATGTCAAATTTATTACATTAGAATTTAAATTAAGGTATGATGCGGAAATCGTGATTTATTATTAAATTCTAAAAACAGGGTTAATCGAACGAACATATGTTGTGAAAACATTGTGAGTTTTATTGATATTTGCAAACGCAGACTGCATTTTAATATAAGTTTTTTATATGTTCTTTTATCAATCATTCTTTAGTTTAGAGTCAAGACTGATCAAGAAGAAATAAAAAAACTGCATATATATATATATATATATATATATATATATATATATATATATATATATATATATATATATATATATATATATAACTATATTATTGATTTTTTTTAAAGAGCTCCCTTAATTTTTAGTTTATGCTCTAAAAAGAAATATCAGATCAAAAAAGTCACTCATATCAATCTTAAGCCTTGCCGAAAACACCATATATTTCCCATTTAAATAACATGGGCTTTTTTTACTTTTTATATTTAATTTTTTTCTCTTAGACAAGTAAATATATAGCAATATCCAATATATAGTGTTAGCAGGAAATTAGACGCTCTATAAAAAATATTTCTTACCAATTTACGATAAAATTAGTTATACAAAAGTTATGTATGGTCAATATGCCTGCTTGTTCACTAAATGTAAACTAGTATACTAAAAAAAATAATTATTTTTTTATTAATCACATAATTATAAACTTACTCTAACATCTATACTATTTTTCTAAAAACATTTCAACAAACTTAGTAAATTGTGTCTAAATTTGTATACGAGGGTTACAGTACAGTGATGTTACTAGGTGCCATCTGACATATACATTGTAAAGTTTGGAATTGTAGACTGTATTCAGAACATTTTTGTAATACGGACTCTATTTGTATTGTTTAGTGACTTGAAAATTTCATCTCAGTCAAAAAATGGAATCAACTAGCGAGAATTTTCGTGCGATGATTTACTACGAATTCCGACGTGGATTATCTCAACAACAGTGCATAGATCAACCCACCTCCACTTTTGGCGATGAAGCACCTTGTAAAATCACTGTATATCACCGGTTTAGTGAATTTAATCGTTGCCAAAATATCACGAATGCGCGAATTTTGGTGGTTGCCAGAATTCGGTGGTTTAACTGCTTTCAAAAACATGCGATTTTGACGTAGATTCCCTGCGCCCGAATGTATCGCTAATTAGTTTGAAACGCTGATTTGACGAATACGGAAAATATTGTTTTAATTTGGGATTTGCTACATGTGTATTTTCCACACTTTCATTTATGAATTGTCTCTATTAATTTACAGTAAACTGTTTGAATGGTTTACTCTTCAGGAAATGGTAAGTACCTACTGATTCTTTCGTTTATCTGCATAACAAGCAATAACCCGTCCTCCAATGTCCTTGTAAGTAGTAACAATACAAAATTTTAATGTTTTCCTATATATATATATATATATATATATATATATATATATATATATATATATATATATATATATATATATATATATATTCGCGGACTTCAATAAAGCATATCGCACATCGACCGAAAATTTCTGTTCAACATCCTAGAAGAACAAAGATTCGACCCCAAAACACTACGATTGATCAAGCAGACACTAACCGACACAATCTCTAAATTGAAATTTATGGGAGAAAATTCCGAACCTTTCCTTAAAACCGGAGTACGCCAAGGACATGGGTCATCAACATGTCCTGGACAAAGTCATAAGTGAATGGGAAAAGGAACTGAAAAATATAGGACACTGGAAACCAATACGATTCGGACGAACCGAAAACAATATAGAAATCTCATTCCTAGCCTTTGCGGACGACCTGGCCATACTCGGAGACAATGAAACAAGGGCAACCAAAGAGATCGAAATCCTCAAGGAATGTGCAGAGAAAGTTAGCCTACAAATCTCCTTTCAAAAAACCGAATTATTTTGCTCAAAAGTAGATGTTCAAAATTTGAACACCAAATATGGCAAGATAAAAAGGATCACACATTTGAAATACCTGGGCGAGATCCTCGAACCCACAGAAGGAGAGAAGACAGCACAGAAGACTCGATTGCAGAAGATGAAGAGGCCATATAGCAGGACACACAATATCTACAATAAGAAATGCATATCCACAAACACCAAAATAAGACACTACAACACAGTAATCAAACCGAAGGTTCTATACGCAAGCGAGACATTGAAACTCCACACAAAAAGCGGTATAGAAAACATACTAAAAGAAGAACGCAAAATTATGAGGAAAATTCTCGACCCAAAACTAACAGAGGAAGGATATAGATTATATTCTAGGAATACCACAGAGAGAATGTCCAACGTAGCGGCAGACATAAGAAAAAGAAGATTGAAATTCTACGGACATATCAGTAGACTCCCACCGACAGGACTCATTAACAAAATTCTTACATACATACAATGGTCAAGTCAACAGTACCATTAATCACACAAGTCAGAACTGATCTGGAAAGGACACAAATGGATCCGACAGAGATTGAGGACAGAAGCAAGTACAGAAACAAGATACATATGTGGAACGTCGCATCACAGAGCGAAGTTTCAAGAAGATCGGGGACAAGGTGGACGGAGGAGAGAAAGAGGATTCACGAAGAGAGGATGAGAGAGGTGTGGAAGATCAGAAAGAATACTCAAAAATGAGTCGGAATACTTTGCGTGATCCAACCGGGTCTATCTAATAAATATACATAGTCTGTTAGTTAAGTTAGTATGACTATCTTTTCATATAAGTTTCATATCATTTTGATGGTTAAGTTAGACATTTTAGCACCTTTTGTAATTATTAAATATCATTGCCGGATAAATTTATCGAGCAAAAAATGTGTATTAAATTTTGTCTAAATAACGAAATTTCTTGTGCATTCAAAATGTTAATAGTAAAAAAAAAATTCCAAGTGGTACATGGACTTAGTGATAGTAGAGAAACAGGTGAAGATGAACGTCGTTCAGAAAAACTACGTCAACTAATGAAAAAAAAACCAAAATCAAGGATCTGGTACGAAGTAATCGCAAGCAACAGTCGCTGTAAAACGTCAAATTTATATCAAAATAAGTTATGTGACTTTTTCTTGTTCATAAATTGAAGAGAGTACTTCGTATTTTCTATATAGAAGGCATTTAAGAGAGTTCGCTGACCGCTTTGAAGTATATACCAGAAGTCGTGTATAACACTTTACACATTGCAGTTTTACAATAAATGTTGGGTATTATTAGCACTGATAATTAATACTACAAGGAAATGAAAACAAATATAAATATAATAGTATAATATTAAAAGTTTATATCACAGGCGCAGTTCACAGTTGTACCCCTGGCGGTTTGGTTGTTGGGTCCTGTACCAGATGGGAGTCTGTGCTGTCTCTCCATTAAGATACCCAATGTTGGTGTTGTCTCTATTGTTGGTGTTTAAGAAGAGCAGCGTAGATGTGGATAGGTAGAGTGGAATTGACATTACATTTATCAAAGTGTGCCTTTAGAATAGCTAGGCATCTGGTTTGAGGCGGTACAATGTTGCTCAGAACGGCCTGGCTATTGAAGGGGGGTGGTTCGCATGGTTCCAGATATAGTTCGCATGCACCGGTTCAACTGCGTGACAATGAATCTGGTGTGGCAGCTACTAGCTCAAACAGGGGCACAGTATTCTGCTGTGGAGTGTACTAGAGCTAATGTGCTAGTTCTAAGGGTCTCAGATTAGCTCTCCACGACGTGTTAGCAAGCTTTTGGATTAGGTTAGTTCTAGTTTTAACTTTCACAGATAGATTCTCCAGGTGTTTCTCAAAGGTAAGTGTCCGATAGACATACTTGGGGTGGGGATTGTGCTTCAGCATGCTCCCTTCTGACATGATTATGAGACGTTGGTGGGCATCACGATTATTTAAGTAAAAGGCTTCAGTTTTATTCGGGTTGGAATAAATGGATGGCAAAGAGAGGCGATTACACTTGAAGGGGAAAATATAAATTTGGATGAATATATAAATACTTTGTAATACTTTGTAATACATCTTACTTTTTGTTCAAAATGGTATTATTTATTCTTAGGTTTAAGTGTAGAGTCCGATGTCTCAGTATTCTATTGTATGGTTTGAACTAATTTTCCATTCCGGAATGATTTAATGCCCTTAGCACTTCATGTTTTTTTTCTCTTGTTACGCATACTGTGAGAATATAAATTTTAAAAATAGAAAGAGATATCTAAACTAAAACTGTACGAACTATTTTAGTGACCCGATATAATAGATATTGTGCCATTGTAAAAATTATCAGTTGCTTAAAAAATTGAACCATATTTAAATAGTTAACTAATTAGTACACTAAGAATCTGTAACTCTCCACTCTAATCAAAAACTATAAAAACTTAGAGCTGAGAAGCATCATTGGAAACTAAACGTTTTTATTTTAATTGCCAAGAAAATCCAACATTCATGCCAATAGATTAAGCTGGCTATGATTCATCAAGTTAATGTTATTTTAAGATATAACAGTTTTTCTAATCATTAACTAGCACACAAATTAAATTATACAGGTTGTCTATGAAGGAATTTAGAAAAAAATACTTAAATCTGCTGCAATACATCGTTCAGAATCAGAATAAATAATAATATTTTTGGTGTGTTCAGTTCAGTGTCGATTTCAATATTGAGGTCACGATGCTCTCAATCTCGGGAGTATTTTTGTACAGTATTTTTAATTTAGAGTTACAATGGTTGGAGTATTAAGATTAGAAAATAAAAAGTAATTACAAGGAGCTATACTAGGAAAGAATAATAATAATAGAGGTTCTGTTAAGTGTATAAAAAAGTACATTAAACCAAAGATAAATAATCGCTGAATTGTTTCCGTTAAAACTTTCGAATTCGAATTTTTTCTCTCTTGGATTAGGTATTTACATTGTATCTTTTACTACTGCGCCTCATGATCGGTGAGGTCTTTTCCTCGTCTACCTCCATTAGAAAGCTTTCTTAAGCTATAAATTTGACAATCATAAAAGGTGTCTGTATATTAGATTCTCAACTTAATTTTGAGTCTTTTTCAATAACCTTTAACATGTACTTATCAGAAAAGTTTTACAAACTTAGATTTATAAGTAATCTTTTTCACTTTCTATACACTTTCATCATCTTTCAGATAACTGTCGAATGGGAGGGGTCCTGATCCCAGATCTCCCAGCCCGACTCGGTGATAGTTTCTTCTTGCTGTCCTTCTTGGGGTATATGAACCTGCAATATACTAAGGTAAAAGGACTTTTCTTCTTCCTTTGCCCGTATGAAGCCCTTTTCCCTTCGGAGTATCAGTAACACAAACGAATAAATTGCTGCTGATAACGGTTAGCAGGGACCGTTTGACAAGACTATAGCAGTTCATAATGCACAACATTCAACTGATCCTGCCAAATACAGAGCAATTCCTTTTTGGTGTGGATATTTGGTTTCGAAATCCCCGTTAATAGGTTACCAGTAGTAACCCATCGAAAGCGACAGATTGTACGATGAATTTCAAAGATCTAAAGATACGGTGACTGAGGAGCTGGTTCGATCACTGGATAAAGCAAGAAGGGAAAAATGGAAAGAGGCAATTGAGAAAATCAGCTTTAAAAGATCCACCAGGAAAGCCTAGTCGTTATTGCGGCGGCTAGAATCATGTCTCAGTCTCATGCAGTATCCCATAACGCTGTAACTAACCGTATTGTCAGCATATCTGGAGTTCCTCTCAATAAGGAATTTGCGAAATTCATCAGAAATCAATTGAACCTCCAAAAACTAGCTACCACTAAGTCTGATAAAATGATACTAGTCACTGAGTAAGAACTAACTCTGACAGTATCATTTTTAAAATTAGGCAAGGCGAATTTATAACACCGCGAGAAATGGACTGTTCATTAGCTTGTTAGTTTCTTCAACAACATAATTTCCAATTGTCACTTACTAAAGGCTATCAAAAAATCGAAAGTAATAGACATAATTAATCCAGTTAATACTCCAGACAAACTTAAATACTACCATCTAATCGCCCTCCTTAATATATGCTTAATAATAATATATGCTTAAAATTATTGGAAAGGCTCATATACAATCGTATTGATCCAACTGTAAACGGACTAATTTCAATAGAACAAGTCGGTTTCCGGCCTTACTCGCAGCTGTTGTGATCAAGTGCTGGGTCTGACTCCTCATATATAGAGTGCGGGTACTCTATATATATATATATATATATATATATATATATATATATATATATATATATATATATATATATATATATATATATATATATATAATTCTTACTATAGAAATATTCGATACTCCCAGGGTCTGTCTTGGCGCCGTTACTTTTTAACTTATATGTTAGCGACTTTTCCAAAATAACTGCGAAGAAATTCCAATATGCGGACGACAGGTCACTAGCAGCGCAACAAAAACAATTTAAAGTATATGAAAAAATCTTGAACAAAGATCTCAACATCCTAAATTAATACTTTATCTTCTGGAGATTAGAACCAAATCCATTGAAAACGGAGATAACAACATTTCATGTAAACAACCACAGGGCAAGTTAAGAGCTGAACATGACAAAGAGTGTTAAACAGATCTTCATCGAAATATCTTGGTGTAATATTGGACAGATCACTAACATTTAAGAAATCCCTTAATGCACCTTCTAACACTTTCGCCGCAGGTCTGAAACATTCAGCTTTGGCCCTTGTCTATTCTGAAGCGGAGTACTACAGCTCTGTATGGTTGAATAGTAAACACACGACAAAAATTGATACAATATTGAATCACACAATGAAAATTATCATCGGTGCCTTTATGTCAAACACCCTATCAGTGGCTGCCAGTTCTGAGTAATATTGCACCACCTCACTGCCATCGGCAAGATGCTCTCACAAAAGAATATAAGAAAAGTATGTCCAATCCAAACCTTCCAATACATAAAGATATCGATAGTACCATCCATCCCTTAAAATCCAGAAACTCATCTTGTAAATCAGCCAGAAAATTACCCTGGAAAATGACTCCGGGCAGTAAACCTCCAGGTTTCGCTCTACCCCGAAGATGTTGGGTATCGTTAAACATACTCACGACCAGGCGCGGAAGATGTGGCTAATGTGGCTGTTCAATTTAAAATATTACCAACAAACGAACGGATTACCCCTAAGACCCCTAAGCCTCCTTTTGGTAGAAATTTACAATAATAATTTTTGAAACAATTTATTTAACGATAGTTATTATACACGACACATACATTTTTGGGCCAGGTATGTCGATGATATTATTTACATATGAACGGGTACTACCAAAAGACTATTGGATCAATTTCTTGAATATTTAAATAGTGTAAACACAAAAAATCAGTTCACAATAGAAATAGAGACTGATAGTTCATTACATTTCTTAGTTTTATAAATAATAAGAACAACGAATAAATCAGAATTCGAAATATAAAAAAAAACACGTATAACGATACAACTATTCACGCAAGTTCAAATCAGGCATGGAATATAAAAATGTCAACCTTTCATAGTATGATCCACAGATTCTAGCGATTAAAAAAGACAGCTGTGAAAAAGAACTTAGTATAATCAAAAATATCGCAAAGAATAATAGATATCAGTCTAGTATTATAGACAAAATTAGAAAAAATGAGATTAAGAAAAACAACATCAACCATTTTTATGTCAAAACACCCAAAAAGATTCTTAAAATTGGCATGCTAGAAACTATATTCATAAATCAAGTTTCAGAATCACAAATAATTTTAAGAAATTAGTGTTATCTCTGTTAATAAGAATAATCTTGCTTCAATTTTAAATAATAACAAAGAAAGAGAAAAATTTTGTGACAAATCTGGAGTATACGAAATAAAATGTAATATGTGTGCAATTTTTTTAATACCAATAATGCCAAATATATACATAGCTGCATAAAAAGCAGGCTGTTAAATTAATTGGAAATTTCCGAAATTAAAAAAGTTATATATGATCGAAAAAACCTAACAAACACCCACCTAGACTTCGGAAATACCCCAATTATTGAAAGTGTCATAAACTTAACGAGACAAAAAAAAACGCCCTCCATTAGACAGAACATTGAAACTTTAGTTTAGTTTATACATAAGTGCCTTTAAGAATGTTCTCGAGGCCAAAACATGTCAGAGAATATCTTGAATATATTGTGAAATTAATACCCAGCGTTTTAATTATTAACAAGTTGGTAATAATTAACACGAGTTCGCCAATTTTCTTAAAGTACGACATACTATTGTTTATTGGTGTTTTCAGTTTTTAAAATATTAGTTTTCTTTAAATTAAATACACAGTTTAGCACTAATAACGAAAACAAACATAACATTTTAACAGTCCTACATTATTTTGAAACTAAAGTAAAAAAAAAATAAAAATAACTCGCAGCAGATGCCAAGGAAGGAAAAAAGAAGAGAATCGAATGTAGTAGATCTTTATGGAAAATATTTATGATGAAATGCAAACAACGAAAATTATTATTATAAATTCTAAAATGTCTTTTAGAGATATTTGTTATATATTTTTTATTGCTCAGAAAGCATAAACACTAATAAAAATATTGTTCTATTACGCCCCATTCAAATCAAACGACAAATCTTGATAACAGATCTAGGGAAAATGTTAGTAATATTTTTGGTGATAAATGATACCACTTTTAAATAATTCAAGAAAAAAATAAAAGTTCCTATGTTTACATAAATCACTAGTCGCATGGACTAGATGACTATATGAAGGCTCTGTATATACAATTAACCATGTGGTTAAAAAAAACAAAACCAGAACTTACCTATCTACACTAGAATCTCTACTTGGTGGTCTTTTATAATGATCAAAATGGTCTATGGATGATTGTTGTCCTATGTTCCCTAAATAAGGTCTATCACCGGAAACCCTTCTGGACATTCGCCTTATGGTATTGGCGTTGGCAAGTTCCTCACTCGCTAACGATTTTCTCGGTCCACCCGGGTTCAAACCAGCAAATTCACTATTGGGAACTTTATCACTGGTGGGCAAATTGTTTTGTTGCAGCTCATTCATCACCGGAACACTGGTATTATTCGGATTGTTAAACGAATTGGTCTGAAGCGGACTGTTATTCATGGAACTGTTAATTTGTTGTTGAAAAGGTTTCTGTTGCTGGAATTGATTATGTTGCGAATACAGGTTGGCCTGTGGAAAAGTATTCTGTAGAAGTTGTTGCTGCTGCTGCTGCTGCTGCTGTTGATGTTGCTGAGAGGATTGTTGTTGTTGAAAGACATTTACTTGAGGAACAGGATTCTGTCCGAGAGGTTTATTACCGATGGCATTAGACATTTGGTTCATCATAGGATTATTGATCTTGTTCGGTATCTGATTTGGTATTTGATTGGGAATTTGGTTCGGTATTTGATTGGGAATTTTATTCGGTATTTGATTCGAATTAAGTATGTCTTTCTGTTCGATTGATACGTCTAAATTTCGATTTTGTTCTCGATATTTCATTTGACGAGCCTTGAGCCTCTCTAGCCCTGGCTGCTTGAAATCGGGGGCGTATTGCCTGGCCACTGTTTCAGCCACTTCGGAATCTTCTCTGGCTTGAGCTGCAGCAATATCGGCCTGTTCCGCCTTACCTCTCGCAAAAGCAGTCCTGAAACAAACATTGAGTTAGACATTATAATAATTTGTATAATAGATATTATCTTAATTAATATAATAAAAATTATATAAACAAATAATTTATTTAAGTCAAGCTTAACCAGATAAATACAGCTTAGAAGATAACCAATTATACCTCCTTATTCCTTCATCAAACTTAGGACCAGCTCTAATAAAAAACTGGTCTCCCGATTTTAATTTTCGGAGAGTCTGGTATATATATATATATATATATATATATATATATATATATATATATATATATATATATATATATACATCATTCAGCCATTGTGGATCCACTGCAGGATGAAGGCTTCCACAGCATGCTTCTAACTCGCGCGGTTCTGAGCTTTCCTCTGCCATTCGGGTCCAATATACTTGATGATGTCATTGATCCATCGTGTTTTAGGTCTTCTTCGTGGACGTTTATGATCAAGCGATATCCATTCCAGGATTGCTTTGGTCCATCTGTCGTCACATTGCCTCGCTATATGGCCTGCCCACCTCCATTTCAATTCCTTCACCTTTGCAATGATGTCACATACTTTCGTCTGTTCTCTGATCCATGTGCAGGTCTTTCTGTTCCGCTTTGTAGTGCCAAGCACACACCTTTCAATTCCCCTCCGTGCTACCCGAAGTCTTTAAATTGATTGTGATGTGGAAGTTCGTTTCACTTCCGTATGTCAGAACAGGCAGCACGCAGTGATCAAAAACTTTTGTCTTCAGACAAAGTGGAACTTTGTTCTTAAACACTAAGTTGATCCTGCCAAATACCTGCCAGGCACACTTAACGCGTCGTTCCACTTCCCGGGCGGTATCACCATCAATTGAAATCCTTTGCACAAGATATATGTAGTGGTCCACCACCTCTAAATCACTTCCTAAAATAGATATTCTTCTCTTTTCAGCAAATAACCTGACTCTTTGTCAGGTTTATTTTCAAGCCAAATGGTTCTCCCGCCCTTTGCATCTCTTGTAATTCACCTGGTTCCTGGGTGGAGAACGATAGCTGTTGCATATATATATATATATATATATATATATATATATATATATATATATATATATATATATATATATATATATATATATTAGAATTACTAGATAGATCCTAATCGGGTAGAACTAGAAAAGAACGTAGTCAGCGCGACCTCTTCATTAATAGGTAAGGTTGTAGGTGCTGGTAAGAGAAAATGTTTGATTGGAAGGGTTTTGGATGGGCAATTTGCAAATAAGAGGTTTCCATGTATTTGGAGCTCTAAGACCGTTGTCCGTTGTTTTGGTAATCTGGGCGTTTTTCAATCTCAATTGCTTCGCGAATTATGCGGGGTTTGTAGGAATATGTAGGTGCGATTACTTTGGCCTTGTCGAAATTTATTTTGTGACCCATTTGAATATGATGTTCTGCAAGAATTGAGGAGAGATCCGATTTTCGGAGGGTTAGAGAATACTCGTATATGCGATTTTGAATACTTCTGTTGGTTTTGCAGATATGTGATTGGTACTAGCCAAAACAAGGAATCTCATAGACACTATGTGACTCTTGTGGAATATTATCTTTCACTGGCCTAAGGAAACCGGATATATAGTTCTTTCTGTTGTGAATATCGTTTCGATATTACGGGATTTAAATACGTGGCAAATTTTATCGGTAACTGCCTTGATGTATGGCAGAAGTACTTTGCGGTTTTGGGATAATTCTCTAGTGCATTGGTGGATATGACTTGTCTGAACTTTATCAATACGCTTTTTTATTTGACTTTTTTGATTAGTGCCATTCTAGTGCCTTTGAATTAGTGCCATTTCTAGAGAATTAAGTCCCGTTTGCCTATGTTCCTTGTCCGACAATCTTAAAGATCTTGTGACTAAAGTTTTAAGTTTTATTTAACAATCAAAAATTTGTTATTCATTATAGGTAATAAATGTTTTCAGAAGAAGATTCATTTTTTCGTTACACGCAGAGAGTATAAGTTGTAGGTATGTAGGTCGCTAATTAAAACAAAGTTGATTCGATTTAGCAAGACATACGGAATTTCTATCAAAACGTACAAAAGACTCATTATGAGAATTGCATAGAATTTCTGTAAGACGGCCGGAACAATTGCTGAGGAAGCTAAAGTGCAAGCAAGAGTTAGGAATGTCCAAACCATATTAAAAATGTCTGAAAATAGTGTAAGAAAAAAATGAAACAGAAATTAGTACAAATGGCTTTTGCTGAAAAGGACGTGTCATGGACTGGAACAGTGGAAGGATCATTTTTTCTAACGAAAAAAAATCTATTTGGATGGGCCAGATGGTTTTCTATTATTTCTATGATTTCAGGAAGGAATAACCTTCCATATGAAAAACCATTTATATGCACATAATCTTATACTGGCATCCCATAGTAAAGATGAACTTCAAAGAGCAGTGAAACGATGTAACAAGACACTATCTGAATATGAAATGAGAATCAACTTTAGTAAGTCAGAAATCATGATTATTACAAGACAAAAACCAGACATACAAATTAAAATAGATGGACACAGAGTCAATTCAACAGATATTTTGCAATATCTCAGCGCAGTTTTTAAAGAACAGTGGAATATTGAGGTAGATATAAATAATAGAATTATGGCAATATCCAAATTATTTAATGTTCTCAAATCGGTATTCGCGTCCCTGCTCTAATATATCCAAACCAAAAACTAAAATCCAAAATAAGAGCTATGGAAATGACGATTCTAAGAAGGATTGAGAGAGAATAAAGACTAGATCGATTGACAAATTTGGAAAGAACTAAGTTGGGAGTGGAACCGATTCTCTAAAAGATCGAAGAAAAACAACTCGGTTGGTACAGTCACTTGGTAAGAATGAAAAATGGGAAACTAGATAGGAAGAGAAAATGAAACGAGGTAGATCCAAGAAAAGCTGGAACCAGCAAGCAAAACAAGTTCTCAAATCAAAAGAAATGACACGCAACGAAAGCAATGGATGATAAAAAATCAAAATCCTGACATTTAGTGGTATAAGCGATATCCTGCAGTGACGATGATGGTGTGGTATTTAATGGGAAGTTAACTGTTTGACTCCAAAGGTTCCGATAGAAAAATTGATAGATGTTATAGATCTTTTGATGCGATTCATTGTCCCATGCTATCCATAATAATAAAACCGGCTTTTTCTCAGAAATATTGCTATATTCTGGCGCGCCTACTTACATGTCTACCCGATTTTTAGCTTATAACACCCGTCAAAATAACCATTCCCACTTTTTTAATATTCAACATGAAACTAATATAATTATGTATTGTTTTATATTATATAAATTGCCAATAAAGAATTTGTACATAAAGAAAAATTTTTCTGTACTAAAATTTTCGATATCTAAAGCAAATCTAAATAACACGAAGAAAGAAAAAGTTTGTAACTGTTCCTTCTTGAAGTTTAATCACTACATCGCATGAATTGAAACGTCGATTACCCAAGGAGTGTTGCACGCAAGGTCAGCAAAAAAGTGTTTTTCTACTTCTTGGAATTTTTTTATATATTCGTTTTTCCGAATCATTAAAATATATATGACAACAGTAAATATGTATTTTAATAGTAAAATGTTACATGGAATTAGTAATTGTTAATAGTCTGAATAGAAACAGAACCTTTACTCTAGAAATGATGCGAAATTGTTGTTGAGGCTCTGATAGTGCTACAAATTGACATCAAATCACTTAAACAGTGATAAGAAGGATGTAAATCAAAGTGTTCGCCCTTGTGGTTGTCACTCGCTCTCTGGCAGACAAAAATAAGCTTGGCTTTATCACTGACACATTCTCGAAATACAATAGTTAACTATATTAATAATTACAAGTAGTACGAATAGACGAACTGTCTCGTTCGATTTATAGGAGGAAAAATTCATCCAGATCTTAAGGCCGGTTTCGTTCTTTAATAATTCATCTGTTAAGAGTGGATGTTTTTCTGTCGATGTAATCAAACCATATTCAATCGATTTTAATTCCCTAACATCGGACAATTTAGGTGAACGTTATACGGTAACGACACCTAGAGATCAGCGTGCTACTAGCATATTTCGATCTTTAACTCGCGATAGGTGGTTCCTTGTGGGCTAGATTTAAATGAAAGAGACGACGAGACAAACTTTACTAACTTACTAAAACAATTTATATTTGTCATAGTTGAGAAAGCCAAAACGTGTATGAAATTAAAAAAAAATGCTTCCAATAAAATACTTCTCAGTTTTTATGAAAAAATACTATTCAGAACGGAAGGTATTCATCTAAATTGATTAGGATGTCAGTGAAGAATATTATTTGGATATTTCGGAACGTCTTTGGAACCGAATTTTAATATCCACTGAAACTATTTATTTCATAAAAGCAGCTTTGTTATTCAATTTTTGTATTGAAATGATATATTGTAACTCTTGCCAGTCTGTCATCTAGAGTGACTACTACATGACAATGCCGAGAATCTAGGGGCAAAAATCAAGACAGCCTTTGAAATATCAGCCTCAAAATGGGTAAAATTGAAACTTGGAAACTGATAAAGAATCGCTAGAAGACAGTAATTCTGATTTAGAAGACAATGTTAAACAGAAAATCGACAGACATACGCAACATCAATACGACACTTAGAAAAGTCAAAAATATTTACTTAAATTCCGTATGCCCAAAAATTGAGAAGCACTACTAAAACTGAATCCAGAGATTAATTTAAAAATGTTAACTAACAAAGAGCTTGCAACCTGGATATCTTCAAATAAAAAATTAAAGTGGTGAAAAGCTTACTACTAAATTAGAAATTATCCAAAGATGGCGTCAATACTATTAAAACGTCATGGCACCTGAAGGTAGTATCAAATTAAGTAAACCTGTTGAATTTTCCGATAAATTATAACTAGAAATCTAAACTACTAATACTTATAACTGCTGCTTCAAAATCAAATGGAAACGATGGACGTTGAGATAGAAACTATAAAAGCTTCGGAGTAACAAGAATCAGGCATGCAGCAAAATTTCAGATTCAGGAATCTGGCCATAAGACTGGACACAATTAGCGTATATACTGTTACACAAGAACCGTTAATCTTATTTGTTATACCAGTAAGATCATGATGTATCTAATACAAGAACTTTCTTAATAGTATTTATGTTCTAGAGATCCATTCATAAATATTAAACTGAGGGTTCAGAAATTTTATGAGTATTAGGTACCAACTAACTTTTTCTTTCTAGATTACCCAAAAGGTAATATCGTGATGTAAAATTATCTCTGCGTTGTACTACAAGAAGTGGTACTAAATAATTTCCTCATAAAAACATTCTACATAAATAACAATTTATTTATCAGAGTCAAATACCCATAAATTTAAAAAATAGAAAAGGACTCTATTAATATCCTTTGTTCTATATTATTTAAATTTTATGGGAAATGGACAATTAAGAAGGTAGTATGAATCGAATGGATGAGGATATCAATATTAATAGCATTCTCCGAGAAACAAAACACGATTTCTCAAATTGATTGAAAAAATGATCGCAGAAGCAGGTCTTAACCGGCCCCTAGACGTTCAAAATTATGGTCAATATATCGCACAATAATGCATATTGCACAGTAATATTGACCGCCTGTAGATTATATGGAAGGATTGCACAATATATTGAGACAATCAAAAATAGTTTGATATTTATTGTGCATATGATGTTATCTGATAAATATTGAATCGTCTGTGGGTGATATTGCACAATAATGGTTCATTTCTATCTCCGTAGTCAAACAGTGGTCAAGCATATTGGTTTTTTGATCGAGATGGCTACGAAAGATAAAATAAGTAAAGAATAAGAAAGAAAATTTATTTTGTGGTGTATTAAATTATACTATAGCTTACCAGCTTTGTCGAATATTAAAGGCGCTGATTATAGCAATAAAATTAAGAAAAATGAACAATTCGAAAAAATGCTTTCTAAACATAAAGAGTTGTATCCAGATGCTGATAAGTCACAGGTAGTTAAAATATTTAATTCGTTGCGTACTAAGTTTAGAAAAGAATTGAAGCGTATCAAGGATTCTGAAAAAAGTGGTGCAGGAACAAGTGACATAATAGCGATGGTCACACAAGTTTTACTTTTCGACATGTTAAGTTGTTGACTGCAGAATGGTCAGTTGTAAACTAAATTATTGGAGAATAATATTGCAACGTGAGTCCTCCAGTCAATATATTGCACAATATATTGTTCAATACATGGACTATAATATTGAACGTCGAGGAGCCGCTTTAAACTAAATGAAGTCAAATATTGCGTAATGATTGTTGTCTGATATATTACTTTACCTACAGTTTTATATATACCTGACACCTGATATTCCCCGTAAAAGTGAACTCGATATAGTAAATGACGGAATCCGCAAAAACAAAGTGAAAAGACGATGCGAAATGATCAAACCTGCATTAATAGGGCTCACCAAGATATGGAAAGACCACAGCATGTACAAACAGACTAAACTACGGCTTTGAAACATGTACTAAATGCCACTTGTCGCAGATGGATTGAAATATTATACATGAGATGCTGCAAACGTATGCTGCAAATTCCTTGGGTTCCGTATCAATGTCGCAATTCGAGAGAACTAGAGAACTAAAAATGGATGGATATAAACGAATTCCACAAGTAGCCACGTCATCCAGTCAAATGGTATAGATAATTTTTTTTTAAGGAAGAATAGAAACGACCACCAAATAGATATATTGACCAATTTAAGACACTCACCAATCTACCAACTGCAGAAATTAATAAAAGCCACAAAAAATAGGGACCGCTGGCGAATTATAGTTTCCAACAGAGTCGATATAGGATTACGATACCTAAAGAGAGAAATAGTGCATAACATAACGCCTTCATTCAAAAGCATCGCTGTTTGAATTTTTTGTGTTAAGAAATTGTATTAAGCAATCCTATAACGTGTGGCGAAATAGCACCAGAGACCGCAGCGCTAAGAAACGACAAGGTAGCAGATATGGACGAAATGTCCGCAGACTAATGAGAAGGTGCCACAAGATTTCAGAGATGCCATCATCATTAAAATTTTCAAAAAAAGAGGGAACCAAACCGACTGCAATAACTATAGGGGCATATCGTTGTTAGCAGTGGCTGGTAAAATACTTATTAAAATCTTGACTACCAGATTACTCCCCAATATAGATCAATTTATTCCGGATACACAGAGTGGCTTCAAACCAAAGCGATCTGCTGTAAACATGATTTTCCGCCTCACGTCATGCAGGGCTGCGTTATGGTCCCAGTTTTACGCAACATCTTTATGACGGCATTGATGATTATTGTCGACAGGAAGTTGGAGGATAGAAGCGTCACAATACGCTATGGAACTAATTGAGGCCTGTTCAATCTCCCTCCTCAAAGCCAAAATCAAAATCCGAATACTCAATATCGATGGTAATTATGGCTTAATAGCACACGATTCAACAAATTCTTTAAATATGTGTCTAGGTGTATGAAGCATTAAGCCTTAAAATAAACATAAATAAAACTATTTTATTATGGCTGCTAAACTGAAATTATGGCTGTTTCTGTTAGTTTGTCCTCTCAGACCAAAAACATTTATGCATCTGGCTCTCCACTTGAGTCTCTAGAATCTTTCAGCTACCTGGGAAATCTGGAACCCAATTAGATGTGCTTCTAAAACCTTTTGAAAAAAATAGAGTTTTCGGAAATCATGAATTGTACTTTAGGGTAAAGGCGGCTATATATCGAATATAATTACACCTTTGCTTCCCTGCAGATGTGAACGGTGGGTACCGTACGAAACTTCTTAGAGTTCTGTAGGGCACTCAGCAACGTCATCTGAGACATGATGATGGGGATCAAATGGTACCATAAAAAAATCAAGTAAGGAAGTTTTCAGTGAGGCGAACTGTTTGTCAATGGAGGTTCTCGTGGGGAGAGGACATCTGCGTCCAACTCACTTCAGGTGAACGTAGGTAAAATCAGAAACTTCATTGCAAGGACGCTCTCCATGGAACATTGAAGAGCGATAATGTTAGTCATTGATGGGAGATGACAGTCTCCAACAGAACCCAATAGAGAAGACTGGTTCATCAGTATCAGAGGTCGAGGCCTAAAAACAGATGCATCCTGCCTCCTGCAGAGGAATTTGAATATTCGAACTATGGTTACGTTACCTCAACTAAAATAGGTCTCTTCAGCCACAGAACAGCGCACGCCCGCTAATCTTGGAAGTTAAAAGATTAAACTCGGATTGGGTACTCGGCAATGTATTAAACATTTTCTATTTGGTTTGTTTTCTTTCTTTTTCCTAAAAGTTATAATGACAAATGATTCGTTTAAAATGCATTTCTTAAATTGAAGAGGCCATGAATAAAGTACTGAACGAATTGACAAAGCAAAATATTGACATAGTAAAATATCGAATAAATAATTGTATTTCTTAAATACTTTCTACTTAGAGCAAAAGTTCGATTTCTTTTTAGATAATTGAGCAGACTTAGTGTTTTTTATTTTACCTATTAATAGCAATATCAGCCTTCTGCAAAGCAAATTTTGACGCTCTTTGAGCGGCATTCACAGCTGCATCTATCCTCTCCCTAAATTTAGCGCTTCTCATCAGGAACAACTTCTTTTTCTGACTGGTGATCAGCACATTGTTCTTGTATTTCCCCTCTTCTTTTTCACCATTGCTGAATGTCGTAACACCATAACCGTATTTTTTGTTAGCGTACCATTCCCCTTCGTATTTCAACCCATCTGATCGTTCACTGATACCATATCCGGATCTTTTGTCATTTTTCCATTCACCCATATAAGTTTCCGTTACACTAGGATCCATTTGTTCATCCTAAAAAAAATACGTTATTTAGAAAATGTTATCTTTTTTGTCTGTATATACAATATAATCCCTAACTACCCAGGTGGAGTCTCCCAGACTCCGCCGTTTAAATATCCTATTAGATCCCATTCGATCCTATTTAGATGTTAGTGCTAGGAAATTCAAATGCTTAGTACCTGTTAGTTTTTGGAGTAGGTGTATACGAAAGAATTTTAGCACAATTGTAAAATAACATTGTGTTGGTATAGGAGTCTGTGAGACTCCTCGTCAGTAACAGTGCGATATTTAATATGTAACGACTATTTTCAATTTGCCTGTAAAACAAGACTTCTCGGCCCAGATCATTAAAACATTCAGTAAATTATTTGGCTGAAAACTTTGAGAAACATGTCCTTTAATGGTATGAAGCAGAAGACAGCGACGTATTGAGTCGCAGGGAGGACATTTACGTGGAAAGTGAGCATGACACATCATCTGATATTTCATTATCCCATAACGAAGAATCTTTGGGCGATATCAATTTAGGCTCAGATATTGAAACAAGTAAAAAATTCTATCGAAATGTATGAGGACTTCGCATCGTACTATAATACTGCAGTTGCTAGGTTTGCGCGGAAAGGCTCAAACTAGTGACTCTGCAATTCCGGATGAAAACTGGTCCTCTTTATTTGATCAGCAAATAAAAGAACTAGTTAGGTGGACAAATCACAACATGCAAGTGATGGCTGACAAATACAAGGACGAACGTCGAACCGAAATGAAGGATATAGATGAAATCGAAATGAAACCGTTTCTAAGTTTGTTGATCAACAGTGCGGTGTTCAAATCTAATCACAAAGGCGTCCATTTATTATTCGAAACTGATGGAACCGACAAAGACATATTTAGGACCGTAATAAGTCGGAAGCAGTTTAGTGTAGTATTAGCAAGTCTTAGATTTGATAACCCGCACGACAGTGACGAAAGAAAAAAAAAACAAATCCTGCAGTCGCAATTTCGAACATATTTGAAACATCTTTTAAGAACTCACAATCGCTGTATTATTTAGGAGCTAATGCGTATATTGACGAGATGTTGGCTGAATTCAGGGGCAGATGTAGGTTTAAAATGTATATGCCCCAAAAACCAACTTAATATGGCATAAAATTAACGTTGCTAACGGATGCAAGAACTGCCTGTGTATACAACGCATATATTTATTGTGGAAAAAACAGCGATGGTCTTCAATTATCAAATAGTGGATCCAAACTTAGTAAATCTACTCGGGCAGTATTACGTTTAGCGAAGCCTATTTATGAGACGACATCACTGCGGATAATTGGTTTCCCTCGGTAGAACTTATACAAAAATTAAAAGAACATAAACTAACTTTGTTTGTAGTATTATAACAATACTAAAAGAGGGGTTGATTCCCTAGACGAATGATGTGAATATACAGTTGTGGTCGTCGGGCGCAGAGATGGACTATGGGTTTAACAACACTAGAATTTCGGTTGAGGTACGGATGCTAATTGGAAGTATATTGAAAATTGGGGGAGAACACCAAAAAGAAGAACCTTATTTGTTGGAGAAAATAAAGTACTATTACCTTTGTCGATCTAAACTACACAGAAAAACCAAATGTGTATGTATTGACTATAAAAGCCCAATATGTTTAAAGTATTATAAAATATATATATATATATATATATATATATATATATATATATATATATATATATATATATATATATATATATATATAAATCCTGTTTTTAGAAAAGTGAATTATTTACCATTTGCTAATTTTTATATATCAAAACGGAAGGGCACAATTATTTGTTCAAAAATAATATTATATTTGTGTATTAGTTATTTAAGGTTGCAAAGGTTCATTTTTGTTGATGGGTAGTAAGGCGAACTGCAACTATTCTGTAGGTAATTTTTTCTCGTATGAAAAACACGTTTTTAGTTTAACTACGTTTTCGTAAAATTTTCGTTTTAAGATTAAAATATTTTATATGTATCAATGACTCTTTTATCATATTTATATTATTCCTAAATATTATTTTCTATTTTATACACATCGGTCACCTTTTGTTCTGAATATACTATGTACATAAAATTCTTTAATCTGTGAAAATCGAAAGCAATAAATTGAGTTGGAACTATTTAGTTTAATAGTTTATTTGAAACACATCATACACATCATACATCATAAACAGCTGCTTTCCGAATGCTTAATGATTTTATAGTACGATTCATTTAATTTCAATTCAAACTTGATACACTTATTGTTTTTTTGCTACACACCTACATCAAATTTGATTTTTATTAAGTAATGCCAAATAAACCCACGATATAACAGGTGTTTACCAATTGCGTTGTGAGGTATATTTACTTTTAATGTACAGAGTCTTCATTTATTCTCGAAACCCACGTGACTTATAAATATGGACAACCAACTCGTCAAGTTGGTAATGATTAACACGAACTTTAATTTTCCTATTACTTTTCTTAAACTACAATATAGGTTTATTGATTTTTTAATTTATATAAATAATCTTTTTTTTTTAATCATATACACGGTTTAGCACTAATGACGAAAATAAACATAATATTTGACCAGTTCTACATTATTTTGAATCTAAAGTAAAAAAAATGCACAAAAAACTCCATCGAACCAGATTCCATGGAAGGAAAAAAGAAGAAGAGGACCGCATGTCATAGATTTGTATGGAAAATATTATTTATGAAATGCAAAATACGAAAATTATTTATTTTAAATAATCAAATATATTTAAGAGATACTTTTGAAACATTTTTGTTGCTCCGGAAGCAAAGAGCTTAATAAAAGTCCTACACGTTGTTTCATTACAAGACTCGGTGACAGATCTAGGGGAAATTTTCGTAATATTTTTGATGATAAACGATACCGGCTTTAAATTAAGCGACATACAAAATAAAGTTTCTAAGTTTTAAAAAATCATTAGTCACGTATGTTACAGGATTAAAAGAAGGTTATCCCTTAGTTACCGAGGTGAAATATTGACATGCTGACTAAGGTGGAGTCTTAGGGACTCCAAAAAAAAACAATATGAGCATAACCAATCACAAATATAACAACTAAACGATCGACATCTTTTTATTGGGATAAAAGAGTCATTGATACATATAAAATATTTTAATCTTAAAACGAAAATTTTACAAAAACATAGTTAAACTGAAAACGTGTTTTTCATACGAGAAAAAATTACCTACAGAATAGTTGCAGTTCGCCTTACTACCCATCAACAAAAATGAACCTTTTCAACCTTAAATAACTAATACACAAATATAATATTATTTTTGAACAAATGATTGTGCCCTTCCATTTTAATATATAAAAATTAGCAAATAGTAAATTATTCACTTTTCTAAAAACAGGATTTACATATTTTTTTTATAATACTCTAAACATATTGGGCTTTTATAGTCCATACATACACATTTGGTTTTTCTGTGTAGTTTAGATCGACAAAGGTAATAGTACTTTATTTTCTCCAACAAATAAGGTTCTTCTTTTTGGTGTTCTCCCCCAATTTTCAATATTCTTCCAATTAGCATCCGTACCTCAACCGAAATTCTAGTGTTGTTAAACCCTCTGTTCCATTTTAGCAATTTACCTAAATTTTCCATAAATTCTGATCGGTTTATATAATAACGGTTAAGTTCCACCGAGGGAAACCAATTATCCGCAGTGATGTCTCATAAATAGGCTTCGCTAAACGTAATACTGCCCGAGTAGATTTACTAAGTTTGGATCCGCTATTTGATAATTGAAGACCATCGGTGTTTTTCCCACAATAAATATATGCGTTGTATGCACAGGCAGTTCTTGCATCCGTTAGCAACGTTAATTTTGTACCATATTAAGTTGGTTTTTGGGGCATATACATTTTAAACCTACATCTGCCCCTGAATTCGGCCAACATCTCGTCAATATACGCATTAACTCCTAAATAATACAGCGATTGTGAGTTCTTAAAAGATATTTCAAATATGTTCGAAATTACGACTGCAAGATTTGGTTTTTTTTTCTTTCGTCGTATATATATATATATATATATATATATATATATATATATATATATATATATATATATATATATATATATATATATATATATATCATCAGCTCGTGTCGATCCACTGCAGGATGAAGGCCTCTTCAGCATGTTTCCAATTTTCACGGTCTTGGGCTTTCCTCTGCCACTCTGATCCAATATTTTTAACGATGTCATCGTTTGCGATCAGCGGTGGCCACTCCAGGATTGCCTTGGTCCATCTGTCATCCTATCGCCTCGCTATATGGTCTGCCCATCTGCTTTTCAATTGCTTTACTCTTCCAATGATGTCACAGACGTTCGTTTGTTCCCTGATCCATGCGCAGGACTTTCTGCCTCGTCTTGTAATGCCAAGCATACATGTTTCCATTCCCCTCTGTGCTACCCGAAGTTTTTGAATTGATTGCAATGTGAGTGTCCAGGTTTCACTTCTGTATGTCATAACGGGTAGAACGCACTGATCGAAGACTTTTCTTTTCAGGCAAAGTGGAAGTCTGCTCTTAAACACAATATAGAGCCTGCCAAATGCTTGCCAGCCACATTTAACACACCGTTCCACCTCCCGGACGGTATTCCCTCTCATTAAAATCCTCTGCCCAAGATATATAAAGCTGTCCACAATCCCCAAATCCCTCCCTAAAACTGATATTCTCCTGAGCGAAGTTATTGATCATAACATGTCTCGTTTTCAGGTTTATTTTCAAGCCAAATGGTTCGCTAGCATATTGCAGTTCTTTTATGCGTCTTTGCAGCTCCTCTGTCTCTCCAGCCTGATCTAACCCGGTGATTCTTAGCACCCTCTGCCTTGGAGCAGGTCTTCCCGCTGCCGTAAGAAGTTGCCCCTTGGCCTCCGTGAACGAGGGCCGTGTTTGAGGTGTACTGTCATATTGAAACATATTGAAATACTATGTTGAAGGTATGAACCAGGCGCCAGGAGTGACCCTCTCAGGAGCATAAACCCGTTTACAACATCAAGATGTGATCCACAAAGTGGTATATATATATATATATATATATATATATATATATATATATATATATATATATATATATACACATACATATACATTTTTGACAGATATCTTTCACCCATACTCCACGTGGTGCCACCGTTCGTCTCTGCTCGACTGCCCTCATGTGTCAAGTGGTCATGTCTCATGTGCCCAAGCTGAACGCAAGGAAAGTAGTTGAGGAGAGAGACGAGCCTGGCCAGGCCATATTAATGGTGAGTCGTAATAACACACAACTCACGCCATCATACAGCGAGTGCTCGCAGCAGTCCGGACTGCCCGTAACATCCTGTCTGCAATCTCTTGTATAGTACCAGATATGCCCACAAGATGATGACTTGGGTTGTGTGTTATTACGACCTGCTATCAACATCGCCCGTTGGTATGGCCTGACCTTGATCGTTTCTCCTCGACTGTTTTCCTTGCGTTCAACTTGGGCTCGGCTGATGACGGCTAAAAGATTAGATACCGATCCCGAGGGATACCTGTTAGCACATGGGACCAGTTGAGCACTGGCGAACGGTGGCTCTACGTGGAGTTGTAGATATATATCCAAACCAAATCAAAGGAACAAGACCGACAGATCTTTTATGTGCTCCATTTTATGCAGTCGCATACAGAAACATAAATCATATAATATAATGATATCATAAATCTTATAATGCATCATATAAATAAAACATAGTTTAGTTTTAGAATTAGATTGAACCGTTTCCTGATGATGCTAACATAGTTAGCAAAACGCATGTCGAGAAGTTAAATCAAGTGATTTAGTATTTGGTAATAATTATGTTTGAGTTTAATCCAAATTACATAATAATAAATAAATTGATATATAATATATATACAAAAAAACTAAATCCACTTAGAGTCTGACTTCATCAATCAAGCGGTTGAGTGGTTAGCGTCTGTTCACCAGTGGTGCGGCTGAGATTTAAATTCTGGAACTAACCCCTCCAGTCTTAACCCCTGAACCGTCATGGTTCAAACCTTTAATTCAAAGTACAAGATGAAGCGTTCTAGTAATTACAAAATTACCCCAGGAGCTAAACAATCCTCTGCCAGCTTTGCTGGTACAACCGGACTTTCGAATTCTGGGGCGTCCGGGCTTAAATGCAAAATCTTTCAGAATAAGTCGGAGACCTCTGGCCAATGTCTGAAACCGAAAACAAAAACTTTCTTTGAAACAGTAAATATCAACTCTCTCCTACGTCTAGGAAAATTACACGAATTGGGGCGAACATTGAATCAGCAAGAAATCCAAATTTTAGCTCTGCAAGAAACCAGGTTAGCAGATGATAACACCTTGGACTTCGGCAACTACAGATTTTTTAAAAGTAAAACGGACAAAAGAATAGTCAACAATACACCACATCTCGGTGGTGTTGCTTTCGCTATCTCAAAAACCATCCTTGGTTCGATAACTAATGTTCAACCAGTCAATAATCGACTTATGACACTATCCCTCAAGTGTGCTAACAAAAACTATACATTAATCAATGCACACCTCCCAGTTAACGAAGAAAATAAATCTAATCCTGAAAAAGGAAATAACTTCTGGGAAATTCTGGAAAAGGCTATTTTTTAAATTCCCTCTAACCATGTAAAAATCCTATTGGGTGATTTCAACGTCCAACTAAGGAAAGAAAGAAAGTGCAGAAAAACAGTCGACAGTTTTCGCGCTCATAAATGGACTAACCATAATGGCAAAAGATTGGTTGAACCATGTTCGCAGTTTAATCTAAAAATAATGTCAACCCATTTTAAAAAGAAAATAACAAAACAAAAGACCTGCAGATGCCCAAACACGTACATGGGTAAATTTCAAATTGACCATGTTGCCATTTCGTACCCCAATTATAAAGAGATTTTGAATGTTCAAGGCAGGAATGGAGCTAACATAGACACGGATCACTACTATTCTAATTCGATTGACTACTATTCGATTCTATTGACTAGAATCAAACTTAGCTTAAAACCTCGAAAACTTATTCAAAAGAGACTGTTAATACCAAAGTTCGACCCTACGAAAATAAAACCAACCTTAACAGAAGAGCTTGATAAACAACCAGCAGAGAACTGGTAAGAATTGAAACAAAAAATTATTAAAATAGCCTTAAAGTTGGTCCCTTTACAAAAACGTAGAAAACATCCGTGGTGGAATGAAGTTTACGAGCAAGCAGTATTAAGCTGAAGTAAAGCATTCAAAGATTGGAACAGTAAAAAACAGCAATAAACTATAACATTTTTTTGGAGGTAAGAAAAGAAACATCGAAGCTAATTAGATCAACTAAAAGAAAATATAAAAACAATCAACTAAATGAAATAGAAAAAGATTTCCAAAAAAATAACACCCGAAATGTTTATAAAACATTTATAACTAAATTAACAGGCTATCCACCCCTAAACCTTTGCTTCCAAAAGGAAAATGGAAATTAGCTCTAAATAACCAAGATAATTGCAAAGTACTTGCGAAATATTTTGAACCAATACTAAACTTTCCAGATCCCTTAAACAGATTACCAACATTAAACCTTAAACAAACAAACCCAGATTCATTACCACTGAATGAAGATGAAATAATTAGTCAGATCAAGCGACTTAAAAATAACAAAGCTTCTGGTGAAGATGTAATCACTGCTGAACTTTTGAAATCCGCTGCTCCTGGTACAATCGAGGAAATAACCAAAATTCTACAAAAAGTTTGGCGAACCGAACAGATTCCAGAAGATTGGAAAGATGCTCTAATCCATCCACTACATAAGAAAGGAAATAGAACGGATGTAAACAACTACAGAGGAATACCTCTTCCCCACTTTGTAACAAGATTCTATCCCAATGTCTACTAGACAGAGCACAGCGACAGTTAAAGCCTAAAATTGGTGAATATCAAGCAGGTTTTCGATCAGGCAGATCCTGCCCTGAACAGATACTGAATCTCAAGTTGATCCTAAGACATCAAAAAATGTGCAATAAAAATTCTATAAAATTCGGGGACGTCCGTGCTTAAACGCAAAATCTTTCAGAAGAAGTCGGAGACCTCTGGCCAATGTCTGAAACCGAAAATAAAAACTTTCTTTGGAACAGTAAATATCAACTCTCTCCTGCGTCTAGGAAAATTACACGAATTGGGGCGAACATTGAATCAGCAAGAAATCCAAATTTTAGCTGTGCAAGAAACCAGGTTAGCAGATGATAACACCTTGGACTTCGGCAACTACAGATTTTATAAAAGGGTAGATCCTGCCCTGAACAGATCCTGAATCTTAAGTTGATCCTAAGACATCAAAAACTGTACAATAAAAATTCTATAAAATTCTATTATATTCTACAAAAAAGCATATAATTCTATTGACCGCGAATTTTTATTCCAAATCTTGAAATAACAAGGACTAGATCTGAAAACGCTAGCCATTATTAAAGCAACACTATCTAGCACAAGGGCAAAAGTTAAATTCATGGGTGACATCTCAGAGCCCTTCGAAATTAAAACTGGAGTGAGACAAGGGGATAGACAGTCGCCACTCTTATTTAACTGCGTTCTAGAAAAAGTAATACAGGAGTGGCGTGAAAAGAAAAGTCGGCCCCGAATATTAACCAGCCCATTAAACTGGGGAGAATCAACATCAAAATTGATTGTCTGGCGTTTGCTGATGATCTAGCAATTTTTGCTCAAGATATATTAACGGCATAAAAACAGATTGAAATCCTAAAAGAAACAGCAGAAAAGGTAGGACTAAATTTCCTTTGGAAAGATACAATACATGACCTGCAACAGACTAAGAACACCATTCTAAAAACAATATATGGTAACATCAGACGAGTCTCTCAATTCAAATATTTGGGTGAAATAATCATAGAGAACGGGTTGGAAAAAGCGGCCAATAAGGGTAGATGTCAAAAAATGGAAACTGCATTAAGACTTACATAAAATATTTACAACAAAAAATGCATATCTAAAAACACAAAACTGATACATTACAACACAGTTATTAAGCCAGAATGTCTATATGGGACAGAAACGCTCATTTTGAATAGGAAGACAGACATCGAGGAGATTGAAAAGAAGGAATGAAAAATCATAAGAAAAATCTTAGGCCCCAAACAAATAAATAGCAAAACATACCGACTTCGAGAAAATCAAACAATACTCAGATATACATAGCGATACGAGAAAAAGAAGACTTAAGTTTTACGGACACATAAAACGAATGAATCCGAGTAGGCTAACTAGACAAATAGTCGAATTTTAAGAAAATAAATTTTTTAAGATACTCAACTGAAATCTGAACTTTATACTCAGCCTATTATGAATTCACAAACATGTTCAATCCTGAATATTTTGCGTTAGAGATATCGAAAAAGATTATTAGAAAAAGTTATTCAGAATATTATTTTAACAGCACATACCGAATTTCATGACAAAATTCGCATTTTTATTTGTTTCTTTATTTTGGCCTATATTCAAAATTATTACAAGTTTATTTTTGTTTTTGATGACTAATGTGCCATGGAAAGTAAAAACTTCACACATCGTCAATTTAATAGTATCGTATATTCAAATATTTCAGTAAAAGAAATCGACTTACAAAGGAATAATTATTTTATTATTATGGGAAAACAATTTTTGGTAATTGATCAAATTTAGAAAAAAGTATAGAACAACAATTTTCATAATACAAATAATTAACTATCAAATGTGATCTCTCTCAACTAGTCCGTCTATTCGAATACATTTCTGCATTTTTTTACGAGTCTGTAATAATTTTGTGTATAGATATTGAAAATAATGACAAAATTAAAAATGCGAATTTTGTCATGAAACTCGGTATGTGGGGTTAAAATAATATTCTAAACAAATTTTTATAATAACTTTTTTCGATATCTCTAATGCGAAGCAAAATATCGATAATTGACCCTATTTGTGAATTCGTAGTAGGCTGAGTTTAAAGTTCAGATTTCAAGAGAAAAAAAATACTTACATCAATGACGAAACTTGCGTTGGAGTCTGATGGCATTGAAGCGTTGGTCATTGCAGATCCTGCTGAGTCTGTGCTTATGTATGAGGCTGATGAGGTGGTGCTTTTTATACTTCCTGAGCCTGTACGTCTATCTAATTCACCAGTACTGGCTCCTTTTTTTAAAATGCCCTAAAATAATCATTAAACTATAAAAATATGGCATAAATTATATATATTTAACATAAAAACATTGTGTTGATAGTTTATGATGGTGCCATTTCAAAAATGGGAAATATCAATGTGCTTTTCCATTATAATTTACAATTTGAATTACACAATGACAATACAAAGGATGCACAAGTTTCAAAAGTTAAATAAATGGGCTTGTATGGAATTGAAATTCGTCTAAACAAACCCACTGATGAATATTTGAAGAAGCTTGGTTACGTAAAAAATCGATCGTTTGCTACCACAGGCGCTTTAAGAAATTGACCAAATTCATTAGCTTGTTTGATTTGTTTTTAAAACATAACCTCAACGATTGATATAATCTAATAATTTCAAAATAATAAGATACGATTACAACTCAAAAAATTTGCTCATAGATGGCGGTAGGATCACAAAAGACATTGCATCTTGAAAAATACCTTCTTTAACGCTTTATGAATTACACGGCAAAAATATGGAGTCGTAGACAATACAACAACGCATTAAAGTTGTTGAATTATTTTATGAACATAGGCATTCAGTGAAAGATGTTTTTAGAAAATTACGTGATATTTGCGGTTTACAAAATCGTTCATCTGAAAGCACTATTAATCGAATTGTTCAAAAAACTGATTCGGTGGAAGATAAAAGAAAAGCAATATATAGTCCTAGTGGTCGTTCCAAGAGCATATTGATTTCGTAGGTGAAAGTGTTGCTGAAGATCCAGAAATTTCCATTAGTCGACGTTTGCAACCATTTGGACTCAGCGAATTCACAACATGGCGTATTTTACGAAAGGATTTAGCTCTGAAAACATATAAAGTTCAAATAACACATAACTAAAACAACTGCATCATTCAAAACGTTGTGCATTTATCAAATAGATCAAATAACAAACAAATATTTTTCCTCAAAAAATCACCTTTTTAGATAAAACACATTTTGAAATTGGTGGCTATGTTAATAAACAAAATTGCTGCATGTGGGGTGAGGTAAATCCACGATTGATTCATGAGAAACTTTTACATCCTAAACTAGTCACGATTTGGTGTATATTTTGATCAAAAGCTGTAATTGGGCCGTATGTTTTTCAGAATACTGCTGGTGAAGCTGTAACTATGAATCTATATCGTGATGTGATAACTCGATTTTTGTGGACTGAATTGAATGATATTGATCTGGAGGATATGTGGTTCCAACAGGATGGCGTTACACTTGACTTTTCTAATGAAGCAATTGATTTATTGAGACAATTTCCTGGACGAGTTATTACAAGAAAAGGTGATGTTAATTGCCACCAGGATCATGTAATTTGACACCGTTGGATTATTTTCTTAGGGGTTATGTGAAAAGCCAGGTCTATAAGAACAATCCACAATCGATTCCTCAACTAAAGGATGAAATTATTCGAGTCACTGGTGAGATAGAGCCACGGTTATAACAAAATGTCATCAAAAATTTTAACCGAAAATGGCCGTCTGTGAAGCGCAAGGGGTGGTCATTTGAGAGATATTGTCTTTCTTGTTTCAATATTATACACTATGCTTCAATTGTCAATAAAAAGTTTTTTGAAATCAACGCAAATTCTGTTTTTTTTTTCAAGAATTAAAAACGCTGAATTCCAAAGAACCTTTAGTTTTGTTTTGACAGTCTTCCAAAGCATGGAAAAAGCGAATTTCGTGTATTAACTAAACAATACTTTTGCATGGAAGAATCATCTCGCAAACAGAAAGTCTCACGAAATCATATTATGGCAGTGTGGCATAATAAGTATGGCAGTTAATCTTTAAGCAAAATTCAGTAATAATTATTCCATAACTTAAAATGTTATTCTTTAATCAGTATTTCACACGTTTAAGAAGAAAAAGAGGCAGAGAAGATAGAGAAGCCGAGAGTAAAAACCTTAGTTTTCTAGAATCGTTATATGCCGTTGAAATATGGACCATTAAAAAAAAAGACCTCATTAATTCTTTTGAACTTTGGCGCTGAAGATGGGTCCTTCGCATTCCATGAACTGACAAACGACCAAACGCATCCGCTTTTCAAGAAATTGATCAACCCATAGGGCTATTTCAAATTATTCATAAACGAATACTTAGATTCTTTGGCCACATCGAACGCAGGGACGGCAATAACATGGAAAGACTTGTAGTAAGGGACGGATGGAGGGTTGTAGATCACACGTCAGACCCCCAAAAAGATGGACAGACCAAATTAAAGACCTTAGTGGTACATGCCTCCAATGTGCAACTGAGCACATTGTGCAAATAAGCTAGAAATAGAAATCACTGGCTAGAAGTAGTCCGGATAGTACGCGAACGGAACGAGGTTCCAAGGGTCAAGAATTTTCTGAAAAGAAGAATACGAAGAAGAAGAAGATTTAACACGTTTAAAGAAATACATCATGCGTCATAAAATGGGCTACGACAGATCAGAAAGAAAATTCATGGAGGTTGGAGTGCGGCAAAGAGCGGTGCTAGTGTTATATCTCTAAAATATATTCTCCAGTGATATTCCGAGGAGGAATAACACCAAGATAGCCCTATATGTCGACGATACAGCCATTATGGCCAGATCCATACAACCAGACTACGTCGTCGGATACGTTTAGGAACATCTAGATGATCTGATGAAGTGGTTGATAGCCTGAAAGATCAAGGTGAATATCACCAAGATACAGGATATCCATGTCGACCATCGAAGATGCAAACCCAGCCGACCTCTAGAGATTGAAGGCGAGATTGTGATACCTGGCAGGATATGGTGACAGTGGCAGCTCGTGGGTTTTTAAAGTGGGAGGGCGCAGAAGAAAATAATGCTGCCGATTTTTTTTGCTTCCCCCTTCTTGCTTTCTACTTTTGGTGCTATTGAAACCTTATACAGGAGGGGAATCAGGAAAATGAGTTTAAGGAAAGAAACTGAACAGAAATAAAATATCGTATTTTGCTCGGAAAAAATGTTTACTGTGATAAATGCTGGAGGGGCGGCGCCCCAACGCCCTCCCTTACGAACCGCCACTGACGGTGAAGTATCTAGGGGTCACATTCGACAAGAGAATGAAATAGAAACAGCACCCATGATCAACCCTATGGATGAAATTAGGGTTGAAACACAAACTTCTAATGATAAGCTCTTTAGTAAGAAGCGTCTTAATGTATAGATGGATTGCTTGGGCATATCATATCATATCAGTGCAAATCACTAGAGCAAATGGAAAACAGACTAGTGAGACGGGCTCTAAGCGCCCCATGGTTCGTGAGAAAAGACCAAATACACCGAGAGACAGGTTGGACTCCCTTACAGAACTGCATCCGAGAGAAGGTAAAAAAGACCTTCCTAAAGATTGCTGTTCACCCCAATCAAAAACTGTGACAAATGACGGACTATCGTCCAGAGGAAATCGCAGAAAATGGGGGGCTGAAGGCTAAGATGGCCGAACTGTAGTTATTGGGGGGCTAGGCTGACTGCGCTCAACATTGCAACATTGCGATCATCGCATATTATTTCCGGCGAAGGATTATTATTTATTAAGGAACATTAATAAACTGCTTTCGGCTTCGCATCATTTTTTTGTCACCATTTATTGAACGTTGATCGGTTTTAGTCCAAAAATTCAGAAAACAAAATATAATGCAAATCCATAGCTCAATATTTTTTCACATTTTAAAAATCGCCAGACGAATTTTTTCACCTAAAAAAACAAGCTTTTATTTTTTAAGTATTTGCAAACTCAGTTATTATATACTGATATATTAAATATATTAAAAAGATTTATTAGATATATTAAAATTAGATATATTAAAAAGAAATGTTTGTTTCAGTTTTCAGGTTTTAACGAATTTACATGAAATGTGAATAAAAATATCGAGAAAAAGTTTTCAAAAAATACTATGAGTAAAAAAAGTAATGAGACTGACTTTTTAAATTTTATCATTTTATACATATAATTTATAATATTATACATAATTTTAAACATTTTAAAAATACTTGGATTTTAAATTATACAATTGTAGCTTTTTAATGTTTCAAACGTTTATTATAGATTTTGCTCTACATGTGTTTCGCCTTGTTAGAGCTTTCTCAAGAATAGCTTGAACTAATATTAATGGTCAAACACAGTGTTTCCAAGTATTCAGGTAAAATTATTTCTTTTTTATTTCTTGTTTCTTTAACGTCTAGTCTAATTATCCTAAATATCGGCTGGTAAAAACCGGGTCAGTTACAATATGATCTCTACAAGAACTTTCGTAGTTATTATATAACTATTTCTTAAGAATTTTCTTATTTCCAATATTTCTAGAAGGTTTACTTTTTTACTTTTCTTTTTTGAGTGTAATAATTTAACATTGTTTATATCTCTAAAATGATTGTTTTCAATACAATGTGTAGACATTGTAGTGCTATTTATATTATTTAAGATATCTTTTTTGGGTTCCTTTGTACTACAGCCATAAAAATTTCAGATAACAAAGGTAAGATGAGATAGGTGAGCCTATTGGAAGACCGTGTTTTTGTTGATAAATCTCGTTGTTTTATTAATAATCACTTTGTTCTAAGCAAACTAGGATTGCTGTTTTTAGTTCAATTTTTAATTTGTCTTCTATGTCTTCTATATATATATATATATATATATATATATATATATATATATATATATATATATATATATATATATATATATATGTATGTATATATATATATATATATATATATATATATATATATATATATATATATATATATATATATATATATATATAAATATATATATATATATATATATATATATATATATATATATATATATATATATATATATATATATATATATATATATATATCTATATATATATATATATATATATATATATATATATATATATATATATATATATATATATATATATATATATATACTAGCGGTATATATCGGTCAAAGTGGTAGAAGGATAGATTGTAGAATAAAAGAACACAAAAAAGATATCTTAAATAATATAAAAAGCACCGGAATGTGTACACATTGTATTGAAAACAATCATTTTATTGATGTAAACAATATTAAATTATTACAGTCAGAAAAGAACACTCATTTAAGAAATAGTCATATAATAACCGCCAATTAGCAGCTAAATTTCCAAGACAGCCCGGTAATAGATAAGATCATATTGTAATTGAATAGTCCGACTTTTACCAGTCGATATTTAGGATAATTAGGCTAGAGGTTAAAAACAAGAAATTATTTTACCTGTATACTTGGAAACACTGTGTTTGACCATTAGTATTAGTTCAAGCTACTCTTGAGAAAGCCCTAACAAAGCGGAACATATGTAGAACACAATCTATAATAAACGTCTTAAACATTAAAAAGCTAAAAGCTAAGTGTATCATTTAAAATGCTAGTAATTTTATGTTATTGGAATGGTAATTCTACATTATCTCCTTCAAAGATTTTGGAAAACCAAACCGCGCTAGAGACGATTTGCCCCCTCTTCATAGCAGTGTTGGACCCCAGATAGGAGAATCGCGTTCAGCTGATCGGTTACGGTCTTTTCATCATGTCCCAAATGTTCTTCAATGTCCCAAAATGGTGTCCTTTGAGGTGAATTTTAAATCTTGGAAAAAGGCACAAGGACTCAAGTCTGGTGAATAATGGGGTTGTGAAGCCACCGTGAAGTTTTTGCTTATCAAAAACTCGTTAAATAAAATTACTATGTAGCAAGGCGCATTGTCTTGATACAGTACCTTGGTGTTCAGGATATTCAGTCTCACACGACTAACCTTTTATCGAAACTCCCAATTTCTGTGCAGTTCTTATGCTGCGAGGTTCATCTTCAATCGAGTCTCGGCCTTTTAAGAATGCCGTGAAACTCGTACTGAAGACGCATTAGATATTGCGTTGCCTCCCGTCCAAAAGGGAAGACAGTGTACACCAATGTTGTCAGATCGAACGTTACTCCAGCCCAGTCTTATTACTTTATTTACAAACATCATAAAATGTGGTAATAATTTGGCATTGATTTATGACGATTTATAAAAAGGGTTTATTGCAAGTTCACTTCTATTTCTAATAATGTATTGAAATATAATCGTCTGTATATATTCTACTTTCTAAAAATAGTTTTCCATTTTTTTATTCTTATAGTGGTGTTTTGAAGGCTTGGGGGCGATTCTTCGAAATATTTTTATTTCTTTTTTCACTTTCAAGTTCAGGGTCATCAGTCTATTGCTGAACATCTTGTACACGGAGATTAAGAAAAATAGAGAATAATGATAAAAAAGATACACAGTAAAATCAGAGCGTTTATGAACCAAGAACCAAGGAATTTATTGGGCTGTAAAGAAATCATGAAATATATAAAAGTTCAGATTGTTTTGGACGTATAACTAGAAAGAAACAGATGAATTTCTAAGAAAAAATCCAATTAGACACCTACCAAAAATCAGATCAAAAGGGAAACAGAAGTGTAATGGACAACATCAAATTATGGAACACATAAAAAGGTGATCAATTAAAAGAACAGGAGCAAAATAACCAGTAAAGTATAAATACACCACACATTTTAGGAGAAAAGATGGAAAAAATTATTTACCACGTTAATCAATTCAGAAGAACTCACAAAAATGAGCAACCCATGCAACAAACTGAACAAGCGAGCCTATTCAATGATATACATATTTGTTATAACGTGATATTTCACGAGGTGTCCAGGGTATTTGTCCATTGTAGATCAGTGTAGTTCTTGAAAAACTCACTGTTTACTATTACGAAATACTATGTTTTAATAAGACCCCATCATTTTCAATACTACTAAAGATAATCGCAATTTTTGTCACTTCGACTCTATGACTTTTAGACAGCTCGCTATGTAGTATGTACACTTTTATAATATGTCAGATCAATGGTACGATTGTAACTGAATACAAGCCTTAATTATTATTCCTATATATAATATATTTATATAGGGTTATTAAATAAGAACTATATATTTGTAATCTAGAATAAAAAGCTTTTCATAGTTTTTTTATTTAAACATAATTTTGGGTAAATGAGCACTTCTGGATTTTTTTAAAATTCTATTTTAAAATACCAATTTACGAACGCTTTACCACATAAATCGGCATTTATCTCACCAATGACACGAATAATGTTGCTTTTAAGGTCATTGAATGTTTGTAGTTTATTGGTGTAAACCCATGATATCGCATAACATCAGAGAAAAAAGTCCAGTGGAGTTATATCACAGATCTTGGTGACCAGATAAATCGGCATTTCTTGATACACGGTAATTGAACTTCTCTCTCAATAAATT
Source organism: Cosmopolites sordidus (assembly GCA_031761425.1). Lineage (NCBI taxonomy): Eukaryota > Metazoa > Arthropoda > Insecta > Coleoptera > Curculionidae > Cosmopolites > Cosmopolites sordidus. The sequence continues at coordinate 120,013 of JARFXV010001565.1, forward strand.
GATTGTGTCACGAGATTTATGGTATGTTGCACCATCTTGTTAAGGCATATGTCCAGATCAAAATCATACAATTCGTGCCCAAAAAAATCAGTAATCATGTTTCTGCAAAGTACTGCATTAACTGAATGGCCATCCATTGGCCAGTAACTGAATTTCCATTTTCGTTTTCAAATAAGTACGGTCCAATCTCACCTCCAAACTATAAACCATACGAAAATGAAAATGTTTGAGGGTGTTAAGGTGTTTCAAGACTGCATATGGGTTTTCTTCACTCCAAATGCGACAATTTGGCTTATTTACGAAGCCATTTAACCAGAAAATGAGCTTCATCGCTGAAGATAATTGTGTCATGAAATAATGGATCTGTTTCAAGTTGCTCTAAAGCCCAATCTACGAAATTTCTATACAACAAATGGTTATTTGGTTTGAGTTCTTGCTAAGTTAACTAAACTTATTAGTTAACTAAATTTTATACGCGTTGAAATGCAAATCTTTATGAAAAATACTCCATGTAGTGTCATAAGAAAGCCCAAGTTCTTGAGGATGGCATGTAATTGATTGTTCTGAATTTTCATTCACACTTTGGTTCACAGCATCGATGTTTTCAGCAATACGTTTTCAGCAACAAGTCGTGAAATTCGGTTTACTTCATTACGTTGGAATGGAAAAACGTTTTTTGTGTTAATAATTGAATATTTTAGTCAGGGGCATCACATACAGGGGCATCTACTTGGTAAATGCTGCCATAACTTTTTGTTTGTATTATTTTTTAGTTTTTTAAATCAAATTATTTAATCGCAAAGATTTTTATGTAAAAAAGGTCATCTTATTTCATCTCGTTAGGTTAGGTTAGTATAAACCATTTTCCAGAAAACTGAGTTTTTCTAAATCGATGCACGATTACATGGATATCGAAATACATCTTAATAATTAAGTAGACACCCTTGTACGAAAATATTTATCTAGTAGTCAACAATAACAAGACTAATTGCTATTAAGGATTTAGCACTTATTCACAACAGATGTTGAAAATGGCTTTCATTCATCTCAATGCACCCTCTAATTCTTTACTTATTTTTGATATAATCACCAGGCTTATTTTTGATATAATCACAAGCAGTAAATACACGTTGCTGCAATTCCTCTACAGTGCCTACAGTGCCCTACCAATGCCTTCAAATATCCCCATAGAAAGTAATATCGAGGATTTAAATCTGGAAAACGTGGTGGCCAATGCACTGATCCACCACGTCCTATCCATCGTCCTGGAATAACCGATCTAAATGCGCTCTTACATTTACAGGTAAATGAGGCGAAACCCCATCGGGCATAAAAAACATGCCATGTCTGAACTGATATGATATGGTACATCTTCCATTAGGTCCAGCAAATGATTTTCCAAAAAGTTCAAATACTGTTGTCCATTTAAATTGTTTGGAAGCACAAACGGTCCAATCAAAAAAATCTCTAGAATCCCCGCCCAGACATTGATAGAAAACTTGTCCTGATGCCCCGATTCGAAAAATTCATGTGGATTTTCTTCCACCCACACATGAGTATTGTGAGATTTAAAAATTACATTGCGTATGAACATAGTTTTGTCTGTAAAGAGTATGTTCTGTACAAAATTTTATTTCTTATTCCTGGGTTTTCTGCTACATTTTCTAAAACTCGTTCTTTATTTTCTACAGTTCGGGTGCTCCAGATTTTTCCACAGTCATGTTTGGAAGGCATGAAAGATCCCTTTTCGCATAATCTTCTATGTAGGTTTGTAAAAGTTTCTGTACAAGGAAGTACTCTTCCGGGAAAAGCCTCTGCATACAATCTTCTAGCATCACACGCATTCCCATTCGCCGTGGGGAATGGGAATGGTTTAATGGTCCAGTTTTACGAAACGTCAAAGACAAGATTAACAGTGACAGCAGCCTACTTAATTATAAAGATGGATTTCGATATCCATGTAATCGTGCATCGATTTAAAAAAACTAACTTTTCTAGAAAACGGTCTATCCTAACGAGATGAAGTATGAGGACCTTTTTTATCTAAAAATCTTTGCAATTCAATAATTACAAGACTATATATATATATATATATATATATATATATATATATATATATATATATATATATATATATATATATATATATATATATATATAGATTCATAATTTGCCAAACAATACTAAACACAAATGTCAATTTTGGCGGGAGTAAAAAAATGACTGTTATAACGTTTTACAATAATATATAGTACTGGTTTGATAACCCTTTATATGTTTCAAATATTAACTCACAATAATAATAATTTTAATTTGAAAACTTTTTTGATAACAGTTATTTATCGCCACGGTATAAATGGTACATTGAGCTATACCTTAAAGATATTTTTTTTAATATTTCCTGACCCTAAAGATCGTCTTCTGCTGCTCGCTGTGGGTTCAGTGCTTTTACTTTGGAGAACAAAACCACCTCTGGAATCATCCACTCTGCGGTCTCGTTTTTCAGCGGCATCTACAGGAACACCTCCCACCTCATTGCTCCTAAGCGATGTTAAGGATGCCCGCAAAGCCTTGTTACCTCTGTATTTTGACGCTTTGCCGAAAGGGGCGCTAGTTCTGATACCATAACCGTGACGCATGCCTCTCATCCACTGACCTTGATACGTTCCTGAAAGAAACAAATTGTTGTAAAATATATGAAAAGTTAATAAAAAAGATTATTAGAAACTGAGCCATATGTTAATTGATGATTCAGATTTTCTTTTTTGTATATTGGTAAGAATTTTCCTAATATTCGAATTAAATAATCAAATTCTTTGGCGGGTATTTCCAAACATTTGAAAAATGGCGATGGTTTATTAGGATGTTTAATATTTCCACAGTTTCTCTGGCATTCCGAGAACTGTGAAATATTACGTGTATGTATCAGAAACTTCTAAGAAATATTATTAGTCATATATTTTTCAATTTCTTACTGTTGATGATATCAACCTTTAACACGACTGAAAATAAAAAACTTTTTATTTTTCCGGATAGTCCACTACCAAACTGTAAATTGTCGAAATTTAATTTTCCATATTTTCGAATATAAAACGACGTTTCGATTATCAAGCTCTGGACAATATCAATTCTTATTCGATTCGGTTAAGATTTTAAATTATTAAAGTAACAAAGTACTCTTGGTGGTACTGAAAAGCAACGGGACTTTTTTTTCCATATGCCGACATTGCAGCCCAAATTATGACCGGTCGAACTATGCAGAGACCTTTTCATGTTTCTTTTTGTTGGTTTTTCTCATGTTTCTTTTTTTGGGTTTTCTCCACACCGGTAGCGACAATTATTATTACTGGCATGGCGGCATGGCGGTATTATTACTGGCAAGGTGAAAATGAGTCTCATCAGAGAATAAGATGTTGTCGACTGCTGGAAATCGGTTCAATTCTTGCACTAACTGAATCTTGTACGGGTGCTTGCGTAAATATTTGGGAACGATGCGAACCACCGACGATCGCGCCACATTTAAAGCAGCTGCGCACTTTTGATAAGTTTACCAAGCTCTGGACAATATCGAATCCTATTCCATTCGATTAACTTTTTAAATTAATAAAGTAACGCTCAGTCAACTTCACAGTTTACGATTTTTATTCACTTCATTAGGTATAATCATATAAAGGGAACTTAGTTTGGTTTTAGAAATAGATTGAATCATCTCCTAATGATGCTAACATGGTTAGCGAAATGCACATCGAGAAGTTTAAAAATGTTACTCGGTATGTAGTGGTAAGTTTTTTCAAATTTGGTCTTTCACTGAAGGTTCCAATAGAAGACTTGATCTTAAACGTAATGTTTTAGAACGACACTTGTTGTTTATATGTACTCCTCCTACAACGAGTGTGTACTATTTGAAACTTTTTATTTTAGCTTTACTGAAGTAACTATCGAGACTAGTCTATTATAATGCAAAAGCGAATACCAAGCTTCAGAAAGCAAAAATGAAATCGAATTATATTGTGACACTACGTCAGCTATACTACTTCAGGTGTTTTTATAGTGTTTTCAAACTTTTTATTGAAGTAAAAACTTCTTTAGTTGCGTTGAACGATTTTTGGTAGGGGCAAAACTTATGGGTTTGCGTCACCGATATGCTAGTGCCGTGTTGCGCAGACTGGCGATTCGGAGCGGCCTGTGTACATGTATACGCATATATACACTAATACATTGTATATACTCGACTGTATCATGTGCGTCTTGGACTGTTTTTGGATGGATAAAATCTTGTGAGTTCGCGTCACTGACATGCTGTAGTAGCAGTAAGTGAGGTTAAATTAACCACGTGAAAAGTTTAATTTGTGTATACTGTGCATTGTTTAAATTGTGTTTTAGATAATCATTATTTTAATTGTTTAATTGCAGAATCACTATAATATTTTTATCTACAAAAATTAATAACAAAAGCATTTATTTTCGAATATTTCCAATATTAGAATTGGAATTTAATTATATAATGAAATTTTAATTATTAATAACGTAATTAATTTAAAAATTAAAAAAAACACACCTACCCAATGGGGTGACTTTTCACCCCATGACTGCCTACCTTTTTTATGTGAAATAACATTCAGTGACATTAATGGTTGAAAACAATTTCGGATAAATATTCGCCGCGGTTACTTCTAACGAAGCGCATTCTCTCAATCCAATTTCCGACCACATATTCAAGTAATTCGGGTCTTATGTCCGCAACTGTCCGAGATATGTTGGTTTCTAAGACGATAATTGTTCCCTCAATAAATCAAATGTTGTGTTAGCTGTATGACATGTGAAGCAATTCTGTTAGAACCATATCATTCAAATTTGGAATTAAATAATCATTGATCATCGGTCTGTAACAATATCCATTAACGAATTGATACATTTGGATCTTCATCAACAGTGGCGATGTTTTCTTCGAAACGCACAGTTATTTGTCATGTTTTGTTTTACGACGTTTTGTCACGAAGTTCAAATTCCCGAAGTGCTCTATAAGTTTGAACTAAAACTAAAATAAATTTCAACAATTTGCAAGGATTGCTCTGATGGTATATGCTCCATGATGATTTGCCAGACATTTGATATGCCATGATAATTGCCATGAGGAAATTTGTCATGATAACATTTACTATGATGACATTTGCCATAACGACATTTGACACGATGCCATTTGTCATGATGACATTTGCCATGATGACGTTTGTCATAATGACGTTTGCCATGATGACATTTGTCATGATGACATTTACCATAATAACATTTGCGATGATGACATTTACTATGATGACATTCGATAGGATGCCGTTTACCATGACGACATTTGCCATGATGATTTGACAGCGACCCCTATCGAAAGTTCGGACACGATAAAATCTAACCCTTTATGATCAAAAAGTAAAAAACGTTTGTTTTAAAAATTTGCTTTCCATTCCATACCCAATGGTTGATGTAAGTCCCAGAAGGCGTTTAATACAATCTAGAGGAAAATACGAGAGTTGATTTTACCCAGGCCGATGCCCCACTGGAAATATGCATTGTTTCTAATATCCTCACTTGAAAATGTTTGTGTATTTTATGGTGTATTGTGTATATATGACGGATTAGTGAATCTGTTTACTATACGTAGACAACGGGCTATACGTTTATGTTGGTGTATTTGGCGTTTATTTGACTAATTTATGAAAAAAAATGTCTAGGTAAGTGTATTTTTGTTTGTATATTACTTATAGAAAGTGTTTTTTGCGTATAAGTATTGTACGTGTGTAAATATTGTACGTATTGTGCGTATGAAACTGTACTGAGTAATCTCCCACTAAAAATTAAAAATTTCAATTCATTCGAGAAAATCGACTAGATTTACGACACAATATTTATATGGTTTTTGCATCAGGATAACGCTCCATAGCACATTGCAATAATTATTCCATATTCAATTCTTCTAGTCAATTCTTCGTTAAAAATCAAACAAACATCGTTCCACAAGCACTAAATTCACTAAATATGGTACATGTGTGACTTTCTCCTGTTCCCTCGATTAAATAAACCATTTCGTGGTCACCGTTTTATACACAAAGATGCCATATAATGGAGGAAATAGCATAATTCGAGCATAAAAACTGTTTCCTAGAGTGGAAAAAAACATCAAAATAAGTATATTGTAATGAGAGCAAATTACTTTGAAAAAGGTAAAATTAATTTGGATGAATAAATAAGTAAGTACCTTGTGTTTAAATTAAAGTAACCTTATATTTTTTGATCATACAGGGTGGTTCAAAAGTTGTTAACTTTTTGAAGTGAAATAAAAAAAAAGCAAGTCGATCAATTTTTACAAATGTATTCTTAAAATTTACAAAAATTCTTGGAAATTCATGTTCTTAAGATTACATTGTTTAATTGTGCATTTCTGTCCTGGCATTCGTGAAGCCGAGCTCTAAAATTTGCCATAATGCGGCGGCAAGTGTCTGCATTTTAACATTTAAATAGTACATTAGTATTTAAATAGTGCTATGACCACCCAACAAGAATATATTGATAAAAAAAATAGTATTTTTTTATTAATATAATAATATATTTTATTAATAATAGTAAAATTTTGGTATTTAAATAGTACTATAACCACCCAACAAGAATATATTAATAAAAAAAATTAACACTTCAGGTTTCTCTGTGACATTCAAATATATATTTTTATAAAAAATGTACGAAAACACAAAGTGTTACTATTAAATAACGAGACTGAACGCTGTAAAACATTTTATTTTGACTTCGACTTCGACTTATTCAGCCAGGTTTTTTTAGTTAGCCCGGAGGCTCTTACTAGTTTATAATGAATTTCAACCCTTTTAAGATGGGCGCTTTTTAATGTTTTGAGGTCTCTAGCTGACCTTTGACCTGCCGGAATTGAAGATTCCGGCTGTTTTTATTTTGATTTCATACATATTAACTTATTATCACCTTCAATATACACCCCTCCCCTATCCCTACAACGCTCGATTCGAATCTTCCCTTGTTCGAAACACTGCTGGAAGTATTCTTCTGTCATCTCCTTCAGAATGCGTGCCGCTTTCTCTTTCATAGCTTCAACGGACTCAAATTTTGTTCCATTTAATGCAGATTTCACCTTAGGAAACAGAGAGAAGTCGCACGGTGCAAGCTCCGGCGAATGGCGCGGATGGTCTAACAGTGGGATGCTGTACTATCTTGGTGGAGAACCCACGACTTGTCCTTTCACAATTTGGGTCGTTTTTTCCTTATTATTTCACGGAGTTTAGCAAGAATGTGAACGTAGTAATGTTGATTAATAGTTTGACCTTGAAGGTACACAATCCCATGAATATCGAAAAAAAACAATCATCATTGCTTTAAATGTTGATTTGCTCATTCGAGCTTTCTTGGCCTCGGTGAATTTGGACTCTTCCAGTGCATGAATTCGCTTTTCGTTTCAGGATCATAAGAAAAAAAAACGATTCGTCACATGTTATATTTTCCAATAAGTTTGGGTCATTTTCAATGGCATTCAAAGTATCAGTACAAACATTTTTGCGAGCTTCCTGTTGTTTGAACGTGAGAATTTTAGGCACCATTTTAGTACACATTTTTTGCATGTTAAAATTGTTATGTAAAATTTCCCGTACGCATTCTTTGTCAATTCCTACAGTCTCAGCAATCGCACGAATATTTAACCGACGGTCAGATCGAATCAGATACCGATATTTTCTATATTGTAATCCATTTTTGACATGGAAGGGCAATCCGGGCGTGGATCATCTTCAACTTTTTTTCGGCCATCTTGAAAACAGTTAAACTACTCAAAAACACGAGTACGCGATAAACATTCAATGCCACACACTTAGTTCAATAAATTATAAGTTTCAGTAACAGTTTTTCTAAGTTTCAATCTAAGTTTTCAAAAGAAAAAATCAACTTTAATGCGAATGAACGCTACGGTTATACGGATTTGTTTACAGAAGCGTTTGTTTACTACATTCGAAAGAGAAGGCTTTGCGCTGTTGGTCGCCGGCGTCTGGTGGATGCGTACTTCTTCTGTAGGAGGGTCAGTCATATTTATAATTTGTGCGAGTACTTAGCTTCCGGTAGGTCTCTTGTAAATCCCCAGCAGTAATCGGTTAACATCCCAGGACTCCATTTCCATTGATATCGTATCTCTATAAGGGTAATATCTCGGTGGAATCTTTCGCCGTGTTCGTCACTCACAGCAATCAGGTTTTCAGGAAAAGAAAACAAGCCGAAGCTTTGTATGAGATGAAAACTGCATTAATGAAATCTGCAATTTTCCGCACTGTGGTTACCCAAAAAATGTTTACGATATTAAAAAAATATTTCCAGGCGGGTCATTTCCAGGCTGCTTAAAGTTGTTAGTCTTCATCGGTTTCCTTATTTGAGGACCTACAAATCTCAGCTCTTTAATTTTTGCATCGCTAATTTTAGGGAATTTCTCTTTCAGATACAAAAAATCTACTACCATTTTCGTTCAATGCTTTTGCAAAATTTTTTATGAAGCCGAGTTCTATATGCAAGGGTGGTAAAAGTATATCTTCAGAGTTCAGTAGAGATGTACTTTTAACATTCTTCTATCCTGGAGAAAGTGACTTACCCTTGGGCCACTCTTTCTTTATATAGAGAGTTTTATCTATCTCATAATTTAATATTTTCATAGGTTTCTTTCATCTTAGAATCATGGGCTTCAGATACTGAAGGAAGTAAGTTTCCTTGTGTAGCAACACTGCTTTCAAACTAGTTTTCGATGAGTCAATGGACAATTGCTATTGACTTGAATCGTAATCAAAATTTAACAGATTCATTAGTACATGTATGTCATTACAATATACCAAATCCTCTGCTTGAGAAAAATAAGGTTTCAATTCATTGTCGCGATGACGAAAATATAGAAATTTTGTACTGGGAAAAAGTAGATTCCAGATGTTTAATCTAGATCCCAAAAGCTCAGCCCTTTTTTGTAAAGGGCACATGCCTAGATCCCTTAGCTCAACCGAGCAGAAGTCTCACACATGTTACACAGCTGATATATGGGATATATGGTGCAAAGGAAAATCAAAATCACCTAACCCAAACAATGTTTGTTGTTACTAATGGTGAGAAATATCGACGCTGAGAGGTAAAATTTAATCCTCCACATATACAACAAAAACTATCCGACTGATTAAACACTTTCGTACCATATTTACAGCCTTAATGGCGTCGATTTATTGATAAATATTCTTTAGATCGTCCAAAGTTGCCGGTCAGTTACGGTACACTTGACTTTGAAGATATCCACATAAAAAAATCACTCGGAGTCAGGTCCGGACTTCGATGGGGCCAGTGAATGTCTCCTCTAAATGCCCCAATGACTGGCAAAAAGGGATTGGAAGTGTGGCAGGTGGATCCATCTTGTTGAAACCAAGTATCTTGAATGTATCCTTTATATTCTTGAGGAGCAAGAGTGAAAAAAGTTAGAAGCATGTCGACCTAACCCTTAGAATTCACCGTTACTGCGCGACCTTGGTGGTCTTCGAAAAATAACGGGCCGATTTTTCCAGATGGGACATTGCAGCCCTAACTGTGACCTTCGGGTTATGTAGAGGCTTTTCATGTTTCTTTTTAGGGTTTTCTCTTCACCAGTAGTGATAGTTTTGAGTATTGATATAGCCATTAAGATGAAAATGAGCTTCATCAGAGATTAGATGTTGTCGACTGTTGGAAATCTTCGTTTCGTTAGCCAATAAAAATCAGCGGAGTCCGTCGACTTCAATTCTTGCACTAACCTAATCTTGAACCCATGCATGTGTAAATCTTTGTGAAGGATGCAATGCATCGACGATATCGTCATATTTAAAGCGGCTGCGCTTTTTCGATAAGTTTGATTGTTGGCGCACGGACGCTCTCGCTCTCTCAATGCTATCATTGGTTCTCGCTGATCTTCGACGGCCGGGGACGCATTTATTTAACATTGAACCAATTTCCTCAAACTTACAACCCATTGCTTAATCAACAGAAGGCTTGGATATTGCTGAATATCGTCCAAAGTGAAATGTGTCGAAATCTACGGCGTGCAATAATGGCGGAATTGTTGTTGCGGTAATACTCGCGCACACAAAACGAGCGCTCCTCTCCCGCCTAGCGATGCAGGGTGACTAAATTTCCCTGAGCCGAACTATCGTTTAAGACTAACTTCACCTTTCTACCCCTCTTACCAAATTTTCTACTGCGCAACCAAACACTAACAACTCTTTGGAACACCCTGTAGAAGAATATTTACATCAAGATCTAAAATCTGCAGATCTGTGAACAACGAATCAATATCATGAAACTTTTTATGGAAACCAGAAATATTTGTTTACGAAGAAAATGAAAGCAAGACTTTTAAATGAGCCAATTCTAAAATATAATTTGTAAAGTATGAAGCAAAATAAAATGGTTTATTAATAAATAATTGGTTCATGCTCATAAATGATTATTGCCGCATTAAATTTTGAAATTTACGATCATGCCAAGCAGGTCCGTATTAATACAAAAAAGTGCGGCTGTTGATCAACGTTTGGATATCCTAAATATTTCACATTTATATTTCGAAGTAAAAATTTAAATTACCTACTGATGAATGAAGTATTGGGCTGACGCATTGTGCTTAAATATAAGCAGTAATTTTCTCAGAATATGATTCATCAGCACAGCGAAATTGTATGCCGAATACTCAACGATATACTAGAGTGTAAGAAATGTATTTGCGTTTTTTGAGGTACTTTTTGACCTACTTACCTTCTGAGGTAGTTATTTGCTGTTTAAAATATTTTTATCTGAAGGTCATTTCGGGTAAATTTTGGCTGTTTCGACGAACTCAATCCATCTTTGAGCCAGTAACTCTATTCCTCTTCGGTTCCGCGATTAATTTTTGTAGACGAAAAACTCTACGTAGCCAATTTTTACCCCTTTTTCAGTTCTGAATTCTTTTCCTCACAAAAAATGAGCCCTGGGCCGAAATAAGTGGTAATCCGACGAAGCGAGATCAGGGCTATATGCTGGGTGAGGGAGAAGTTCAAAGGCTAATTCTTTAAATTTTGAGGTGATTAAATGTGAAGTGTCTGGCCATTGCGGTGGGTTGTAGCACATCCCTATACCTCAAAAATGCTGGTTAATGGTAGTATGGGATACTCCAAATTATTCTGAAAGCTTTCTAGTACTTATCCTAAGATCTTCAGCCACAGCTGGTCTTAAAACCTTATGTCCTTCTTCCCCTCTACACCTCTTCAAGGCTCAAATCTCCCTTCCGGAATTTTTTGAACCAGACTTGAGCGGTGCGTATTAATATAGCACCTACTTTCTCTATTTAGCAAATCTCACGAGTAGCGTCAATTGGGTTTTTGAATACAAAATAATTATCGATTTTTTACTTAATTTTAAAACTTTGTCATAAATTATATTGATAGTCGATGAGAAAAACTTTTAAAATTTATTTGCAATTAATTATACATGAATTTAAGTTTATAAATTTTAAAATTAAATCACGTGACTATGCAAGCGCCGATTGGCTGCCATGTTTGTGACGTCATTATGTTAAAGTGTTTTCACTTACGTACTGTCAACGGCTTATACCTGTGTACATACTGTCAAAATTATTGAAGTTTAGCGCAAAAAATATTGTTGTTTACTAATTTAGTTCAGTAATGTGTGAAAGGGTTCATAAAGGCCAATTATGATAATATACCCGGTGTGGATATTTTTTTGGTCACAGATTTTCTCAAAAATGACATTCAGTTCAACAAAGCAACAATTTGAGCTTTTTAAAAAATAATAATGTAAATGTAAATAAGAATCAAGATATTTCTATTAAATATAATTAAATTATTTGTAGGGTGTCACGCGAATGTTACGGTGACCAGGTTATAGGTTATGTTCAATTTAACCCCAAAAATTGTATTTGCACGGTGAAAGGACGTGTATGTCCAGAACATAAAATTAATGTCACGATTGTGTAGCTTCAGCAGATGATAAATACTCAAACATACAAAAATTGATATAATGTTATAAATAATAATATTTTGTATATATTTGATGGCACGTGGATGTAAAAATCTGATGTTGTTTTAAAATTAATAGGTCAAGCTGCTTGAAACCATTGATTTCGACGTTTAACATCGTGTGGCACATTTAAATCTATTTTTCGGGAGTTGTTTTTGTAGTATGCGTACAAAATGGTAAGAAACAGGTACAATAACTAATTAGAGTTGACATTTTCAAAATATTTAACAGAAATTAAATTAGCATTAGAATTCGAATTAGATTCCACTAGTTCCCTAAGTTCCACAGTTCCACTAAGTACAGTAGAACAATTGGATAAGGAAATGGAATTATTAGTAACCAGCAAACAGCAGGCAGCTTAAAATTGTGTCCCTTTCATTATTCATCGAAGAAAGAAAAGTAACTACCTCAAAGAAATAAAGGATCTGATCTCAAAAAAAAAAATAAAAATTGGGAGTAAATGGCATCAGTCCAGAGTTTCAGAAGATAAAACCGAATTCACTAATGCCACTCAGCAACTAAAAAGAGAAATTGAAAGAATAAAAAATGAATCTATTACTGAGTAAAAATACTGCTTACTCTCTCTGGAAAGTTACTAAGAGAATAAAAAGACCCATACTGCAAAACACTCCAATCAGGAATGCAGACGGTAGTTGGGCTAGAAATTATATGCAAAAGGTCAACAAGTTTGCAAAACATCTTAAAAGCACCTTCCAACTAAACCCAGGAGAAGATCTACCAAAACATCAAACCAACGTTTCCAAAGGAAATGGCAAATTAAATGAAAACAAACATTGAACATCACACATTGAACACATGAGAAGTATTAAAACAACTTCCAAAGAAAGTCAGAATAAAACTTACACACCTCTTTAATGCCTCTTTCAGATTAAGGTATGTTCCTGGGATGTGGCAAGATATGTTCCTGGTATGTTCCTGGGATGTGGTTAAACCGTTTCAGTAATGGTGTACCTATTTCATTGTGTCCTTGTTGACCTTCTATTCCAAACCAAAGGTAACAATGTCCTATATTTGGTGGAGCTGCTTCATTCACGCTCAAGTTATATGCGCAGATATTTCAGCTGTAGTAAAGAGGCGATATATCGCAGCATGATACTTGTAACACGCTTTGTAAATCGAAAGTAGCCGATACGAAACTTTCATTATTACAGGCCCTTTGTTTATCTAGTTTTTTTGCTGTATTAGCATCATCTTTACGAATATTCTTCTGACTTCTCGGTGTTTTAGCCCTTCTTACACGTAGTAGGCACTGACCTTTTTTTTGGTTTAAAAAAAGATTTTTTTTTTTGATTGGAGAACACTCGTCTATAAGTTATAGTAGAAAAAAAAAGTTTAATTATTTATTTGCGCCTCTTTGTATGACTCGTACATTTTAAGAATTGATAGTATGGGTGTCAAGATATTTACGTTTAGTCTGAGGCCGGCAATAATGCGACTCTATTACTAGAAATGATTCTGTTTTGTCGCTGTCTCTTTCAAATGACTTTGTCTTATTTTACTCAATCTACGTTTTTGTTTAACCTACCCAACATTTATCATGGGGCTAATTTGTATTTCACTGGTAGGAGGTATGTAATTGGAATCAGAATCTGTACCATCCGAGATGTCCATGAGATATTGAATAATTTCATGTACACTGTTGTAATAAGCATTTAAATTGCTCGCGCTCATTTTAAAACTAAAACTTTGAACATACTAGGCAACAAGACACAAAAATTAACTAAAATATTTCTTACCAGAAGCTAGAGTAAAATAATTTCCTAATTTATTATTAGAAACAATAATAAAATGTATAGTTCTTGTAATAGTGCTTTAACACACCCAACTGAATAATAATGTTTATAATTTAAACACCGTACTGAAACGGTTAACGTTAGAACGATCCATGGCTATCCTGATTTGGTCATATATAAGTCCACTTGGTCATTTTCTCCTTATGCCTTTTTAAGATATGGATTTGATCAATTGTGGAGAGTAAAAAAATTGAGTTGATTATTTTTTTCTGTAAAAATATATTACGTTTTAAGCACTTTATTGTTAAAAAAAAAATTATAATCTCGAAAATTTAGACTTGGTCACATTCTCCTGTGCACCAACGATATATTGCCCTACCTCTAACCCGCTTCTTCCACCTCTATAGGTGGGAGGAAAGGTTTGAGCAATCGACAGTGATATGTTTTACCTAGAGAGGGGCATAAAAATGCTCACAGTTATGTGGGTGATCTCCAATCCGATTGTCCGAACATCCGAAAGCGGTGCTATATAAAAATGCTTACGATTTTGAAGAGAGGAGATTCTGATAGTAATTAGATTTAATGAAATATAGCTTATTATCATCCAAATTTCTTACAATAACTCTCTAGTGACATGAGATATCTCGATGATTCAAGAGATGCCAGGACGAGCATTCTGACTACAAGTAAGTTTGGCAGGATAATCCGGCAGCTTCGAGTAACGCAAACACGTTTTGACCTTTGCTGAAAAATATATAAAACAAAAATTGGAATTGTTGTAAAGTTCTTCGTTTTAAGGAGCTTAACACCGGCGAAGTTAGGTTATACTTTTAAAATTTAAATTTTCCCCTGCGTTTTCGATGGAAAAAAGATGGGCTGCTGAATGTAAACGTGTTCGTACATCCATTGAAAAGATGTAGCCAGAGAAAGAGAAACTGTACCCATTTGCAGAAAAAGTCATTTCCGTACTCATATACTACCAGGCAAAAAGCAGGATTTTTTCTTCAGCGTCATTCAGAATAAATGTCTACACCCAAAAAAAAGTATTCTTCCATCAGGATAATACGCCAAAACTATTTGACCTTCATCTTGAACCGCTTCCACATGCACCATTTATTAACTAGATTTGGCACTCAGTGATAATTTCTTCTCCATGGAGAAAGGGCTCGCTCAATAAAGGTTGTCAAAGTTGTGATAAATATTTATTTTTCAGAGTTCGTCAAATAACATTTTACTAAGGATTTTAAAAAGTTCGTCGAACGACGAATGCTGCGGAAAATATTTAAGTTTGTTTTGTCAGACGTTCTTTGTCAGTTTAAAAGCCGTAAAACAAGTCTATTTTGAACATCTTGAACAGCTGTCTGAATTGACACAATAAAACTTACAATCGTTCCTAGCAAGTATGGAATCTTGTATACATTGTTTTTTTACCCAGTTAATAGGGGAATATACTTGTCACACTAGAAACTTGTTAATTAGCCTACGTATGTACAGGAAGTTGAAAGATGACTAAAGAAGAATGATAAATAGAACTATTACACACAGTATGAAAGTGTCAGTACCAAAACAAAATAGAAATTTCAAAAAATGTGTAGTTTTTTATTTTTTTCAAATACATGTTAAAATATTGGAATAGGGAAAAAGTTTAATTGACTTTTATCAAAATATAAAGTAATTATTAGTAAATATTTACTGTTTTGGGCGTCAAAATGTTAAACACACTTGTTTATATTTAAAATTTCTTTATCTCCTAGAGGTTTTATTACAATTTATTATATTAGTTTGATTATTCATCAGTTTAATCTTGTGGTGGAAAACGAAGTTTTTCATCGGTTGCTAAGTTGATGCATCGAATTCCTATAAGGCTACACCTAAAGTGTAAACAAGAGTGAGGAATGTCCAACGATTATTAAAATAGTCTGAAAATTTTGCAAGAAAAAAAATGAATCGGAAACTAGCATTAAATACTTGTGCAGTGAAAAGAAATAATTTTTTCTGATAAAAATTATTGAATCTAAATGGGCCAGATTTTCCTTTTATTTTCATGATCCCCGGAAGAAAGAATATAATATTTCACAATTGAATTGGTCTGCTCTCTATCAGATTTGAATATCATTGAAAATGTTTGGAGGATACTTTTAAGACAAGTTTATAGTGAACCAACTCAATTGTAAAGTGTAATTCAGGCTTGTTGGAAAGAAATTCCACTACTAAAAAAAGCAGTTGTGTGATTCATGATCAAAAAAGAAATCTGATTTAATAAAAGTTGGTAGAAAAACTATAAAATATTTAAATATTTGTTTTTGTTTTCCTCTTTTTAATTCTCCTGTCTCCTACAAAACTGAGGAAGTGTCTAACATTTTAATGCGTTTAAAATTTTAGTTTTAAAATCTATCAATTTTTTTCCTTGAGAAGTTCTCAGTTCAACTTAAGATGACTAAAAATTCATTATTGTGCTCTTTTCATATTAATATTTTATTTTGAACAGTCTTAAATGAAAATAATTGTTCAACAATTCGTCACTTGAGTATTGGAGTGGGTCAAGACCACCTTTTATTATTTTCATAGTCCACATCCAATGAGACTGCATCTTTAAGTCACGTGACAAATTAATATCCACCGCCAAATGTTCAAACAGCGAATTCAATATTTCCCTTTTCAAGCCCAAAAAGGACAGATGCGAGTTAGGCGAATGTGTAAAACATGAGGGTCAATTAATTCAAACAAATGATCTTGAAAAAGAAAAATAATAACCATTTAAAACTGATACTGCAACACAAACCTTACAAAAGGTACTACTGGGAATATTTAATTCGATATGCAAAATGTTTTTGCGTGTGTGTATGTGTGTGTGTGTTGTACTGTGTCCAACTTTTACAAACGGAAATTAAATCCTACTCAATTTAATAACACATTGCGCAGTGGACAAAAAAACTTACTTGCCATACCGGATGCCATATTGCCTGCACCTTAGTAAAAATTCTAGACGAAATAGTCTACGATAATCTAGACATAAAATATCTTATTCTATGGTTGCACAAAATCGGAATAGCATTATATCATTTTCCTTGATTTATTTCTTGAAGCATCAGCCACAAATAAAATCGATTGAACAAAAGTTTTCTGAAGCTGGTCATCGAAACATCCGAGAGGTAGACTGTATCCAAGCCTGATTGAACGAAAACTTAGGTTAGAAATTTAAATCCCTGTATCATTGATTAGATCTCTTAAGGCGATTAAGGGTAAACAGGTTGTGATTAAAACGGAAAATGAAGCTATTTTGATTTTCAGAAATAGTCAGTCATTGTTATATAACCTAGTTTCATACTCCTAAGTAAAGCATTTGCAAGTACAATCGACTTCAATATAATACGTATCTTACAAACATAATTTTGAGTTATTCCTTTCTGACCCAGTTTTATCAATTTACATGTTATGGTCAATATGATGATCATATATTTATGTTTATGATCAATTTACATATTATAAAAGGAAACTAAAATCAAACCAACCTCCTGAAACCCATTATGGTTTGTGAACATTATATCATTATTAGTTTCAAATTGTACCGCTTGATGATATGAGAATCTCTAAAATATCTAATAAATCACGTGTAGGAAGGTTTGAAGGCTCTAGGTGATGAAAGTTGATGTTTTCTTTTGGCATTTTTAATATGTTTACTATGATAAATTGTTTTCGGAAGGTTTTGAATATTATATTTAAATGTTGTTTTAATAATTATTTAATTAATAATCGTATAAATTATAGTTTTTTTAAGTAAAACAAATAAGTAAAGTTGGAGTTGTTCAGTAACAACATTGGAACTGTGAAGTTAATATTTTTTTTTATATTTAACATTTTTGCAGGGATCTAGTCGTAGATTTTTTGATTATTTTTTTCGTTTTTATTTTATATGAAAAGTAAATATGGAAAGGATTAAGTGGAACAAATTAACAAATAATTATATTTTTATTCAGTTTGATGGAAATACTTCAGAAGTAGATGGAGAAGAAGCCTTGCCAAATATTGAAGATGAAGTATTACTAAAATTATATGATGATGTGCTTCGTACAGATAAAGAACAGCCACCTGAACCGGTATATTACAGTGTTACAGACCCACTGTGCTTACCTTAACAAAAATAGACCCACGTTCCACTCCCGAACCTGAATTTGAACCAGAAATGAAGTATATGAATCAATCACATGCGCCTGAACTTGAGATAGACTCATCTTACTCACCTCAACCTGGTGAAATTGATCCACCTTACTCTCCTGGTGGTAAAAAAGATCGGACGGCTATGCGATAAACAGATCCAAAAAGCAAAGCAAAATCAAAAACGAAAAAAGGGCTAAAAACAGAAAATCCCCTAACCCTAAAAGCAGACAGTATCAGACAATCAGCCACACAAAAAGCAGCCACAAACTACAGAAAAATGGATTTTTCAAAAATATGCCTTTGTGTCCCCAGCAAGTGAATGAGGAGGCTTCATGCCACTACCTCCTGAAGAATATAAAACTCCTTATAAATATTTTAATTTTTTTAATCAAGATGACATAATAAAGAAGATTTCAGAACAAACCAACATTTATACCAATCAAAAAGATGCGGATGTTGAGGAACCACTTTCAAAAACTATTAACTTATCTACACAATGTAGATAACACAAACCAAAAACCAAGCTCAAACAGATCAGACCTCCAAGGTAAGGCAGCCACAAACTACAAAAAAATGGATTTTCCAAAAATATGCTTTTGTGCCCCCAGTAAGTGAATGGGGAGGTTTCATGGCACTACCTCCTGAAGAACATAAA
This sequence comes from Cosmopolites sordidus, assembly GCA_031761425.1. NCBI lineage: Eukaryota > Metazoa > Arthropoda > Insecta > Coleoptera > Curculionidae > Cosmopolites > Cosmopolites sordidus. Next base: position 138,649 of record JARFXV010001565.1, read on the forward strand.
ACTCCTTATAAATATTTAAATTTTTTATTTAAGATGACATAATCAAGAAGAATTTAGAACAAACCAACATTTATACCCTTGAAAAATATGCGGATGTCGAGGAACCACTTTCAAAAACTATTAACTTATCTACACATCCTCTGCTCTGATCCGAGCACGACAAACTGTTCTAGGTATGATCTTTACTTCAAGCTCTCTTAGATGACATGAGAACCATCCCAAATGAAGAATACAATACTGTAGATGAGCAGATGGTTCCTTTGAAGGGCCGTAACGGTATAAGAAAATATAAAAAAACTAAGCCGCATAAATGGGGCTTACAAATTTTTGAGAGCAGGATTATCTGGAATAATGTTTGATTTTCTGCCTTAAGTAGGTAAAGGGACTTGTTGGGATTTTGGGCTCGGATTTTCAGGAGATGTGATTATGGCATTATGCTAAAGTTTACCATTAGCTAAAAATTTTAAAAATATCTTTAACAATTGGTTTTCTTCACTCCAATTGCGTGCAACACTAAATAATAAGAAATTTTTATGTGTAGACGCTATTAGGAAAAAAGTGCCTTCTCACTGATGAATATAGGTGGAAAAAAATGAACGTTTTTCTTTAGTCAGGAGGTATGACAGAAAAGCCATAAAATTTGTGTCAAACTATGTTTGGTAGTTTGATCGACTGAGCCAGAGTCAAAGGTGGAATTTATGGGTGGCGTTGATAAAGACATGCTTCTTGAACTATATAGAATATATATTAAATCAAAACAATGGTATGTGAGAATTATTTTCTGGTGTCTTGAGGTCCCTATAGTAAACAGTTGTCCACTATGCAGGCGCCATTAAAAACAACATGAGAGGAAAGCTGAATATTCGCTGCTTCAGTTTCAAGCGAGCATAACGGCTGCTCTAACCAAGGGTGGTAAAATGGGTCTAAAGCGAAAGGAACGTCCGAGCAATAAACAGCTACAGCAGCAACAAAAAAAGAGAAGAATTCCATTAGCCCCAAAGCCTATAAACGATATTAGGCATTACAATTTAAGGCAGTTGAATTCGTTGAAAAGCAAGGGAGAGGAAAGCTATATCCAAAAGGTTATTTATTTATAACGTGAATTTATAACATGTGATAAATGTAAAGTAATCTTCTGTTGTACAAAGCAAGGGAATGTTTCAAAAATTTTGACGCCAAATAATTATTGTTTTACAAAAAAGTTAATTTTTTTACAGCAGGTACTTTTGAATTGCCAATTAATTTATTTGATGTAAGTTTTATTTAAATATTTTATAATTTTAAGTACATTTTTAAATAAGTAAATAATTAATTAATTTTAATTAATAAAAGTACATTTTTTGTGATTAATAGGTATCATAGTCACTAAAAAATGCCAAGCGATATATATGTTTTTAGTTGTTTTCTTAATTTGGGTCGGAAAGGGTTAAGAGCTAAAAATATAGCTAACGAAACCATGAAGAATGTACCTGATTCAAAATCAGCCCTATATCGCGAAAACATGCATTTGAAAAAGAATTGTCTAGCATTTTGACACTGAGTTATAAACATAACATAAACAAGTTTTAACTCATTATATTTTGGATGGTACCATTCGAAAGAAAATATTTGATTAATAACTGATTAGTTCATGTGGATGAACTATTTTTAAGGTATACCTTAAAAAGTACTATTCAAACAAACATGTTTTATTAATAAATAATTAGCTCATGTCCATAAAGGAATATTGCCACATTAAATTTTCAAGTTTACCATTACGCCAGGCAGGTCCGTACTAATAAAAAAAAAATCAAAAGTTCAGGTGTTGTCAACGTTCAGATCTAAATGTTTTTCGTGTATATTTTTAAGCCAAAATTAAAAGTATTTACTGATGAATGAACGATTGGACTGACGCATTGTGGATATATATATAGAGATTTAATTCAAAAAGTCCCAGTAATTTTCTCAGAATGCGATTTCATCAGTAGAGCGGAATATTATGTCGCTTAGTCAACGAATTCCGATTTTATAATTTCGAGTTGTTTTCGTTAACAGTTAAGGAATTCGCAGGTTTTAGTTATACTGAATATACTAAAACCACTAATTACGATGGCCTGGGCCTAGCAACTGGGCAAAACAACTGCAACCACGAAACCTGATTGTGGGTTTGTAAATAGAGTAATGAGACTGATTTTTTTATAATAAAAAAAGTGAATTTTCAATCTTGGGAAAAGGAAGAACTCTGGTGAATAAGAGGCTGCGGTCCCATAATGATATTTCTACTTGCAAAAACTCGTTAATTGAAATCGCGGTGTTGCAAGGTGCAGTGTCGTGATGCAGCACTCAGCCTTACACGAATGTCCCTTTTTCGAAGTATTTCAAGAAATTCTCGTGTAAAAATGCTAGTTTACCTTTAGGCACTCAGGCGTAAATTCCTTATGAGCAAACTCCTGGCTATTACATCTTTACATCTTTAATTTGCTCATTCTGGGTTTTTTGCTTATGTTGAGGTTGGACTGTGCCATTCTGGGGTCTAGCGTTTCATTTCAGACTCGTCACCAGTGAAATAGATCGCCCAGACCCCGTCGGTTTCATACACAGTAGTATTATTGCAGACCACCGAATGGCGTGAGCTCTATTTGATTATCGTCTGCACCCAACATGGCCGATGTGTATGTTCGTACCAAAATTCACGGTTTCTATGGATATTTTCAACACTTCCTGCCGTGAAATTCTCACCGCTGCGAGGTTCACCTTCAGTCGAGTCTCGGGCCTCTGAGAATACTTTAAACTACCTAAAAACCTGAATCCTTGACAAATTTTCCTTGACACCTTGAAATCCTTGACACTATTTCGATAGGCCTTTTGAAGTTTTACAAAACAATGCCCTAGTCTGAAACAAAAACTGAGCGCACCGTTACTCGAAATCGTTGTCACTCATCTTCAAAGAGCACTAGAAAAATCCAGTTTACAAAAATAATTCTTACGGACCACTAAGTGACTCTAGAAAGTTCAAACTCGTACTGAATAATCATCAGATATTGATCTATCGTACCTCCAAAGAGAAATCCAACAGTGTTGCCAGATCGAACGCTACGCCACCAGTGTTATTACATTGTTTGCACGCCTCGTATACAGCCTCAGATGGATTTAACATATCAATGCGGTTGGAGGCTAAGGTTGATGGAGGTCAAGCTTTACTAACGGGCTGTAGGATTATGGGAATAAGAACAATGAATTACGATGTTGCCGAAGAAAAATTGATATATTGGGTTGAGGCATGATTATCGGCGGTTTATTTTTATTAGTCAACAGTGTACGGCTATAACTAAACACATTATAAGTAGTGATATTACCCAAGCTCGGGCAAAAATCCGCTCCATACTTGAAACTATTTACGTAAAAAATGAAACATTAAAATCTATCTAAGGAAAAGTGGAATTGGTGGGTTACATATAACTGACTGGCTGGATGAACGTTGTAACGAGTGAAAATTGTTTGGTTTAATATGGAAATATGCCGATTGTACTTCATAAAAAATTAGAATTGCACTATATTAATTGCACACCTGTAATTCTATGTAGAAAGTCAATTATGTTTGGTTTATTTTATTTTTTGTCATGTTTTGTAACTAGAAAATTATTTTGGAAACCTTTATATTAATATGTATTCTATTTTATTTCTTTCTCAAATTTTATTTCAAAAAAATTAAACATCATGCAATAATGTTGGTGGAGTAGACTTCAGATAGCTTTTCCTACTGATTGCATTACCTCTACTCATCATCAGGTGGATTTGATTCGATTCTACTAAATGGCAAATTATTCTATGGATAATATCAACCCTCATCATGATTGATAACATCAATCCCTCTCTGTACGACCTGCACTGCCTCGGTGCTTCGGTCCAGTATTTGCGAATCTGGCTGTCGGCGATCACCGGCGTGGCGTGTTCTACTTAGCCTCTAGTGTCCACAACCACAGGGACCACTACAACCTCCATTACAACTGCCACACACTACGGCTAACGCAACCACTTACCGCCTAATGTACACTACCAGCTATGGTGATCAAACGTAGATTGCTGTATTATTTACCGTTGCCGATAATAGCCGGAACAGAACGTCCAATACCTGCAGGCTGTCGTCCCGGAAATAAGTACCTACAGATTAAGCACGTATCTATTGCGACTGGTATTACCAATTAAATTGGTATAACCAATTAAATTGTATTAAGTATAACCAATTAAATTGGCCATGTCGAATGGAGGCTGCAATCACATGCAGCCATGCCATCCTGCGGTAAACGATCGCAGCACTCAGACTGTGCGAAACCGTTCGTGACCCGTCTAACCTCGGGTAAGTACCAGGTATGATCGAAAAATTGTGAACTGGGAATGTATATATTAAAAAGCTAAGGCTACTAAAGCTAAGGCTTAAGCCTCTAAGTTATATACAGTGAAACCTAAATTCTTCGAATGTAGTCCCCCTCCAGCCCTCAACCGACATCTTTTTGTAAAGTGGACTAGAATTAGAATCGGGCACTGTCGCTTCTCACATGGTCATCTAATAAGTGGCGACCGTCCGTCAGTATGTACCTTATGTGATGCTCCTCTTTCTGTTCGTCATGTCTTACTAGAGTGCCCTTCGCTATCTGCTCTTGCACAAAGACATAGACTTCCCAGAGACCTTCCATCTATTTTGTCCCCTCATTACTCCAGTTCTCTTTTTGAATTCCTGCGATCCTCTTCCTACTTTCCTTTGATATAATCCATCTCTGTTATCTTTAAACTCCTCTTTTCCTTCAAATTTTCACCTACTCCCTTCTCTTAATTAAGCTATTCCATGCATTACATCTGGCTGTTCCTTTATTTTCGGTCTACTGCCTTTTAACGTTTGAGATCCATTGGAATATGGAATACACTCTATATTTCATATTACTTTCATTATACTCTTTATATACATTATTAACTATATTTAATTTTCATTAGTTCTTATATATACAGTCTTTATTATGCATACATTCTTTATGGGCTGCAAATGGCCTCAGTTGCTGACGCAGCCCTAAACTGAAAATTAAAAAAAAAGCTAAGGAAGTTCACCCTAAAAGTGGCGCACAGGACCTAGGGCCTGGCGAATATATATATATATATATATATATATATATATATATATATATATATATATATATATATATATATATATATATATATATATATATGTTTCTAAATCATTCCGGGTGTCGATCCGTTGATCCTGTGAAGAGTCACGACGTTTCGCCAAAATCGCATTTGGCATTTTCAAGTGTTGTCCGCTTCGACTGAAGAGTCCAACTGACCTCTGGTATTTTGTAATGTCCTCACCCTGCCACTCTACTCGGTCATTACCACCTAAAATTGTCTGTAAGAGAGTATGTTATTTAGTTAAACAGCTAATTGTGGCCAAGTCGGAATGTCCACAATCTCCAAATCCCTTTCTAAAACTGAAATTCTTCTGTCCTGAACGAAGTTACTGAACATAACCTGACTCTTTTTCAGGTTTATTTTCAAACCAAATAGTTCGCCAGCCCTTTGCAGTTCTTGTATGCGTCTTTGCAGCTCCTCAGAGCCTTGTGAAAGGAGAACTATATCATCTGCAAATCTAAAATGGTTTAAGTTTGCACCATTGATCTTTACACCATCATGTGTCCAATACAGTTTACAGAATATTTCTTCAAAGCCAGCCGAGAAAAGAATAGGCGATATCGCGTCACCCTGCCGTAGACCACGTTCTACGTTAATTCCTACTTCAAGATTATCAAGGTGAATTGTGGTTGTAGTTCCATCATATATCGATCTTAATAGGTTTACATATGCTGTATCTACCCCTTGCCTAAGCAGTGCATCCATTATTGCATGCTTTGAGATGGAGTCAAATGCTTTTTCGTAGTCGATAAAAGCCAAGCACAGTGGCATGGTGTATTCGTTGTACCTTTATTTGGCCTGCTGTATCCATTGTACTGAATTAACTTCTGAATCCTGCTTGTTCCCTTGGTTGTGCGTAATTCAGTTTTTTTAATATTCTTTTAGAAATTATCTTAGTGAAAACTTTGTACATTACTGATAGGAGGCTTATTGGTCAGTAGTTCTTTAAATCTTCCTGTGCTTCCTTTTTATGTAAAAGGATCATTTCTGCATTTTTCCATAAATCAGGTACTTTTTGGTCTTTGAGGCATTTTGAGTATAATTTGCCAGTGTCTTATGTAACGTTCGACCACCAGCTTTTAATATTTCGACAGTTACGCTGTGCTTTCCTGGAACCTTGCCGTTTCTCATCGATTCTATAGCATTTATTACTTCCTCCACTAGAATATCCGGCATTTGTTCTTCCGTGGGTATTGTTGTCTTTGATTGGTTCTGATCTTTAAGACATATATTTGCGTTCTTTTATTTCTCAGCTGTTTAGCCTTGTTGATTCATTTGTTTCTTTCAGGGTTTTTTGACCCTGCCAAAAGGACTACCTGCATTTCTTATTGCTTGCCATTTCTTCATTAAATCTCACTAGAGATTTTTGTCTGTTTGAGACATTTTTCTTTTGGTGCTATTGAAGCAGCCGTTTGAAGCACATTGTTGGCGATTTCTTCATATTGAACTAATAGTTCCACTTCCTCCGGATCTTGTAATACATCAAACTGTTTTGGCAATGCAATCTCAAAATCGCTTTCTCTCTCCAACAGCTTCCCAGAATCCATTTTGCCCTTCTTTGATCTTACCATTCTTTCGCGTTCTCTTCAACAGTTAATCCTAAGTTTTGCTCGTACCATTCGGTGGTCACTTCCAACATTAAAATTGTAAAGGACAGTACAATTGATTAATATTGTTTTATCGTTAGTTATGATGTAGTCAATTTCACTTGTGACCCAGATGGACTTTTCCATGTCCATTTTCTGTTGAAATTTTTCTTATAGAATGAATTCGTAATATATAGTTCTTGTCGTTCAGCAAAATCAACCAATCTGTCATCTCTATTCTCGCTCACCAGTTCCATATGGGCCAGTGGTATTTTCAGTCAGGTCTTGCTGTTCTAATTCTGGCATTAAAATAACCCATCAGGATTTTGCACCTACATTTCTCCTTGCATAAAAGCTGGGCCACATCAACATAAAATTCCTCAATTTCCTCATCCTACGTATTGGTGCATAAACGTGGACGATTTGAAGCCTAAACTTTTTATTCAGCTGAATGACGCATTGGGCTAGTCGGTCAGATGTATTTTAAAATTTTACTACACTGTCTTTCAGCTTTCGTTTGATGAGGAATCCAATTCCGCTGCATCAGCCATTTTCCGTACCTCGAGTGTAGAGTACGTGTCCAGTTGGTTCCAGTTTGATTAACTCTTCACCCTTTCTTCGTGTTTCACAGAGCCCAATAATATCCCAATGTATGTTGTCAAATTCAATTAACAGTTCTTGTAATCAGGCCTTCGTTTTCATAGTCCGTATATTTAGCGTTGCAATGTCAAAAGTCCAATGGCAGCCTGATCTAACCCGGTGATTCTTAGCACCCTCTGCCTTGGGGCAGGTCTTCCCGCTGCCGTAGGAAGTTGCCCCTTGACCTCCGGGAATGAGGGCCGTGATTGAAGTTGTATTGTGATATGGAAACATATTGAAATACCATGTTGAAGGTATGGACCGTAATCTGTCATGCTGGTCCAATGCGGGTTGGCAAATTTTGGATCATGTTGACAGCCTTGACCTGTCCGTCAGGGGTGACCCTCCCAGGAGCATAAACTCCAGACTCCATAGCTCAAAACGTCATTGTCCTACTCAAACCCCTTTACCATGTCAAGATCTGATCCACAAAGGGGATATATATGTAAAGAAGTTCGCCAATCATTGCCTGGTGTAAGGGCCGATGTTTATGATAAATTCGTTATGGATTCCGTCAAAACCAATCTTAATATGCTTCAATGCCTTGACGATTTCATAAGTCTCAAAGGTTCTTGAAAAATGGCACTCATCAAGTATATTGCTTTTCAGGTTACTTAGTTCGTGCTTGATATATGAAGTGTGTTCTCGGTCTCTAGGGGCTCGTGATAATGAGACTACTCTGTCCGCAACTTGGGTGGCTGGCCGCTCTGTTTGAGTGCTTGAAATTAAGTTCTTCGGTTGTCTGGATCCATTTGCGGCTCCTCTACGTGTTGCGTACAGGAAAGGTAGCAGTTCTTCGACTATTCCGGGATGTCCACTTGCAAGGAAATCCCGACATTTAGCTTCACAGTTATTGTCCCAACCAGGAATGTATAACTACGCATTTCGCTCCTACAGTTTCTACAAACCTTTCGTAATTGTCCTGTGTTGGAGAAATCCATCTAATGTAACTATCGAGGTCGGATTTTTATTTCGTCCAGTCAGCTATTTTAAAATTTCACAGTGATATAGGAAATGATCTGATAATTGGGATTTGTACACCAACTTCTAGTATGGTAGGACGATGTTGACTTTTCGGGAAGTATCTAAGAAGTTTTCTGGATACGGTAATAGCTTAACCGTGCTCGCTCAAAGTAATAAAAGTAAGATCGGCGTTATAATCTCCGTTCCAAGCCGCAGACCTAAATGTTCCCCTGTCTTCTGGTATCAAATACTAGATGTAAGTCATATTGTTCTGCCCAGTCTACAAGTGCCGCCTCTCCGTTGAAGTCACTCTTATTGAAAAACACATTAAACATAATATTTTCTGATCCTAAATGTAGAATTAGTACTTTTTCTGACAGATATATGAAAATATATTCATACAACCTAGTCAAAAATATCAATCAATAAATGTTCAGAAAAAAATCCATGCAACATTTCAATATTACCAAAAAATCTATTACAATTAGTGATGACTTGGTGAAAAATTACCAGACTCGATCTCATGCCTTCCCAATTTATTTCGAGACAGAAAACGAAAAGTTCCACGGTAACCTTTAACTTAATTGTGTCGGCTGGAAGCTTGGCAACCTGCCATTTTTCTAGGTCTTTAGTAAATTAATCGGTCGGATAATTAGTAACCAGAGTAAAACGCGAATCCCTCGAATTAAGATTTAGTTATATAATATACAGTTTTATCCATTACATCGCATACTTTTAGTTTTTCCTCAGTTACCGAATGATCCGACGTTTTATTTAGAATATTGAAAATTTATAGCAACTTTTTATTTTAACGTATCGGGTTTTTTAATGTACTCTCGAAAAACGATTTGCTAGCTGCAAGTATTTTAAGTCAAATTATCGTTAAGATATTACTAAAACTGACGTCATGAAAACTTTTAAAATTGAGAGATTTGTTTGAAAAACGGAGGTAAATCGAAAAGTTCTCGAATATCTAGCAAAATGTTATTAGTATGTATATTTTGTGTTGCCAAGTAGTTTCTATCTATTTTAGTCTCATACATTTTTGTATGATACTTTTAAACCAATGTATGAATTTAATTAAACCATTTAGTTTACTTGTTTTCGTATCTTGTATTATTTATTGTAAATTAATTTGAATAGATACATACTTGAGTAGTATTTTCACAAAGAATGTAGGTGCAGATCATGGTGTCAGAAGCAGGATACGAAAAGCTCAAGTAGCTTTAGTAGCGCTGACACCTGTGTGAAGATCAACAAACTATTCTAAGCAAACAAAACTCCATTTATTTTTGGTGTTAAATATACGGGTCGTTAAATTAGGGCTGTCTTGTTCTACGAATTTAAAAGGTGGAAAATAACGAACACAATAATACATAAACTACAGGTCTTCGCAAACAAATGCTGCGGAAAATACTCCATATGTTCTGATTGACAAAATTCAAAATGAAGATTTTTCCATCTCACAAACCAAAAGGAAATTTAATACGAGATAGCACTTCATAAGTGGAGTTAAATTGGGTAAACTTTCAGAAAGCAAAGCAACTGTAAGCCAAAATAGCATTGGACTGGAATCCGCAAGAACAAACAGGTAATAGACTGCCCGCACAGACTTGGAAAAAATGGTCCATAATGAACTGAAAAGAGTGAACATGTCTTGGCAAGAAGTCAAAGCTCTGACGCAAAATAGAACTAGATGGTATGCTTTTTTAAAGCTTTATGCTATGCGCAAGAGTTGAAGGGTAATATATATATATATATATATATATATATATATATATATATATATATATATATATATATATATATATATATATATATATAGAAGAACGGCAAGGCTCCAGGAAAGGATAGTGTAACTGTCGAAATGCTAAAAGCTGGCGGTCGGACGTTACATAAAACACTGGCAAAATTATACTCAAAATGCCTCAAAGAACAAAAAGTACCTGACTTATGGAAAAATGCAGAAGTGATCCTTTTACATAAAAAAGGAGCACAGGAAGATTTAAAGAACTACCGTCCAATAAGCCTCCTATCAGTGATGTACAAAGTTTTCACTAAGATAATTTCTAAAAGAATATTAAAAAAACTGAATGACGCACAACCAAGAGAACAAGCAGGATTCAGAAGTGGATTCAGTACAATGGATCACATCCAGGTTGTACAGCAGGTCATAGAAAGGCACAACGAATACACCATGCCACTGTGCTTGGCTTTTATCGACTACGAAAAAGCATTTGATTCCATCTCAAAGCATGCGATAATGGATGCACTGCTTAGCCAAGGTGTAGAGAGAGCCTATGTAAACCTATTAGAATCGATATATGATGGAGCTACAGCCACAATTCACCTTGATGATCTTGAAGTGGGAATTAATATAGAACGAGGTGTACGGCAGGGTGACGCAATATCGCCTATTCTTTTCTCGGCGGGCCTTGAAGAAGTATTCCGTAAACTGGATTGGGAACAGGATGGGGTAAAGATCAATGGTGCAAACTTAAACCATCTTAGATTTGCAGATGATATTATTCTCATTTCACAAGACCCAGAGGAGCTGCAAAGACGCATACAAGAACTGCAAAGGGCTGGCGAACCATTTGGCTTGAAAATAGACCTGAAAAAGAGTCAGGTTATTTTCAATAACTTCGCTCAGGACAGAAGAATTTCAGTTTTAGGAAGGGATTTAGAGATTGTGGACAGCTTTGTATATCTTGGGCAGAGGATTTCCATGGAGGGGAATACCGCCCGGGAGGTGGAACGGCGTGTTAAATGTGGCTGGCAGGCATTTGGTAGGCTCAACATAGTGTTTAAGAGCAGACTCCCACTTTGCCTGAAAAGAAAAGTATTCGATCAGTGCGTTCTACCCGTTATGACATACGGAAGTGAAACCTGGACACTCACATCGCAATCAATTCAAAAACTTCGGGTGGCACAGAGGGGAATGGAAAGATGTATGCTTGGCATTACAAGACGAGACAGAAAGTCCTGCGCATGGATCAGGGAACAAACAAAAGTCTGTGAAATCATTGGAAGAGTAAAACAGTTGAAATGGAGATGGGCAGGCCATATAGCGAGGCGATGGGACGACAGATGGACCAAGGCAATCCTGGAGTGGATACCGCTTGATCGCAAACGTCCGCGAAGAAGACCGAAAGCACGATGGACTGATGACATCGTTAAGTATATTGGACCCGAGTGGCAGAGGAAAGCCCAGGACCGTGAAGGTTGGAAGCATGCTGAAGAGGCCTTCATCCTGCAGTGGATCGATACGGGCTGATGATGATGATGATGATATATATATATATATATATATATATATATATATATATATATATATATATATATATATATATATATATATATATATATATATATATTATTATATTCAGGAGGAAATGTCACTATTTCAGCTATATATTCAAGGACCGAAAAATGTCTATAAACGGAAGTCCTACTTTCAACTGTTACAGTGATACAGGGGTGAACAAAATTTAAAATATTATTTTTTTTTTAATATCACTACACACTACACACACTCTATCACTACACACTACTACACTCAAGTAATTATGCTACGTTTTGTAGTTTTCAAAAATTCTACCTTTTACTTCCAAACTTGTCAGCTCTGAGAGCGGATTCGGGTTTGTTTCTTATAACTGCTGCTGCATTTACTATCTGGTAGAGAAATGCATCTTTAGTGTCTACTTTAGTTGCATCTACCAATGATTTAACCCAACCCAATGACAATAATCCAGAGGATTAAGGGCTGGTGATCTAGATGGCCAATTGTGCGAACCACCTCTCCGATCCACCGGTTTGGGAAGTTGTTGTATATGAAAGTTCTCACTTGTAAGCTGTAGTGTGCAAGGACTACATGATGTTGTAAGTACATATTTTGTCGTACATTAAGTGACACATTTTCTAACAGATTTTGCAAATGATTCTGTAGAAAATTTAGGTAAACTTCTCTTGTGAGATGACCGTCGAATAGGAATGGACTGATTAATTCATTTTTTAGCATACCATAGCACACATTAACGCTAAATCGATGTTGAGAATTATGTGCAGCCATGGCGCAAGGGTTTTTCATCGGACCATCGATGTTTTACCATTATAAAGATTATTTAGTGTGAACTGAGCTTCATCGGTAAACAAAACATACTTGTATAATCTCCGATTTGAATTTATCCAATTACAAAAGTGCATACTTAACGCAAAATCACCATTCTGCAAATATTGCACCGGTTGTAAATGAAATGGATATATACAATGCATGTTAAGAGTCCTCCAAGCAGACGATTGTGTCATTTTAATAATATCTGCAATTTTCAACGATATCAAGAATTGTTCTTCTTGTTCAGGATCAAGTTTCAAATCCATTCAGATACAATTCTCGTACTTGGAAACATACCAGATTCTTCAAAAATAATAAAAAGTTCTTCAAAAACCTTTCTATCTGGCAGTCTCCGATTCGGGAAACGACGCTGATATTCGGAAACTGCACGATTTGAGCTTCCGTTATAACAACCATAAATAATATATATAATATATCAGCATATTCACGATGAGAGAATAACGATGGCACAATGAAATCAATGAAATAACTTTTAAACGATTTGCTAATGATAAACTAATAATTAACTGGCATAAACAATGGTTGCTTAAAAGTAAAAAAAAGTAAAGGTACATTTTCTCACCCTATTACATTTGCCATCCACAGATATGTTTACCTTCGTATCTCTGTAACAGTCCAGAATAGGGCCATGTATATAGAAACTTTTATATACATTTTCGGTCCCTAAATATGTAACTGAAATATTAACATTTCCTCCTGAATCACCCTGTATACGTACACTAATAAAAAATTTCAAAAGAAATATATGAAACCGAAGAAACTCCAAAAAAACTATAAAACAAATAGACACCTGGTGCAAATAAAATGTCAGCAGAAATGTTAACAAAGGGTAAAGAAGTACGTAGACCCTAAAAATAATTTTCAGTAGATGTTTGCATAGGACTGAGATACTTAGAGGCGGGAATGAAAACTAATTTATATTGCTTCATTCAAAAAGGAAATATCAGAACCTATCGACGTATATGCTTATTGGCGTTGTAGACTGTTTCCAAATCATTCCGTACAATGGATGTAATCCATTGTACTGAATCCACTTCTGAATCCTGTTTGTTCTCTTGGTTGTGCGTAATTCGGTTTTTTTAATATTCTTTTAGAAATTATCTTAGTGAAAACTTTGTACATTACTGATAGGAGGCTTATTGGACGGTAGTTCTTTAAATCTTCCTGTGCTCCTTTTTTATGTAAAAGGATCACTTCTGCATTTTTCCATAAGTCAGGTACTTTCTGTTCTTTGAGGCATTTTGAGTCTAATTTTGCCAGTGTTTTATGTAACGTCCGATCACCAGCTTTTAGCATTTCGACAGTTACACTGTCCTTTCATGGAGCCTTGCCGTTTTTCATCGATTCTATAGCATTTGTTACTTCCTCCACTAGGATATCTGGCATTTGTTCTTCCGTGGGTATTGTTGTATTTAATTGGTTCTGATCTTCATATAACTAGGAATAAAATTTTCTGACAATCTCTAACATTTGGGTACGCGCCCTGCACACTGTGCCATCCTCACGCTTTAAAGCATATATTTGCGTTCTTTTGTTTCTCAGCTTCTGTTTAGCTTTGTTAATTCCTTTGTTTTCTTCCAGGGTTTTTTGCACTAGCTGCATATTGAATCGGCGCGTGTCCTCTCTGATACGTTTTCTTATAGTTTTGCAGAGCTCAGTGTACTCGACCCTGCCAAAAGGACTACCTGCATTTCTCATTGCTCGCCGTTTCTTCATTAAATCGATTTTTGATTGTTGATTTTGATTGTTGGAGATTTTTGTTTGTCTGAGACATTTTTCTTCTGGTGCTATTGAAGCAGTCGTTTGAAGTACATTGTTGGCGATTTCTTCATATTGAACTGATATTTCCACCTCCTCAGGATCTTGTAACGCAGCAAACCGGTTTGACAAAGCAATTTCAAAATCGCTTCCTCTCTCCAGCAGTTTTCCAGAATCCACCTTGCCCTTCTTTGATCTTACCATTCTTTCGCGCTCTTTTCGACAGTCAATTCGAACCCTTGCTCGTACCATTCGATGGTCACTTCCAACATTAAAATTGTTAAAGACAGCACAGTTGGACTTTTCCATGTCCATTTTCTGCTGATATTTTTCTTATAGAATGAATTCATAATATATAGTTCTTGTCCTTCATATATATATATATATATATATATATATATATATATATATATATATATATATATATATATATATATACACAAAAATCAAGTCATATCGTATTCAGAAACCATTATGGTGAGTAGGTATGGCGCCCTCAAAGTGTTTTCTTAATTTGAAGGAGCAGAAGGAGTGACACAGGGCCATATCTGGTGAATATAGTGCGTTTGGAAGCTTTATTTTTGCTTCATTCTAACAACTTATTACAACAACCAGGACTACATTGAATGAAATTACCGCAATATGGTGAGATCAGTTGTTGCCGAATAGACATATTAGTTTGGACCATACTCATTTGTGCCAGAATACCGTTTGCAATATCCTGACTTAATAATTTTCATCAATCTTGTTTCAACATTCTATATTACCGACTTTATTTTACTTAATCTTGAAACCGAAGCTTCTTGACTGAAAATTCGAAATTATTTAATTTTCCATATACTTCTACCTTTTACACATTTGCAAAATATAAAGAGTTTTGCAATACGATTGTCAGAACTGAGAAACATAATATCGGCAACACTGTTTGAATTGTTTACAATCACTTGCCGAATGCTGTGTTCAGAACATTGTGTCAATTTACCATGGAAAAATACACGATTCAACAGCAGAATTGGAAGAAGAATAGAAATTGGAAGTTGGAAGACTCCCACTTGGCTCCCCAAGTGGGGAGCCAAGTGGAATTGATCTAATCCAAGAAAATTAATCTTTTTCGAGGAAGTTCATTTTTGGCTTAATGGATTTGTGAACAAAAAGGATTTGACCCAATGAAAATCGTCATGTGGTTCAGGAATTACTTCTTCATCGTCAAAAAGTTACTTGAGCTACCACCCCTCCAGCATTTATCACAGTAAACAATTTTCCAAAGCAAAACACCATATTTTATTTCCGTTCAGTTTCTTTCCTTTAACTCATTTTTCTGGTTCACCTCCTAAATATAGTTTCACTAGCACGAAAAGTAAAAAGGAGGAAGGGCAAAGTAAAAAAATCTTCAGCAGCACTATTTTCTTCAACGCCCTCCCACTTTAAAAACCCACGAACCGCCACTGAATAGGATCTTAAATTTTGACGGCGATGATGGAAATCCTGTTATCCAGTTATCCTATTAATGGATGGTTGCAGAATATCTTTGTCCTGAACTGATAAATGTCAATATACACATTGTTTCTTTTCAACAAGCTGGTGCAACTTGTCACACATCTCGTCAGACAATCGATTTATTGCAAGAAAACGTTCCTGGACCAGTTATTTTGCAAAATAGTAATGTCAACTGGCCATCCAAATCATGCGATCTCTCGCATCTGGGATATTTTTGAAGGGTTATATTAAATCTCTGGTTTACAGAAATAAACGCGAAATAGTTTTTTGATCTTAAACGGAACATTCAGGCCACCATTGAAAATAAACCACGCGATATTAATAAAAGAGTGATCGAAAAGTGGGACGTCAGAATTCATTTCACCAAACTGAGCCCTGGGTAACATTAGAACGATAATATTTTCAAAACATAATACCATTATTTATTCTTCAAGATAAAATACAAAATTGCCGAATTATTACTTGTAGTTATCATTGTGCCTCACTTTAAATTCTGACCTTTTAAATTTCTGATATGAAACTACCAACATAATAATGAAAAATATTTAACCAATATGTTAATCTAAGTTTACACGTAATATAATCACTTTCTGATATTTCTACTTCCGTTATACTATGCGCACAATTACTATCAGAAGTTTAGAACTTCTCTTTCTGGTTTCAGCCACACAGTTTCGAAGGAAAGTTTGTTTTTTCAAGTTAGATACCTTCCGCCAACAATAAGTTTATTCGAAATAATTGATGGCAACAGTTGGATACAAATGCGTTGAAACATGAAAATTTTATCTATTTTCCAAGAACGTAAAAATAATCTGAGATATAAAAACAAAAATCCGCGTAGTTATACCGATGACTCGATACTGACTGTATACATTGTGAAATTTTTGATATATAAAAAAAGTAAATAATATAAATGTTCAAGTTCGCAACGGTTTAAAATAGTCCTCATCAGAATCGAGACACTTTTGAAAATAAAATTCATACCATACATGAGGATAGAGTAAACAGTCAGACTTTTTTTATAGATGTCGGTGCGATCGCAAGAGTTACTGCATTTCTAAAAAGTAATTTCCTTTCCAGTAACGCTCCACGAACATCCAGCCGATATGAGCCGAGTCAAGTTTGTTTTAACAGTCTTTGAAATCAAATATATTCGATATTAAACACTATCTTTTGCGTGAAAAAACTATCGCACAAATCAAAGAAAACTTGCAAAAGTAGTATAGGGATGCTGCTCCTTTAGATTTCATGGTTCATAAGTGGTTTACTGAATTTCGGTGTGGTCGAACTAGCATGAGTAACACTTAAGGAAATGATTAACAAAATCCATTATATCATTGGACGATCGCAAAAGAAGGTTAGAGAGAGATGATAAACATTCTGTAGAAGCGTTTGTTACTGAGAAAGCTACCAGCGTGATAACCGCTGCTTTTGTTCAATGTGGACCAAAAACAAAATCGGGTTACCATTCAGAAACAATTTCGCCGGCGATTCGTAACTGCTGATGAAATTTACATTTATCACTACACAGCGAAAATAATGGGATGGGACGAAAGATGGACCAGGGTGATCCTAAACTGGATACCTGAACTGGATACCGCTTGACCGCAAACGTCCACGGATTAAACCCAAAAATACGATGGACTGATGACATCATAAAGTATATTGGATCCAAATAGCAGAGGAAAGCTCAGGACCGTGAGAGAGTTGGAAAGATGCTGAAGAGGCCTTCATCCTGCAGTGGATTGACATGGGCTAATGATGATGATGATCCATATGATGATATATATATTCAAATACAATATCAATTCGACAGAATTTAGCAGCATTGAAGCAGACATAAATAATAGAATTAAGGTAACTTCCAAATTGTTTAATGCTCTGACAACGGTATTCACGAATAAAAGACAAGTTAGTAAAAACATCAAGTTAATGATCTATAAAACGGTCTTTGTCCCAACTTTGATATAGGGAAGTGAGTCTTGGATACTAAAATTCAAAATAACAACTATTGAAATTACGATTCTAAGAAAGATTGAGGAAGTATAAGACTAAACTGATTGACAAATTCAGATCTAAGAACTAGTTTGGGAAAGGAACCGATTCTCAAAAAGATCGAATAAAGGCAACTCGGTTGATCTGACCACTTGATAAGAATGAAAGAGGATAACATGGTGAAAAAGATATGGAAGACTAGATTGGAAAAGAAAAGGAAACGACATATACTCAAGAAAAGCTGGAACCAAAAAGTAGGAGAAATTCTCACATCTCACACAAAGTAATTACATGGAAAGAGGCAAAGACAAAAGCAATGGATAGAAAAGGGTGAAAATGGATTGTGAAGAAACAATATCAATGGCGGCTCGTGAGGGAGCCCCTTCAGCATTTATCACAGTAAACAAATTTTCAGAGCAAAACACCATATTTTATTTCCGTTCAGTTTCTTTGCTTTAACTCATTTTTCTGGTTCACCTCCTGTATAGGGTTTCAATAGCACAAAAAGTAAAAAGGAAGAAAGGGAAAGCAAAAAAAAAAATTCAGCAGCAGTATTTTCTTCTACGCCCTCCCACCTAAAAACCCACGAGCCGCCACTGAGTCCAAAATCTCGACAGTATAAGGATATACGATTATATATACCGGATGTAAGGGAAATAACTTTCGTAAATGTCACCAATGATTTTTATATTATTTTGAACAAAAAGTATCCTTAAAACATGTATCCAAAATGCAACCATTTCTGCAAAAAAAACACTATTTTATTTTCCTTGCGATTGGTAACATCGTAAACTGTTAGGAAAATTCAGTTTATTGTTTCATTGTTCTCTTAAGGTCTTATTTAAAAATAAAATGTAATCTTTTTATATTCATGTATTCCATACAGCATAGATTTGGTTTGCTTTAAAAAAAAAGGAAAACTTACACATTAATGTCGTTTAATGTCAAAGTTGACATTACTAATTTTCACTAAAATCACTAATTTATAACACATTTTAAACGATTCACGTCACATTTAGAAACACATTAATTTATAATAATGAACTGTATTTTAAAATACAGGTAGTACGACTAGACGTACAGTTCATCCACAAAATTCATCCACATCTTAAGACCGGTTTCGTTCTTTAAGAACTCATCAGTTAAGCTAGGATGCTTTTCATCCTAGCTTATTGATACTTAACTGATTGATATTAAGTAATCGAACCAGACCTAGTCGTCTGTAATTCCGAAAATTGGATAATATAAGTGAACGTTATACACAAACGTCATGATTAATTGTATTAAATAAAATATTCAACATGCCCATAATTTAAATCTATGAAAGATCGATATGGATCTAACCTAATTTTCCGAGACGTTGAAAAACTCCTGGTATATTTCTACTCTGGTTGCTGCTTCTCCGTTAATAAGAAGCGTATCGTTACATTCGCGTATAGAATACAATTTTGATATCCACCTATTTTAGCTGTATCGATGACCAATAACTTTGTATTTTTATGGAAAATGGAGCCTGCTGTAAGTCATTGAGTAGCGCAGATGCTGAATATATAAAATATGTATTAAAATCATCTGATTTTGATACATATGAGTTTGATATCTAGCTGAGATGTTATATTGTATATTTTTACAATTGACCAAATGGTTTTAGATTTATTTTCTGATGATTTTATTATGTTTATATATCTATTTTTTTTTTTCATTTCCCTAAGTATTTTATTGCATTCTTTCTTTTTTTCATTATGAAGAGCTCTGAAATGTTTGTATTTTATTTTCAAAACATAAAATACATCTAAGTCTTTCTTAGACCTTTCTAGTGTTGGCTTTCTTTTAAATCGTTTTGTCGAGATACTTTTTTTTTTTTACTAGCGGAAAATTTGTATTGAAATGAAAAAGGATTATTCTTATAAAATTATTCGATTGTGCATTTACATTATTTAAGGGTAAATCATACAATTATGATCTTAGTGAAAAAATTTACTTTTAAAAATGTGAATATATTGATACAAATTCTTGTATACTTTATAGTTTTACTCAATTTTATGTGCTATGTGGTTTGATATTTGAAAGTGTACTACACTTGTACTGCACTACGTTCGTAATTCTTGTTGTAATTGTATATTTTAGGTTGTACAGCTCGATCAATGAAAGCAGTGACCGTCTACGTGTACTATTACTTACAACATTCAATATTATAACCATCCATACAGCATACATTATAACCCATGCATTTTCATACATCATCTTTTCAGACAGTTCTTCAAACTCATCTAAAAATAGTTCAAAAATTCGCCGTGGGGCCTGTATAAACATATAATAATAACTTTAGTTCTATAGGTTTTGAATTATCATCTCAAGTTCCTACAACCGACACCACACACACATTTTATTTCATATTATTTTTATTCCCAGGTAAATGAAGATCAGAACAAATCAACGACAACAATACCCACGGAAGAACAAATGCCAGATATCCTAGTGGAGGAAGTAACAAATGCTATAGAATCGATGGGAAATGGCAAGGCTAAAAGCTGGTAGTCGGGCGATACATAAAACACTGGCAAAATTATACTCAAAATGCCTCAAAGACCAAAAAGTACCTGACTTATAGAAAAATGCAGAAGTGATCCTTTTACATAAAAAGGGAGCACAGGAAGATTTAAAGAACTTCTAAAAGAATATTAAAAAAAACTGAATGATGCACAACCAAGAGAACAAGCACGATTCAAAAGTGGAGTCAGTACAATGGATCACATCCAGGTTGTACAGGAGGCCATAGAAAGGAACAACGAATACACCATGCCACTGTGCTTGGCTTTTATCGACTACGAAAAAGCATTTGACTCCATCTCAAAGCATGCAATTATGGATGCACTGCTTAGCCAAGGGGTAGATAAAGTATATGTAAACCTATTAGGATCGATATATGATGGAGCTACAACCACAATTCACCTTGATGATCTTGAAGTGGTAATTAATGTAGAACGAGGTGTACGGCAGAGTGACGGAATATCGCCTATTCTTTTCTCGGCTGGCCTTGAAGAAGTATTCCGTAAACTGGATTGGGAACAGGATGGTGTAAAGATCAATGGTGCAAACTTAAACCATCTTAGATTTGCAGATGATATCGTTCTCCTTTCACAAGACCCAGAGGAGCTACAAAGAAGCATACAAAAACTGCAAAGGGCTGGCGAACCATTTGGCTTGAAAATAAACCTAAAAAAGAGTCAGGTTATGTTCAATAACTTCACTCAAGACAGAAGAATATTAGTTTTAGAAAGGGATTTGGAGATTGTGGACAGCTTTATATATCTTGGGCAGAGGATTTCAATAGAGGGGATACCGCCCGGGAGGTGGAACGGTGTGTTAAATGTGGCTGGTAGGCATTTGGCAGGCTCAACATTATGTTTAAGAGCAGACTCTCACTATGCCTGAAAAGAAAAGTCTTCGATCAGTGCGTTCTACCCGTTATGGCATACGGAAGTGAAACCTGGACACTCACATAGCAATCAATTCAAAAACTTCGGGTAGCACAGAGAGAAATGGAAAGATGTATGCTTGGCATTACAAGACGAGGCAGAAAGTCCCGCGCATGAATCATGGAAGAAACGAAAGTCTGTGACATCATTGGAAGAATAAAGTAATTGAAATGGAGATAGCGAGGTGATGGGATGACAGATCGACCAAAGCAATCCTGGAGTGGATATCGCTTGATCGCAAACGTCTGCAAAGAAAGCCGAAAGCACGATGGATTGATAACATCGTTAAGTATATTGGACTAGAGTGGCAGAGGAAAGCCCAAGACCGTGAAAGTTGAAATCATGCTGAAGGGGCCTTCATCCTGCAGTGGATCGACACGGGCTGATGATATATATATATATATATATATATATATATATATATATATATATATATATATATATATATATATATATATATATATATATATATGCAAGTGCAACTTCGTGCCAAAATATTTCTGAAGCATCAAATTTTAAGAGTCGTGTAATAAAAAAATCTTCTAGTCACATGCGTCTTCTAATTTTCAGACTGACCCTCATATTTGAAAAGTAGGGAGGACGTTTTAACGATATTATGTTACATACCGTCTCTGGTATGAATTACATCTATACGATACACTAAATTAGTTTTATTCCTATTTCCAGAGCAAAATGTACCATCAAATTTCTGTTAACGTCATTTTTCATTTTACGGTTTTAATAAAAATTATTAGTTGTGATAGGAAAGTATGGTTACCGAATACAGACATATCACAGCCTATAAATCGGTTAAACATCACTAGTAACAGAGATTGTGGAGGTTTGATATTTGCTGAAATAAATACGGCAAGTGTTTTTATTAATAATCTGCAAATTAAGAGTTTAGTTCTTCCTAAAACTGGTGAAATACGTCTGGAAAAGAATTCCGTGCTCAAATTCGGAGTAAATGATAATGATATGAATTGTAAGTATTTTTGATGATGATGGATTCATTTATATACGAGGTATATAAGTAAAGTAATGAAACTGATAGCGTAACGTTCGATCTGACAACATTGTTGGGTTCTTCTCTCTAGAGGAGACAAGCCAACATCTGATGCGTCTTGTACCGAATGCACGAGTTTTAACTCGTACACTGCTTTTCGCAAACCGAATTTTTTCAGACTTGTGCACAGAGCGACGGAAACTTTCACAAAACTTCAACAGGCCTGGAAACAGTGTTTTGCCAAGGGCCCAGGTTTTCAGATGTTTGAAAGTATTCTCAGAAGGTCGAGTCTCTACTGAGGATGGGTAAAATTGATTGAAGTGATAAAAAATGTCCACAGAATCTGATCGTCGCTGGACGGGCAGATTGATCGAGAAAGAGTTCAGTTTCACTCATACAACTGTTCATCAAATTTTGACTAATGAATTAGATATGAAGAAAATACATTAGAGCTGAATTAAGGATAAAAATAGCACCACTGCTATGAAGAATAGATAAAACGTTTCCAGTGCTATATGGTTCCCCAAGGGAACTACGTTGAAGGAGACAATGTAGAATTGAAATTTTAATTAATAAATCAATTATAAAAAATCAATATCATAACATTATTTACACACCTCGTATATAGATAGTATTTTTAATTTTGAAAAGTGTAAAATTTAATATTTTACAATTTTTAATATTTAGTAAATAGCAACTAGAAAGGCTGTAACTCACTAGCAATATAAAAATCAAAAAGAAAAGCCATAGCACTTCAACATAATAAATAGGAATGACATTAAGAATCCAATTAAATTCGCAATTTCAATCTAGGTGTACATTTAAAGCCCATCGACACCGTGAATTGGCACACCTTGGAGGCTTGGAATAACTTGGATTACCCTTATAGTTCAGCTACTCCATTCTCCGAGAGACTTCCGTGCTGGTAAGCTAATTTAAGATGGTTTTGTTATCCAAAATAGTTTCTAATAAAAAATCAAGGGAATTATTTGCAAATATACAAAGGACATACTTTTTTGTTCTTTGTACTATTTATGTGTGTATATATACTATATATGTATGAAGCACACCTATCATCATCATCAATTTATTAAGTTATTAATGACTATGGTTAACACCAAAGCTTTTAAAATCACTGCACTGAAATAGATTGATCCTGCTTTAGCTTTTCCTTTCTTTTTGCATCATTTTTTCTTTTTTGTATATTGTCTTTCTCCCTTTCTTTCCCACCTTCGCTTTCCCCCTAGTAGCTATTTATGTATCCAGAATAAAAAATAAAAATAAATATTTATCATTGAAAATGTTTTTACTGTTTTTTAAAATTTTCTCCGCGATGATCCATACACTTTTGCATACGTTTGAACCAATTTCCATAGGACTTTTTCCATTCGTTGTTAAATCGTTTCAAATCGTTGACCACGTAATATATTCTTTACGAAAAGGAACAAAAATATCATTGGGTGCCAAATCAGGACTGTACGGCGGATGACCTATCAATTCGATGTTTTTACCGGTCAAATATGGAGTTGTTCGGTCCGCTGTGTGAGTACCCGTGTTGTTATGGTGAAGAATGATCCTGCGCCGCTGCTTGTTTTTTTTTCTTATTTCTTCAAAGAATTCTGGCAAACAAATGGTTGTGTACCATTCAAAATTGACAGTTTTACGATTTTATAATGGCACTATAGCCACATGCTCATTTATCCTAAAAAAACAGGCAACTATTTGCTTCGAAGTGCTTCTTGTGTGAACAACTCTTATTGGATTTGGCTCATTTTGAAAAACCCATATTGTCGACTGCTGTTTACGATTGTATGTGTTGAGCATTTCTTGGCACCAACTGACACGAGCCTTTTTTTGAGCAATTGTCAAATTATGCGGAATTATGCAACGCGCACAAATCTTTTTCAAAGCTAAATGTTAATATAAAATTTGGTGTATGCTAATCATACTAATGCCCAATGATGCCTCAATCTCACGGTATGTCACATGATGATCTCGCTTTATCAGTTCGCGCACTGTATCTATGTTTTCTGGCACAACAACTGATTTTGGACGGCCATCTCTAAATCCGTCCTTAAGCGAACGACGGCCACGATTGAATTCACTAAACTAGTATATACAGTGGTTTTAGATGGTGTTTTATCACCAAAAGTCGAGGTGAGTTGATCGATGCACTGTTGTTGAGATAATCCACTTCGAAAATCGTAGTAAATTCTTAAGTGTCAATATCATTTTTTGACTGAGATGAAATTTTCAAGTCACTAAACAACACAAATAGTGTCCGTATGACAAAACGTTCTGTGTATGTATACAGTCAACAATGTCAAATTTTACGATGTATATGTCAGATGATGCCTAGATATGTATCTAAATCATTCCGGGTGTCAATCCGTTGATTCAGTCAGTTGGACTCTTCAGTCGAAGCGGACAACACTTGAAAATGCAAAATGAGATTTTAGCGAAACGTCGTCACTCTTCACAGAATCAGCGGATCGACAGCCGGAATGATTTAGAAACATTATCTACCATCCGTGAAAGTATTAGATGTAACATATATATATATATATATATATATATATATATATATATATATATATATATATATATATATGTGTGTGTGTGTGTGTGTGTGTGTAATGTAAAATTTCTTTGGACAGCGTCCAATGTTATATACTCCATCCGAACGGGAACTGTAGATGGGGTATCCCTATTCTTGACGGGAGAGCATGTGTCAGTACCCTGACGAGCCTGAATATCGAGAGGCGAAACGTGTGCCCTCCAATTGCAGGGATGGGTAATGCTCATTTCCGGTCAAGCACCTAACAAAACCTAACAAATATATATATATATATATATATATATATATATATATATATATATATATATATATATATATATATATATATATATATATATATACACACTTATACCTAATATGTTATTTCCATAGCTTTTGTAGAGCATCCCTTCATCTTTGTCTCCGTCTGTTCGTGGAGCCGCATATTGGAATCCATTACATTTTTTGGATGATCCTTTCCGCTCATGTGTTCCGCACCGTGTTAAATGATAATAGACATATTTTTAAAAATCTTAAAATTCGACATCTTAAGCTATACCTTTAGATACTGTGATCACACATTTCCTAATTTTTCAGTGTTACTTTTTATAACGTGATCCTAAATAACCATGCTATTATTAATAGCAAACACAAATCAAACAATGAACGTTGTTAATTAAGTAAAAAAGAAAGTTTCATTGAGTCGTGGTTTAAAAAATTATTTCAGCTAACTTTGACTCTTTCAAAAAACTCATACCATGATGAAAAATATTTTGTGTGCTCAAAAATGGACTTAACCACTGTAAGTGAGGTGGACAGATGTGATAGAGTGAGATAGATAGTGACACTGACATTCGATGACGAATTAGAGAGAGACAGATTGACATTCGACTTTAAGATGGTAAACAACTGGCATTTGTCTTTCCACTTTCAGTGGCGTCAATTACTTGGATTTTCTTCAAAACGATTTGCAATCTATCCCAACTGCGTCACAGAATTGTTGAAACAGCAGAAGAAATAATTGCCAGGAGATTCGCACGACTGATGAAAAGATCTTTTCTGAGGCAATGCAGAGCTTGTATTCTGCTGAAGGCAAACAATTTGAGCATTTGCTTTAGTTTTAAAGAAAAGTATTGCGATAAATAAAAGTACTACAATAATGTCTTTTATTTCATTTTTTAAATAAGGTTCTTTTTGCAGAAAAATACAATGATATTTTTGTGGAAAGAAAAATGCCAATTGTATCATTTTGAAATATTCACTAAATGGGCCAACTTAAAGTTGAATGTCAATCTGCCTCTCTCTAATTCGTCGTCGAACAGAGTCACTATTTATCTCACTCTGTCACATCTATCCATCTCACTTACACTGGTGAAGTCCATTTTTGAGCACACAAAAGTATTTGTTATCATGATATGAGTTTTTTGAAATGTGGTCTTTTGAAAAAAAAATAAACAGTAATATTTTTTGTGGAAAGGAAAGTGCCAATTGTAGCATTTTGAAATCTTGACTAAATGGGCCATCTCTTGAAAGAACTTGCCCAGTAGTCTAATACATTTCTTTTCAAAGATGAAGTGTCAAAGTTAGCTGACATAATTTTTTAAACCACAACTCTATGAAACTTTTTTTTACCTAATTAACAACGTTTATTGTATGATTTGTGACTGCGATTAATAGCATGGCTATTTAGGATCAAATTATGAAAAATAACACTAAAAAATTGGTGTTAAAATAACACTAAAAAATTGTGATCATAGTACCTAAAGATATAGCAGAGGATATCGAATCAAGATTTTCAAACATTTGCCTGTTATCACTTAACACGGTGACATGGATTATACCAGGTTATACCAGAACTGGTATAACCTGGCCTTTCATCCGGCACCCACTTGACGTTGAGTTTCGGGGCACCTGCATATATATATATATATATATATATATATATATATATATATATATATATATATATATATATATATATATATATATATATATATATATATATATATATATGTGTGTGTGTGTGTGTGTTTATAGCAAACCAAGAATGCAACTCAATTACTGCGCCAACTGATCCTCAAATATATTGTTTCTGCTTCGCTTATATCGCTACTACATTATTAAGCTTCTCTATCAAGGCATTTCGTAACTCTTACGATGTTTTCTCTTGTATTTCTTACCATTGTTATACCGTCTGTGTGCACTATTATTTATATGTGATTGACTATGATATTATTGTTCAACACTACTATTTTCGTAATGCTTTCCAATACTAAGTCAAATAGTATTGAGGATATTGAATCTCCTTGCTTGAACCGTTAATTTACTCCATTCTTTACTTATCTAGATTGTTATTATACAGAGCCTTCATTTAATCGCGAAATCCAAGTGACCTAAAACACTGGGGAACAATTTGAAAAATAATTTCTGTTGAGTTCGATATTTAAGCTGTTTTATACGTAAATTGACATGCTAATTCCAAAACTTTATTTAGTTTTTTTTCTATCACGTCAAGTTTTTTCTCTACAGTTGTTGCGCATCCGACTAAGCTTGGCGAATCACAGAAGTCACTACTGCTCTCCTACCGGAGAACCTTCTTCGACCTAGGAGTGGGGGCGTGTGTGACGTTGCATCATCCAAAACTAGTTCGGTCAGTTACGCATGAGATGCTAAAGTACGCGGGTCTGTATCGCTCTAATATAGTGAAGTCAAAGTATACATACACAACTACAGATTTTCGTTATGTTTAGCTCTGGTAGTTCTCGTCGTAAGTGCTTAAACAGCCCTGATTCATTTTGTTATATATGTGGCAGTTTTACTATCCCCATTCAACGGACTAATATTAGTACATTTGTCTATTTTGCTTATTTTACAATTTTAATGCAAGCCTATTTTGCTTATTTTAAAGTGAAAATAGGTGACCAAGATAAATCATGGGCCCCTCATAAATTGTGCAAGCAGTGTGTAGAGAGTTTACGAATGTGGACGAAGAGAACACGTAATAAACTTTCGTTTGGTATACCAATGGTTTGGCGAGAGCCCAAAGATCACTTAAGTGATTGCTACTTTTGCATAGAGAAAACATCAGGATTCAACAAGAAAAACAAACATAAAATTGAGTACCCTAGTTTACCGTCAGCTATACGCTCTGTGCCTCATTCAGCTGAAATTCCAGTGCCAGTTTTTCAAGAATTACCTTCTTTAGAAATACAAGAATGTGAATCAAGTGAAGATCGAAGTGACTCCACCGACGAAGAATTCAAAGTTTCCAATGATTCTGTTCGTAAAGGATTCAATCAACATGAATTAAACGATTTAGCACGAGATTTGGGCCTATCCAAAAAAGCATCGGAATTTTTAGCACGATTGCACGAAGACTGCACGAAAAAAATTTGCTTGACAAAGGAGCTAAAGTAACTTACTATCGATCCAGAGAAAGTGAATTTAGGCATCACTTCAGAAATAATGACGGATTTGTATATTGCCAGAACGTAGAAGGTTTAATGAAAGAATTGTCCATTTCTAACGCAACTGAATGGCGATTGTTTATAGATAGCTCAAAGCATAGCTTGAAGTGGATCATCTGAGTTGACCTTAAAATGGTCTGTTTCCTTCTTGGCCAGCAACGCGGGTATACCAAGTATCCCTGTCTTTTGTGCATGTGGGACAGCAGAGCTCGTGAGAAGCATTGGATGCAATCGAACTGGCCGCCAAGATCTGACTTAAGACCTGGTGATCCAAACATTTTAAATCAGCCACTTGTCGACAGAAAAAACATTGTATTTCCGCCTTTGCATATAAAACTAGGTCTCATGAAGCAATTTTTTAAGGCTTTGCCAATTGAAGGACTGCTTTAAGTATATCATTTCGGCATCCCCTAGCCTGTCATATGAAAAGATAAAGGCTGGTGTGTTTGATGGTCGACAGTTTCGGCAACTCGTTAAAGATGAAAATTTTACTGAAGCAATGACCGAACTTGAAAGGAATGCTTGGTTGACTTTTAAAAATATTGTTAAAGACTTTCTTGGAAATACACGAGCCCCGAATTACATCTAAATTGTTCAACAGCTCTTGGAGAACTTTAAAAAGCTTGGTTGCAGCATGAGCATCAAACTGCATTCCTTACATAGTCATCTTGCTAACTTCCCAGAAAATCTTGGTGCTGTTAGTGATGAACAGGGCGAGCGATTCCACCAAGATCTAAAGGTTATGGAAGCGCGGTATCAAGGTAGATGGGATGTCAGTATGATGGCTGACTACTGTTGGAGCATCAAGCGAGAATGTCCACAAACTGAACACTCCAGGAAAAGCTATAAGAAGAAATTTTTACCATAATATCTTTTATTTATTTTTTGTATAAGCACAATTTAACTTTTAATAATATATTAACCCCTGTATGAATAAAATATTCTAATCTATATGGTCAGATATCACTTTATTTCCTTTCGTATGTACACTTTTAAGGTAAAATGAGTGGTATGCTGTAGCTTAAGAACTTGACGTGATAGAGAAAAACTGTGAATATTTTTGAATTCAGAGATGAAAAATTAGTCAAAAACAAGTCACAGATCCAAGTCAACAAAATTGCTGATCGCCAGTGTAATTGTAGACAACCAACACTACAAGTTAGTAATGATTAACAGGAGGAAATCTCTGATTTTCTTAAACTACGACATATTGTTTTTGTTTTAATAATATACGGAAATAAACATAATATTTGACCAATCCTTCACTGTTTTGAACCTAAAGTAAAAATAAAAATTAAAATAACTCCATCGGAGCAGCTACCGAAAAGAAAAAAGAAGAAGAAAAGCGCATGTCGTAGGTTTTTTATGGTATCGTAGGTATTTATCAACAAAAATTATTTCTTTTAAATAATAAAATATGTTTAAATAAATCACTAGTCTATAATTCACAAAGTGAAATTCAAGATAGAAACTGTTTCAGACACAAGATTAACGTTTGGGAGGTTGGCCAGAGAGAAAAATGTAGGAAGACTGCAACAATTTGGTCTGACAAGAGGAAAAAAACTCATAGTGAAAGAATGAAAGCAGTATAGGCGCAAAGGAAGACTAACAATAACAAATGCCTCTAACTGTACTTCGCGTGGTCCACCAAGGCCCATACGTGAATATATATATATATATATATATATATATATATATATATATATATATATATATATATATATATATATATATATATATATATATATATATATATATATATATATATATATATATATATATATATATATATATATATAAACAATATCAAGCAATATCTTGATCCGCTTTTCCTTGACACCGATATTAAATCAATCAAATAATCCCTATCCGAATCAATAAATTTGTATATGAAATAGTTTCATTTACTATATAATCTTGTAGTAATTTGAACGTTAATATTTGCTCTATACAGTTTTATGCAATGTTACATCATAATCTAATAATATGTTGACAAATAACAGATTGACAGATTCTGTCGTTCAGGATATTCCGATACCACTCAAAAAATATTATGATTAAATTTACAAAGAAATATCCTCTATATTTTTTCAAAAAAAAAGTATTTCCTATTGCAATTTGAAGTACATTTTTTACCTAGCGAATTTTGTACCTGCAGAATTTTGTAATAATTAAAATAAACCAAAGCCTATTCGCACAATATCACAATCAGGATCAGACATACTAACCAAGCTCCAATAATATCTGGCACGTGATCAAAAGTGTATGTAGTACAGCAGTGTCGTGATGAAACACAATATTTTTACAATTTATCAGTTGTGGGCGTTCCTATTACAAAGCATCATTCATTCTGACCAGTTGTTAAGAGTACACATTAAAATAAATTGTATTATTTCTCGGTAAAAGATCAAAATACATTTTATAATGTTCCACATTCAAGCTCGTGTATTATCCAAGCATCGAATTACTTTAGGTATCTAAGATTTTTCAACGTACCATGAATGGTTGAACAATTACCATCAAACAATGCTCTTGATTTGTCATCATCAATAGTCTTTGATTGGCCTAATGGTAGTTAATCTTGCACAGAATAATTTTCATAATAAATTTTCTCAAACCAACACTGGCATTTACTTTTTGTTAGTTCAATATTTCAGTATTCAATGCATATCAATTTTGTGTGTATCTATCCTTCAAAACCTTTACACCTTAGGACACTTTAATGCAATGTTAAATAAACGCAAAATTAAATAACTCCCCGGTGTGACATATACATCGCATCACTTACGAATAATCGTTGCCAGTGGTCGATTGTGTCAACCTTCAAACGTCATGTGTCAAAATAATTTCATGACAATCTGTTTACTGGATTCTGAGTTGTTGTGCTTTAAATAACACTACTTTTGTTATTTTGAAAATAACAGAAAAAAATAATTTCGTGTGTTGATTAAGCATTGCTTTTTGATGAAGAAAAATACAGTTGATGATAAACAATGCCTTGATAAACATTACCCAGACTCTGCCCCAGGAAAATCAACCATAACTGATAGGTATGCTGAATTCAAACGTGGACGGACAAGCACCGATCATGCTGAACGCTTTGGACGTCCAAATGAGGTAGCTACACCAGATAACATCACAAAAATTCACAAAATTATTTCGCAAAACCGTAAAGTAAAGCTGCAGGAGATAGCTGATATCATAGCTGAATATATCGAAAGGAAGTGTTTACACCATTTTGCTTGAATATCTGGGAATGCGTAAATTGCTATCGAAATGAGTACCGCGTTTACTTACAAGGGACCAAAGAACAACAATGTATTGATGATTCTGAGCAATGTTTGGAGTTTGGTTTCAGCGAAATATCAAGATTTTTTCATGTATGTGATAATGGATAAAAGATGGATCTATCACTACACTCCGGGATCAAATCGGCAGTCAGCTGAGTGAACGAGTGAAGTACAAAACGACCAACCATCGCTTAGCAAGGTTAAGGCCTCTATATTTTGGAATACACATGGGATATTGTTCATCGATTTTCTCGAGAAAGGTAAAACCATCAATAGCGAATATTACATAGCTTTATTTGTTGCGTTTGAAAGACTAAATCTCAAAAATAGGCTTTATATGAACAAAAAAGTGCTGTTCCTCCAAAACAATGAACAAATATGTTGCAAATCGTTAGCCACGGTGGCTGAATTACATAAATGGCACTTCGAACTGTTTCCTCATCCACCATACTCTCCAGATCTAGCCCACAGCAACTATTTACTATTCTCAGACTTTAAAAAAATGCTCGGTGGAAAGGAATTTTGTTCCAATGAAGAAGTAATTGCCGAAACTGAAGGATATTTTGAAGACAAAGAGAAATCGTTCTAAAAAAAGTGTAGAAACGTGTAGAAATGAAACACTGGAATGATTGTATTGTTCTTCAAGGAGAATATATTGATGAAGTCTAAATTTGTAGTGTGTTCTATTTGTGAAACCGGGGACTTATTGCCCAATGTGTTAATTATGATCCAACTCATATTACAGCAAGATAACGCTGGACCGTATACAACCCGACTCGACAACACTCGAGTGGACAGCGAGATCTGCAGATTTATCGCCAACAGAATATGTACGGGATAAAAATTTCACCTTCAATCTTTTTTTCGCCTTCACCTTTCAACTTTAAACGAACTTGAATCATATGTACAATACATTTGGTTTAGTATACCAGAAGACATAAATCATCTGCTTCAGGCCATAAATTACAGGGTATTTTTAATAATAGTGGTGGACTTACTAATTATTTTTTTGCATTAAATATAAGTAGAAGTAGATTTTGATATTCCGTTTCATTCCACAATACTGTCATGGTGTACAAAGGAATTGTAAAATTAGTAGAATACTTTTTTTTTATAATATTACGGATGCTATGATCTCCATTATATTATAGGCCAAATAATATTTGAGAATACGGCCTAAGTTCGGGTTACATTATTTCAGTTACAAAACGGGCTACATTTAAACTTTCTCTTATTGATATTAAAGGTAATTATAGCAGAAACAACAGGCAAATGCAATTTTTTCATGTCGACTTCATTTAGGCCGACCAGAACCTTGTCAACTTGAGAACTCGTATAAAACTCTTTTCTCAAAACAAATTTTCGATGTCCTTAAAACAGAAGAGATATCAATGTCCAATCATTTCTCTATCTCACTAAATCTGGTTTCTTACACTCCAATAGCACGTCCCTTTTCAAATGTGTATAAGTGCCTGCAATGATATAATGCATAAACTTTGAAGTTACGTACGAGGTTTTGGAAGGTAAACATACGCCATCAAAAGCCAGTTCATTATTAATTGCCATTGTGCAAAAAATACAGCTATTCATAACATTGAATATGTCGAAGTATATACCAGAAAAATGATGTTTTGCGGGGAAGTTTAATAACCTCCTTTCATTTAAAGAAGACGGCTGTTGAAAGTTATCGATTGTTGGTTGAGGCTTGTGGTGAACATGCTGTAACCCAAAAAGCTTGCGAGTGATGGTTTTGATGGTTTAAACGCTTTAAAAATGGTGAATTGGATATAAAAGGCAAAGAACGTCCAGGACAACCAAAACATTTTGAATATGCAAATTTGCAAGCATTATTGGATGAAGACTCAACTCACACGTTGAAACAATTGGCAGAAGCATTGAGTGTTGCCCAATCCACCATTTCTGAACGTCCACATGCATTGGGAAAGATCCAGAAGGAAAAAAATGGGTTCCATATGAATTGAAGGAAACAGACATTGAAGGGCGAAAAACCACTTATGAAATCTTACCAACTTTGACACAATACGAGAAATGCCTCATACGAGTTAAAAAATCTAATATTTTGCCTTATTTTTAGCAATGCCATAGTTAAATACGATATGTATAAATGTAAACAAGCAAAATGTGTATCAATTTTTATGTTCAAGATATATTTTCAGTTTGGTTCAAATCTTTACACTGGTTATTGCCATTTTTGTTCCTAGGATATAAGAATTCATTTTTCAATCGCCCAAATAACTATTACATAATACCAACAATTTATTATTTTTATACTTCAATCCTAATGAGGTTAACATCACAAACTTGACTTTGAACTGTGTTTCGTTAACCTGTTACTTTCCTCAGCCAGTCATAACAATAATTCCCCATATTAAAACAAACAATGAAAATATCAATCAAAATATATTCAAAACATTTCATTTTGTTTTCAGGTATGACGATATAGAATTCCCACACGGGTTTAATACCTCCATAGACAGCGCTAATCTGTTGGGGGAAACAGTAAACCGTGTAAAAATGGGGTCAACTTATTTAGATAAAGAACTATTTGAATATATTAAGAAAAGTTCAATTGGGCAAGGTAATCTTACTCGAACCAAAAAGTATTTGGTGGTCCAGAGAGTTTGAAGGGATTTTTTTCAGAGACAGAAAAATACAACTAGTTCATGTAAATATGTATTTAATATTTATAGTCTATTAATATTTATTTATACATTATTTTTGTTGAATGGTATTATTGCTATGATAAAATTTCGATGAATTTATTACAATGCACAATAGACCTACTACCTAAGCATATGTGCTTTATAATAAATAACTCAATAAATATGGTATATTTCCTAATCAGTGGAAGCTGCCTTTAGTTGTTCCAATTTTTAAAAAAGACGACCGATATAAAATTGAAAATTATCGTCCGATAAGCCTACTTTCCTCCGTCTGTAATATTTTTGAAAAAATTATACGAAATCACCTCATATATTACATGATTACAACAAAGTAACTTAATAGCCCAGCAATAGCTTAATCCAGCATGGATATCTAGAAAAAAACATAACAAAAATTTGATTTCACAAATGAAATACTGAAGTCACTGGAAAACAATGAACTTCCTTTGGGACTATTCCTTGATTTATCAAAATCATATGATACATTAAATTATAGTATTCTTTAAGAATAATTGGATCTTTATTGTATTAGAGGACAAATATATCTCGAGGATCGAAAACAAAAAGTCAAAATTCGAACGATTTTGCTATGTCAAATGAGTTCACCATTCATCATGGAATACCCCAGGGAAGCGTACTAGAGCCAATATTATTTATTCTCTATGTAAACGACATATTAATGTAAATGATAGCATAAACTGGAGTAAAATAACAACGTATGCTGATGATACAAATATGTTAGTGAGAAGTGCAGATGTGCAAGAACTAATGGATAGAACTGCTGATTAATTAAATAGTATTGATAAATAATTTGCAAAAACAAATGAATATTGAATAAAAAGAAAAGAAATGTAATACAACTCAGGACAAAACAATCCAGAATTAAAGAATTTGATAATTTATTATTGGATAATGTTAAAACGCAACAACATGTAAAATTTCTGGAAGTAATCCTAGTCTGCAATATGTCCTGGTCTTACCACGTGGAACATTAACAAAAAAAACTGTGCTCCAAATCTGTTCACAGTTTTCTTGTAATAAGAAAATACTTGGATATTGCTAACTTAAAAACTGTGTATTTTGAAACTCATATTAGATATGCAGTGATCTTTTTTGGAAGTAGCTATGTGTCAGAAACGAGCATTATCCAGTATGTTGAATATAAAGCCACTGAAATAGTGCAGAGAGAAATTTAAAAACAATGGTTTGTTGACTCTTTCAGAAATGTCTATTAAAAAATCTATACTGTTTTTCTGGAAGAATCCAGAGTTATTTACGAGCGGTAAACCCCAGACATCATACACAATGGAAAACCTAAATCATAATTATCGGTATACATGCATCGGTATATATACATATAAACATACATCTGAAATAAAGAAAATTATGTGATTTAGCCTAAAGGCATTCGCACTCCTTCTAAGGGGAACATTGACTTATCCCAGTTATTTTAAGGATTAAGCTCTGTGGAGACCCTTTCCATGTTCACAAGGTTCAAGCCACACGGTTACAGTGGTGACGATGGATGTCCTTGGTTTCCTATTGTTGTCCAAAAACTTTCGAACGGTTCGACCTGTTCCAAGCAATACAGCCTTCTGCATGGCTCTAAAAAGATGATTGTTGATGCCGAAAGTATTAATATTCTTTATCAGGCTCTTTGGAATGATTCCAGTTCATTACAATACAATCGGTTTGGTTTCTACGCACTTCATATTCCATTGTCTTTTCACCTGTTCTTGAAGCTCCTTATACCTCAGAATTTTTCTACTATGTTTTGCAACTAGATTATTATTGTTTGGAATAGCTATATCTATAAAAGTCGTCTTTTTTAAGTTTTATCAATGACAACAATATTGGGTCTGTTATTATTCAATTTCTGCTCGGTAAACACTGTTCGATCCCAATACATTTTGTAACTATTATTCTCTAGAACTAATTGTAGTATGGGACTTTCTGATTCTTTAGCTGCAGTTTTATTGTCAGTCTTGATGAAGGATCTTCGCCACTGCGTCGTGCCTTCCTTTATATTCTGTTGCTGTAAATACTTCACGGTCCCTTGTTATATGCTAGATTGTCTCGAAGACCAGGCACCTATATCTACATCGATCATCTGCCACACTGCCGTCCCTAACTATATACTTGATGTAATTTCTGGCAGGTATAACTTGGTCTTGTTTTGCCAGACCCTCTGCCTCCGGAAACATATGTCCAGCAGTCAGCCAGTAGTTTGACACTAATATGTCGACTTGTTCCTAAGTGACCTCAAACAAATGTCTTCGATGCGGAGGCTTTTCTCTTGATGATTAAAATTTATCAAGTTTGGTTTTTGCGTAGAATTGAACTTGATCATCGTTTAATCGCAGTGGTGTTGATCGATCAGCCTGGCATACAGCTTTATGTAGCATAGACGAATTCAGCTCCTCTCGAAGTTCTTTGAAAATCTCTTACTTATCAGGCCTTGGGCGGATATAACGAAGGGCACTATATCTACCTTACTCAGTTTCCACTGGTTCTTCAAGTCGTATGCCAGATTTTCATACTTTGTGGATTTTTCTATCTCAGTTTTTTTAATATTGTGAGATAGTGGCACTGCGATGTCAATTATAAAAGTCGTCTTGTCCTTTTTGTTGATTAGAACAATATCCGGCCTGTTATAATCAACCGTTCGATCAGTAGTGATTGGTCTGTCCCAGTAAAGAATGGTATCGGATGATTCAAGTACAGGAGAAGGCGAGTACTTCTATGGAGGAGGTGCGCTTTCTAATATTTTTTTGCAATTTGTTGATGTATAATTTTTGCCAGCTGATTATGCCGTCCTAAATAAGCATTAGGAGCAAGGGCCGGGTAACCGCCAATAAGGTGCTCAATTGTTTCCCCCAAAGTACCGCACTTCCTGCACTTATCGACTACGTCCAAATGCAGTATGTGCTTTTCATAGTTTTTTGTTCTTGTTACCCTATATTGAATAGATATCGCGAAACCTTCTGTTTCTGGGTACAAGAGTCCATCGGTCAGCCACTTCAGAGACAATTGTTCGTCAATGGTGTCATCTTCGAGTGACTTAAGAAACCTTCCGTGCAATGTTTGTCCTTCCCATTCTCGAACGCAGTCCGTGAGTGTTGTTCTGCTATCACTACGATTTTGTTTATTTAGGTTCAGTGGGGTGAAACCCCGATCCTCATTTGCAACCAATTTCATTAAAGGAACTGTTTGAATCAATGAAGTGTTTTCTCATTCTATTTTCTTGATTGAGACAGAGATTTTTTTACGTTTACAAGGCCTCTACCCCCCAACTTTCTT
Organism: Cosmopolites sordidus; assembly: GCA_031761425.1. Taxonomy (NCBI): domain Eukaryota; kingdom Metazoa; phylum Arthropoda; class Insecta; order Coleoptera; family Curculionidae; genus Cosmopolites; species Cosmopolites sordidus. Next base: position 176,165 of record JARFXV010001565.1, read on the forward strand.
GGGATGTATACGCTTTTCGTAGATGAATTGAGATGCAGGCATCGGAACTTTGTCAATGTTTGGCGTGTCAACCTATCAAGTTCATCAAGGTCAGTTTCTGACCATTTAACTATGCCAAAAGAATATGTCAGAGTTGGCACCGCCCAACCGTTGATCGCTCTAATGAGGTTTCCACTGTTCAGTTTGGTGTTTAAAAGTCTCTTTTGGTATAGAGTGGAAAAGTCCTTCCAAAAAAAAAATATTATTATTATTATTATTATTATAATTATTAACAATCTTTGCTAAAAATTTGCATCTTGATGAAGACCGTACTTAAAACCGCTAATCTGGCCAGCTACCATAATTATTTTCGATGCACGTGTTGTGCATCCGTTCATCCGGTTCAGAAGTGGAGCATCAGAATTTTTAATTCAATAAAAGATCACACGAAGAGATTCGGTCTAGCAGGTTTTGCTCACTAAGTTTGTGAGGGATCCACACATCGTATCGATAGATGTACCCATTTTGTTTTTCACTATTTTTGAAATCAAAAAACATTATTTGGCATAAATGCAAGTTATCGACTGATATTGGAATAGCCCATAAATTAATAATATGTAAATACATGTTACTAATCCAACACAGATTTTTGTTTATAAGCGTTAAAAGAGGAACTAATGAAAAATCCCTGCGGACTTTTACCATATACCATTTACCAAATTAAAAAATAAATTAAACTGAGATGAGAAATGTCATAAAGTATCTCTATAAAGAAGATTTATCTGTGTTTTATGTGCTTAAATCAAGTAGTATATAATACGTATGATAGTTGACTTTTACTAGCTGCTGTCTGTCAATGCTGTTGTTGGCTAATATTGATATTTTTAAATAACTTGCCTATTCTCCAATTCTTATTTTATGATTATTAATTTTTTGCTAAATAAGTCCTTCGTCATTAATTGACCAAATGTTTCAACCATTTTAAATATTATATTGAAAAATTAATTTGTTTAACGTTTTCTTCTACGTTAGAGATATTAATTTGTAAAATAAAATATATTTTCCAAGCGTTTACTGCATACTCTATATTTTGCTATCTACTAGCAATTCTTGGTAATTTTCTTCTCTTAGGGAGGTTATTTTCAAATTAAGTGCTAGACTTAATGAGTCATAAAACTAGCTAATACCTTAACAGTTAACAGGTTTGGAAACGAATGATGCAATAGAACAGATTACCGTGATCAGCATATTGTAGGTATATTACAAAATCTAATAAACTTTCGACAATCTCTGATTGAGAATAATTGTTATGATGAGACTAGCACATATCCTAGTTTACTTCGATCTGAGTACGGATGGCTCCAAGTATCTTCCTGGATCCAACTATCATAATTATAATTCATATCATAATTATTAAGTTCAAAAAGTTTCTTGGATATTTACTTGACAGGGTATATTAAGACATATATGTTTAAAATGTATTATAAGCCTCTATCTTCTACCCGAACATTTGGACATATATGTTTAAAAATTTATTATAAGACTCTATCTTCTACCCTAACATTTTCACATTTCATTTCATCATTATAACCATGATCATTACTAAAAATTATCAATACAAAATCAGTAATGGAGGGATTTTAAGGTTGAAAAGTGTCAACTAATGTCCGCAGCCAGTCCTTCAGTTTCTAATATGTGAGGTTTCTTGTTTGTCTAGGTTTTGAGGATATGAGTAATAATTATGATAGTTGGATCCAGGAAGATACTTGGAGCCAACCTTGCTCAGATCGAAGTAAACCAGGATGTGTGCTAGTCCCATCATAACAATTATTCTCAGTTAGAGATTGTCGAAAGTTTATTATATTTTGTAATATACTTACAATATGCTGATCACGGTAATATGTTCTATTGTCTCACTCATTTCCAAACCTGTTAACATTTCCTATACTTATGGCACCACATAACAAGGTATAATATCTTCGAGTTATCAAATTTTTGAATTTACCAATTCATGGACATTGGTTTGAATTCCCATTTTAGAAAATATATAATAATTATCCGTATTTTTTGAAATACTGATAGTACGACAAGACAAACTGTGTCTACTTCGATTACTAGGGAAAAAAAATTATCCACATTTTAAGACCGGTTTCGTTCTTTAAGAACTCATCAGTTAAGCTCGGATGCCTTTCTCTCGAAGAAATCTGATTCGGTTTTCTGTTTATTTAGCCAGGTTTTTGAGCTAGCTTTTGCAGCTCCTACACATTTCTATTGAAGTTGACCTTGTCCTTGATGGGTTTTGTTTATCTAGTCCAGGAGGTACCGATTTAACGGCTGAGAGAGACATCTATTTTAAAAGATTTCGGGATGTTATTTCGGGAAGATATTCTCCAGACTCAGGCCGCAAGGTCCGAAATCTGCCGAGATGATTTTTTTCGCCTGGCTTCTATCTTCTTTCATCTGAGGCGGAAAATGTGCATTGGATTTGATGTGGCGTTGTCATCGATGCTGGATTCTGATTCCAGTAATTTATTGGCTATTGTGAAGGAGTGGGTCCAGTTGTGATTAAATTAAACTCAGAATTAGAAGTATGTTAACAAGTCCAGACATGGCCTTGGCTTGGGTTAAGATTTGATCCGCCTGGCAACAGATATTTTCTGGTCACTCTTGCATTTCTGCTTGGGTGTTGATTCTTGGGACACTTTTGGTTTTGCGTGTTAATAGCTACGTACTGATTTTCTCTTCTAAACTTCTACTCTGACCAGCTGATAGCAGAGTTCAGTGATCTTCAGAATCCTCTTCTCATCGCATGGTCCGGGGACTTGTACTATTGCGATGGGTCTCTTCTCTTTGATGGGCCATCTAGTGATACCACTTGAATGAAACCCTTGGTGGTGGACTTGCGCCCTGGCATCGGGATTGTTTCCAGGACGCCTTTTATCAAAACGCATAGGAACTATTTGCCTGACGTTTTTGTCGAGTAGTAGAAATAACCCCTCTCATCGAAAAGCTTTTTGACAGCCTTTCTGTCTGGTTCCGTTTTGGTGATTATCAGTACTCCATCCGGCTTCATTGTGGCTGGCCCGACAGCTACTTTGTTTTTCTTTAGGAAGCTCATCATTTCCTGAAAAGCTGCTCGATCTCGCAAGACAAACGGAGATTTTAGATTTCTGCATGTAATTGTTTATTTTTGTACTCAAGGTTCGAAATCACTTTCGCTTGGTGAGTCAATGCATCTAGATGTAACTCGATACACTCCATGCGAAGCTCCATGTATCTGCTTTCTAGCTTCTGGTAAGAAAACCTAGCGTCTTCTGTCTCTTTACGAGCGGATACGCGCTTACTCATCGTGAAAAACACTTTTCACAACTTTAAACCACACCCCATACGGGAACTGGGCACTCACTGAGATCTCGATTTGGACTCTTCGAAGTAATCAAACCAGACCCAGTCGTCCAGACCCAAAAATCTGGCAACATAGGTAACAATTATATGGTAAGCACCTAGTAGTCGGACTGCTACTAGCGTATTCCGGCCACTGAGTTGCAACAGATGGTTACACTTGCGGGCTAGGTTTAAATAAAAGAGAAGCAAAATTATGTCTATTTGATCGTACTAATTATCTATATATAATAATTGAGTAGATCAGTTTTGGTGAATATGGTGTATGTTCCAACAATTCGTATAGTGACTCATTTATTTTGGCCACACTTCTGCGAGCCGATGCATTGTCTTGATGAAAAATGTTCTTTTTCTTCGCTAAAACAGGTCCTTTCTCGGGAATTTTTGCATCCATTTGATCCACCGGTTTGAAAGTTTTACCAGTCCAATATGCGGTGTGTTGTCGCAGTTCAGGATCATAGTGGTAAACCCAAGTCTCATCCACATTTACAAAACGACGTTTAAAATCTATTTTATTCTGTCGAAAAAGATGCAAAGGTTGGTTAGAAAGTTTTACTCGAAGTCGTTTTTGATCAGAATTTCCCATCCCATCCCATCTCACCCACATAGCTTTCTCACGCCCAATTTCTTTTTCAAAATATGAAACACCCATTCAGTTGAGATGTGGATAGCCTTAGGAATTTCACTCAAAGTCAATTATCTGAGAATGAGGATCATCATCCAGGAGTCTATGACCACGTTAAAACTCACCAGTTCACTTACAAACCATTGTTTTTGAATTAGCAGGCTCCCCTAATACATTTACCATTTCACTATGAATTTACATTGCCTTTAAAACCTTTTTTACAAACGATTTAATCACTACACGATTTTCAATATTTTCCATTTTAAATATTAACACTGATCCTTTTATTTTAAGCTGCTGTTTTTGTACGAATGAATTGACAGGTATATAGTAGATTATATAGTTCTTTTACTGCTCTAAAGGTGTCGCTCCGCGAACTTTTCAATTATCTTGGTATATTGATAATTAGTATGATCACGTCGACAGAACTTTGCTTCTCTACCATTTTTTTAGATTTTACAATTTGAATTTGTAACTTCAGTATACATGTATATTGGAAACTAAAAACTCCTGGATTAGAAAACAGGATTAAAAAAAATCGATAAGTACATTAATTAATCATTATAATTTTATTAGACTCATCCTGATAATTTCGTTGTTTACTAATACGAATGTGAATTATTATCGGGATGTCTAACACTTGGGCTGGATTAGTAATGTTTATTTACATATTTAATAATTTATATGGTATTTACAATGTTTTCGCGTAAATTCGCTTTAATTTGCCTTCAGTTAGTCAAGTTGTATTTCCGCCACATGGCGCTTTTTTTATATTATAGTGCAAAGTGCAAAAATGCTGTCCAAACAAAAAAAAAAGAATTGTGCCCTTTACGGAGAGGTTTCTGTTGGGCAAATCACGGTGCATAAGTGCTTTAGTCGGTTCGGAACGAAGATTTTGATCTGGAAGAACGGTATTGCTCTGGCCATCATGCAACCACTGATGCCGAGGAAATAAAGAGCATAATAGCCCTAGATCCACACGCATCGTGAGATAGTAGATAAATTAAGTAGTGAATGATCCTTTATTAGATCCCCAATTAAAACACAATTCAAAACACAAATAGATTTAACAAAAATAATTTGAACTTAGCCTAACAATGATACAAAAATATTTATATAAAAACTACAAATTAATTCTAGGATCATTACAAAAATTACTTCCATCCTTTCAGTATCCCCCCAAAAGCTGATTTATACTGAGTAAACGGGGACTGAAAAATATCTATCAAAGAAACTGAAGCGTTCCCGCTAATAACATATCTGTTATAGTCTCGGCATGTACGAAAGAGCGGTGTGCTAGAGGCCAAGTTGGTGCTAGGGGTAGGTATGAAGAAACTATCTCGAACTCGGCTGTTAATTCGAGGGACATAAAACCGAATCTCAATGCCTTTGCAGAAAAAGCTGAGAAGCATACACTATACAATCCTCTGGAACTGACAGGAGAATCTATAACCTCTGTAGGAGTAGGCACCCTCCAGCTTAAAAGACAGGTACTTTAGAAAACGTTACTGAACCTGCTCAAGACGAGAAATCTGTGTTATATATATTGGCGACCAAACAGGGGAAGCATATATAAGTCTCGATCGTACTAAGACATTGTACAGAGAAAACAGCTGATATTAGCAAAAGCTTTTGTTGAGGAGGCCAACCGTTGCAGTTGTCGACGGCATGATTTGATCAATGTGAAGGTTAAAGGACAGTTTTCTATCGATATACACGCCCAGGTCCTCTACAACTGTACAGTCTTTTAAAACGCAACTATTTAGATAATATGCTTGAGAAAAAAGGAAATTATTTGGCATTTGGAAATATTCAGGAGAAGCACACCAAACGGCCAATAGGTGCAGGTCACCCTATAATAGAGAGCAGTCATGTGACGATATAATTGGCATAAAGAGTTTAATGTCGTCCGCAAATAAAAGAGTGTTGCACTTTAGCGTGGGAATAATATCGAAGACGGAAAATAGTGGAAAATCAAGCGGTTTTTGACCATCCGAACAAAAGTGACTACAATTCTTCATACGATATTGCCTCACGAACTTAGTGAGTGAAATGTGCTTGACAAAGTCTCTTTGTGCGATCTTTTGCTAAAAAAAAAATCTAAAGCGGATAGGAACTGATGATGAAAACTGAGTTGTGTACGTCAACCTGCAATGAAAGCAATTTTGACGGTTGCCATGGTTAGCAACCGCTTAACCTTAAGTACAGCCTTCATTCGAAGAACATTATGCTTTATATTTGGTGGGATTAGTATATTTTAAGCGACATCCGCGCAACCCAATCATCAACACGAAGAAAACCGGATAGAATTAGGGATCATCGTGTTTCATCATTTCAATCAGGAGTTGCAAAAAATTGTTGAGCTTCAATTAGGATGTTTTGCCTCGTCCTCCTTACTCATCCGACATCGCAAACCATCTATTCCGCTCCCTCCAAAATTGTTTAAATGAGAAATCTTTTAATTCGTAAAAAAAGTGAAAAACAACCTGTTTACGCAAAAAGGTATTATGGACTTATCGATCTATTGACAAAAAGTTGTAAATAATAACAGTTATTACATAATAGACTAAATAAATATTTACATAAACTATTTGTGTTTTTCTTTCTCTTAAAAAAAATATATTTATTTATATATTTTTATTTTTGCCAATGCTTCTACACAGCATAATATGTATTAATATGTAATGTTACAGACGTATTTAACCAGCTCAAATTGCATATTTTCAACACAGGATGTAAAAATCCCTCTGGATGTATATGTTATTTTAACAACGACGCGTGTGACTACATTAAGCTGGAAGAATTCGCAACTCAATGTTCAACTCCCATAACGCCAATTGGGAACTGTAATAAAGCGTTATGTGGTAAGTACATACTTTTGAGCTTAATCTATAAGAAGTTTTGAGTTAACAACAAAAAAAAACAATGAATATTTTTATGTTCCTATATATTAAATATATAGAGTCCTTGACTGCTGAATTTTTTCTTTCTCTTTTGACATTTAAGGAATAAATAATTATCATTTATAAAACTGGCGCACTAGTATACAGAATAGCATGTATAATTTCTTCAAATTTACTATGGAAATAATCGTCGTGTAAAAAATATTATTCGATATATAAATGTCTTTAGATATGAGAAATATAAATAAACAAAGTCTTCATATATAAAGTGAAGAAAATGCAGAAGAGAATATACAGGTCGACATGATATTTGAAGGGGCAAGTGGAAGAAGGAGTTAAATAACATTTTCTAAAAAATTCCTGTTTAAGATGTCGAAGATGAAATAGTTATATGCTTATGTGACTTGCCCTATCAAGGTTTGGCTCTATTCTACAAATTTAAGCAAATACAGACTAGTAGAAGAGGCTATGTTGCATTAAATATCAAAAATGCTATGGAAGTAGGAGCTATGTGCCCATAACTCTTTCATCCACTCTAATATTTGAATTTTTTTCATAACCTTAAAAATACACGGTCTAATAGTTGTTTGATAGTTTTTCAGTTTATTATTAAATCAAATATAAAAATGTTCTCTTGAGGGCAACTTATGGTTCAGATATTTTAAAAGGCCTGCTGCAGCAATTTATAGGGAAACAGGAAATAACTATATTTCTTATTTGGGCAATGTTGTTGCTTCTAAAAACATCTGCTCGGGACGCTTATGTACAGAAACGTGCAGATTAAGATGCAGTGTTAACTTTAACTAAGAAAAACGAAGGTTAATACTTAATAATTTTTATAGTCTTGATATAAATTTAAAACATGTATTATTATTTACAAGTATCAGTCCAGTGAAAGTTGCACGCCAGCGTAAAAACAGCTTCTAAACATTAATCTCATTTTTTCAATCTTCTTATATTTTGGAGAATCAACAAATTTATGTATGTAAAAAAACATTTTGTGTTCTGTCCCAAATTAGCCGAAAAAAAAGTGGACATAATTAAAGGTAAACTAAAGTGTGGATCATCAGTTCGATCTAAAGATGCACGAGAACGACATATGACAAGGTCACATAAGATGTTGTGGAGCAGACTATTATAGATCTAGATATAGATATTATAGATATAGATAGATATCAATTTCCCACCGAAGAGTCCCATTATTCCAGAAACAATAATCCACATAAAAGGTATTAATACAGAATAAACCGGATAATTTTTAATAAAAAAATTAACTTATAGAAATTTTTCTCGACCAAGTTCAAATTGTCATTTACTCATCCGAAGAGTGAGACCTGCAGCAAATGCGATTCTGGAAAATTAAATATGACACACGAAGAGAATGTAAAACTAGGGTTTCAGTTGATGCCTAAAGATCGAGAAAACTTACAGGGTTGACTTACAGCAGACCATGCCCTTATCCAAAATTATTACGTCAAAGGCGTCTAAACTATGGCAAATTTGGTTCTACAACTTAGGCATCCACATGATCACGACTGAAGGGCACCAAAGTATAATGCAAACGTGGACTGAAGATGTAGCCGGTAGAGGTAGTGCAGAAGTTGTTTGTTTTGTATGTTTATGTAATTTCGCACAAACTTGCGAAAATGCGAAAAAAAACATGTTACAGTATCGTCCGACTGATGCTCTGGCGAACACAAAAATTTTCATGTCATTTGTTTGTACCAGATGATGACATTGAAAGGTACCTTTGAGGTGATTGATCACAAATTTCCGGAGGTACATACATATTTAGACTCAGATAGAGATCGTGGGCGCATAGAAAAAATTCTAAGAAAACACAGTACCTTACTTACCCCGAAACAATATATAGACATATCATTAAAACAGCATGCACAAAACAGTCGACGGTTAACGATATGGAAAAGTACTTTCGTGATGTAGATAGCTTGCAAATGGTGAATAAAAAAAGAACCTACTAAATAAAAAAGTTGCATTTTGAAATGTCATAAAATGGATACGTACTGAAGAGTTTGGTAGTTTAGTATATATATATATATATATATATATATATATATATATATATATATATATATATATATATATATATATATATATATATATATAAAAGAAATATACGGAAAATAAAATAAAATAAAATAAGTATACCTATATAAGGAAACATAAGATGAATGTCCCGTCAGATGTTGAATTTACCAAAATTCATTATAAGACAGGAAAAGTATCACAAAAAAAATTGACAATATTCGAGATCAGTTACCCTTTATCCGAGAAGAACATAGAGGATTTTATAAAAATATTATTGGAGTGCAAAGTGAAAACCCAACACAAAAAAGAAGACGTACCAAATACTTTCGCTTTATATTCAAGTACCTAATTCAATGATGTTTTGCTTATTATAGTTTTCCATTTTCTTAGGAATGCATTATTATTTTATACTTAACATTTTTTCCTGTGTTAAAAAGTCTTATTAAAGTACTTGACTTTATTGGCATATTTATTGAACCTATTATTACTGTTAGTAAATGGAAGAAGGGGTTATGTAAATTTAAATTTAAAAAGTGACAAAAAATAATTAATAGCTAATATTTGTATATTCTTGAAAATAATTCACAAACTATTAATTAAATAAACCAAATTTTAAAATTATCTTCAGTTAAAAAATTCCAATTAATTTTACTAAAACCTAATTATCTCATTTGCACATTTTTGTAACATAACCCCTTCTTCCACTTGCCCCTTAATTTGTAACATTGATGAGAATGATCTTTTTTCGTTTCATTTAGGTAGTTATTAAAACACCTTTTCACAGAAATGGGCTAGCACGTCCCATTTTCAAGTATCTGCTTCTCCTCCGTCAAGGGGGCATTTCTACAGTATTCTAGGAACCTTTAAGGGCAGTTTTATTGTTGTCCATAAAACAGTCACAGTCAAGTGTTTAAGTCGATTGTATATAAAATGGCAAGTTCTAATCGTCGATTTGCAAAAATTCATGGGATAAGTTTTGTTATATATGCGAATGTTGTATTTTAAAGTCACAAGTTAAATCTATATCCGAAGAAGCCTACCTTTCATAGATTAGAGATCAAGATAAAATGTGCTTTTTCCGCCTCTCCATATTAAACTGGAACTAATGAAAAATTTCATCTCAAAGCCATGGACAAACAAGATAAAAAGAAAATTTCCTCAATTAACTAATGCGAAACTAAAAGAATGATAAAAAAACTAAAGGAAGCTTCTAGGTGATTTCCGTACAAAATATATTAATTTTTTGTTTAGTAGAACATTTTAAAGCACTTATTAGCAAGGAAAATTATTATTTAACAAAGAACAAATGATTTCGGTATAATTTTCTTCTTCTTCATCTTCTTTATAGAAGAGTGGTGACCTAAGGAAACTCATTCCCTTTGCATACTTTTCGGACTCCCTCTAGCCAGCGTTCTTCTATTTCTGGCCTCCATAGTGGAGAGATGTACCAGTTAGGTTTTTAACTTGGTCTGTCCATCTTTTTGGAGGTCTGCCGAGTGATGTAGAAGCCCCCATCCATGCCTATCCCATCAGTCTTTCTAGGTTATTGTCATCCCTACTTTCTTCAATGTAGCCAAAGAATCTTAGTTTTCGTTCATGAATAACTTGAGATAGCCTTGTAGGTTCATCAATTTCTTGAATAACGCATGTATTTCGTAGTCTTGTAGTCCACGGAATGCGAAGGATCTGTCTCCAGCACTAAAGTTCAAAACAATCAATACACTTATGGTCTTGTTTTTTATTGGTCCATGTTTCAACAGGATATAACAACACTAGAAAAACTAAGGTTTTTACTATCTGTTTCTTAGTGTTTTGTGTTATGTCTCTATCCCTCTACATCTTCTGTAAATTTTGCATTGTATTTCTTACCATTTCGCTTCTTTTTGATCACTTGAGTGCCACCGCCTTATTAAAGCCCCTAGATAAACTAAATGGCCCATTACCTTAAATTGCACTATTTGACTAATGTTGGACATGTTACTGTTTTAGATGTAAACTCCATATATAAGAGAAGTTTCTAGAATACAAGTTTATTCAGTGTACAACAAGGGTTGGTACAATAATTAGAGTATTCGAAAGAATCTTGTCTTTGTTTTGTGAATCTAAGAAACACATAAGGCAGTATAAGATTAGATAAATGGAATGGATTTTAACAATCTCCTTTTTCTTATTCTTCAACCTTTAGTGGTCCATCGTTGGATATACGCATTTCATATTTCTTATATTCATCTATCTCTTTTGTCCTTCCCGATACCGCTGTTTTTCATTTCGAGAATCGTCCTCATTATTTTATTTGTGTTCATCTTAAGTATAACTGTTCACCGAGATAACGCTAGCCATTAAGTATACATAATGAAAATAAAGAAATTGTAAACAGCATAGTCGACTTACCCAGGGAACTAGTAATCAATGGATCTATCAGCAATGTACAATTGTGACCTTTACGCTACCCCGTGGGCATACCCGGTCGTATACCCGATGTTCCAGGCAGAATGTTACGAGCAGTCCTGACTGCTACGAGCATTCGCCGTATGATGGCGTGAGTTGTGTGCCATTACGACCCGTTATCAAAATGGCCAGTTGACATGGCCTGGCCCCGATCACCTCTCGGTGGCACCACATGGAGAAATATATATATATATATATATATATATATATATATATATATATATATATATATATATATATATATATATATATATATATATATTTATATATATAAATTTATAGTTGTTTTATGTACGCTTCAAAAAATGGAAAATTTTTGATTGAGCTCAAATTTTGACACAATATACAATCCACTTCAAAGATTGTTTTTATCTATTTGTCGCCTCAGTAAGAAACCCGTGACCGCAAGACTCACCATACTAGCCAACGACAAATTATCCAAAATTTATTTATTTAATTATATATTATTGATTTATTTAATTTTATTTATTCAACTAATAAAAAATCATCATGTATTTAACTAATATTATTAATTTTTAACAACTTTTCAATACTTTCTGTCCTGTGTCTCATTGTTGTCGACATGGAGTTGTAAGAACGATGGGAAATGGGCAGAAAAAATATTAATTAAAGTTTTTGCCCTCTTAGAACTGCAGATTCTTTATTATATTTTTTTTTCCTGCAATAAGCAACATCTCGATTGAGGTGTTTTTTCGTGGTCGCATTGGGATTTCACTGTGCTATTTTTTACGATGTGGTTGGACAAGTAATACAAAATGAAACTTAATTAATTACGTTAATATATTTGTTGGTATAGACTAATGACATCTATTGCGTTTTGGAGGGTAAACAAAAGCCATCAAATGTCAATTTGTTATTAATTGAAAATGTGCGAAAAACATAGTTTTTTATAGCTTTGAATATGTTGAAATATGTATCAAAGTTTAATAACCTTCTTTCAATTGAAGAAAATGACTGCTGAAAGTTATCGATTGTTGGTTGAATATGTTCTAATCCAAAAAACTTGTGAATGGTGGTTTAAACGCTTTAACAGTGGTAATTTTGATATAAAAGACAAGGAGCGTTCAAAGCAGCCGAAAAAGTTTGAAGATGCAAATTTGCAAGCATTATTCGATGAAGACTCAACTCAAACGTTGAAATAATTGGCAAAAGCATTGAATGTTGCCCTATCCACCATTTCCGAAAGTCTCCATGCATAGGTAACATATGAAGAGACATTAAAAAGCCAAAAACCACTTCGACTTCGGCTTATTTAGCCAGGTTTTTGAGTTAGCCCTTTCGGTTCTTACTCATTTAGATTTTCTCTGAAGGAGCATTTTGAATTATTTTTGAGGTTTCTATCTAACCCAGGAGGTTGCCAGGAAGTAAGATTTGACTTTTAGTGAGATTAAAGAAAGACAAGGACAGTATTTCAAAAATATTTAAGTCCTGGCGAATTTCGTGGAGTTTTATAATGAAAAGAAAAAGAAAATAAAAATTATATTTTTCTCCATCGGAAAAGATTGAATTGTTTGCCCATGGCGATCCGATCGATCGAAAACGATCTTTCGCCCGTTTCGGCCATGGTTTTGGAAATGAAGTCGTCGAAGGCCGTCTTATGTAAGCCGGAAACCGAAAATTCGATTTATTTCTACTTGCTGCCCGAGCTCGTAAGATGGGGAAAACCGCTTGTGAAACTTAGTTTTTTGCATAGAGTTGTGACAGGTGATAAAAATGGATCTCTTTTTACAACCCGAAGTGCAAAAAATCATGGGTAGACCCAGCACAGCGTTCAACATCACAACCAGTACACAATATACATGGCAAGAAATCTTTGCTGTGTATTTTGGTGGGATAGTAAGGAAGCTGTGCATTATGAACTGCTGAAACCTAGTGAAACAATTACCGGCGATTAATACCGACAACAATTAATAAAACTTAACCGAGCATTGAAGGAAAAACGACCATAATAGGCTCAAAGACACGATAAAGTCATTTTTCAATATGACAATGCTCGGCGCCATGTCGCAAAATGTGTAAAAAAACTACTTGGAAAACGTTAAATGGGATGTCCTAAAGTTGGAAGTGACCATAGAATGGTACGAGCAAAGGATAGGATAAACTGTCGAAGAGAGCGTACAGGAATCGTAAGATCGAAGAAGGGCAAAGTGAATTCTGGGAAGCTGATGTAGAGGGGTAGCGATTTTGAGATTGCTTTGTCGAACCGCTTTGCTGTGTTGCAAGACCCAGAAGAGTTGGAAATAACAGAGCATTATGAAAAAATCATTGAAAATGTACTTGAAACGTGTTTCAAACAGTCAAAAATCTACAATGAGACCACTGATTTAATGAAGAAATGGAGGACGCTGAGCTTTGCAAAACTATAAGAAAACGTATTCGAGAGGAGACGCGTCGGTTCAATGTGCAGCTAGTGCAAAAACACTAGAAAAAAACAAGGAATCAAATAAAGCTAAACACAAGCTGATAGATAAGAGGACACAAATGTTTGCATTAATGCGTAAGGATTGCACAGTGTGTAGGGAACGTAGAGAAATTTTAGAGGTTATCAGAAGATTTTATTCCAAGTTATACGAAAATCAGAACCTGTCAAAGACAGCAATGCCCACGGAAGAGCAAATGCCAGATATCCTGTTGGATAAAGTGAGAAATGCCATAGAAGCACAGAAGAATGGAAAGGCTCCAGGAAAGGACAATGTAGCAGTTGAAATGTTAAAAACAGGTGGTCGAACTTTACATAAAATACTGGCAAAATGTACTCAAAATGCCTCAAAGATCAAAAAATATTCAGTCTATAGAAAAATACTGAAGTGATTCTACTTCATAAGAAAGGAGCCCAGGAAGATTTAAAAAACTACCCCCAATAAGCCTCATATCAGTAATGTACAAAATGTTCACCAAGATAATATCTAAAAGAATATTAAGACCACTGAATAATGCACAATCAAGAGAACAGGCAGGATTCAGAAGCGGATTCAATACAATGGATCATATCCAGGTTGTCCAACAGGCCATAGAAAAGCACAATGAATACACCATGCCATTGTGCTTTTATTGACAATGAAAAGGCATTTGATTCAATATCAACGCAAGCCATAATAGATGCATTGCTTACCCAGAGAATAAATAGATCGTTTGTCAACTTACTGCAGTCCATGTATGACGAAGCTACAGCTGCAGTGCACATGGATGACCTTGAAGTCAAAATCAATGTAGAAGGGGTGTACGGCAGGGTGCTCAATATCGCCTGTTCTTTTCTCAGCCTGCCTTGAAGAGGTATTCCGTAGTCTGGATTGGGAACAGGAGGGAATAAAAATCAATGATGCATACCTAAGCCATCTTAGATTCGCAGATGATATCGTTCTCCTCTCACAAGATCCATACATACACGACACATACAAGAACTGCAAAAGGCGGGAGAACCACTTTGTTTGAAAATAAACCTAAAAAGTGTCAGGTTATGTTCAACAAATTTGTTGTCAACAGAAGAATTTCTTTAATAGGAAGCGATTTAGAAGTTGTGTACCACTACATATATATCGGGCAAAGCATTTCAATGAAGGGTGATACTGCTCGGGAGGTGCAACGACGTGTGAAGTGTGACTGGCAACCATTTGCCAGGCTCAATGTAGTGTTTAAGAACAAACTCCCACTTTGTCTGAAGAGAAAGGTTTTTAATCAGTGCGTACTACCTGTTTTGACACACGGCAGTAAAACATGGACACTCACATCACAATCAGTCCAAAAGCTTCGAGTAGCACGGAGGGGAATAGAAAGATGTTTGCTTGGCATTACAAAGCGGAACAGAAGGACCTGCATATGGATCAGGGAACAAACGAGGGTATGTGACATCATCGGAAGGGTGAAGGAATTAAAAATGAAGTGGGTAGGCCATATAGCGAGGCGATGCGACGACAGATGGACCAAAGCAATCCTGGAATGGATACCGCTTGATCATAAACGCCCATGAGAAAGATTTAAAACACGATGGACGGATGACATCATCAAGTATACTGGACCCGAATGGTAGAGGAAAACTCAGGACCGCACGAATTGGAAGCATGCTGGGAAGACCTTCATCCTGTAGTGGATCGAAAATGGCTGAATGATTGTGATGTTGAATATAGAACAAAAAATAATACAATATTGACAACCATACCTGAATCAAACTCAATGAATAAAGACCCAGAAGGAGGCGAAAAAGAAGATGGAAAGACCAGGAAGAAGAAGATATCAAAGACTGGAAAACAGTAAACGAGATATACATAAATTAGAGAAGAATTGAGGAAAATAATAAACAAATCAAAAACTTGTTAACGAAACAAAACTGACAACAAACATACATCAAACAAAAAGTAATATTTACACGAACGTCATTCCAAATTTTGTCATAAGATCAACAATATTTAAACAGCATTATGAATATCATCGCAATAACTCCTTTAAATAATATAAATGTTTATTTTACATTTTGAACTGCTTTCGATTAAATCATTTACATATGTTTAAATATTTTCAGGTGCAATTATACAAATTAAAGAGATTACGCCAAGCTTTACACTTAAAAAACTAAGAGACACTTTGAAAAACTACAAGTCAGACAGTTTCGCTAGTAAAGTGTATTCAGACCACGAAGTGTTTATACAAATAGTCTTATCTGAAGAAAAGTTTAATGGGCAGAGCTTACTGGACGGTAAAGCTTTATATGAACTTCTAATTAAAGGTATGTCGCTTATGAGAGTCATTCCGAAAAGTTCCCCACCCGACAAAGAAAACATAAAATTTGTATTTTTTTTTAAATTTTTCTACGTAGTTACCTTGCAGCTTAATATATTTGGACCACCAATAATGTTCTAATTTTTTTTAATGCCTTCAATATAATTAGATTTATCCAACTCTTAAAAATAGTGATGAATAGATCATGGTAAATAACGATCAATAGGACATTGATCAGTTTTGATGAATGAGCTTCATGATCAGCTTTTATCAATGAGCCTTATTATTTGAAGTGAATCTTCATCCAGCGATTTATTTAGCTTTGGTAGTCGACCGACACCAAATCTGGTAAATACCGCCCATCTAAAAGCACTTCAAGGCATATGTTATCATCTACTGTTTTAAGATGCTGGAGAAATTCCGTGGAATCACATTTAAATATGCCTAAATACTCTTAACTCTGCCATTGTTTAAATTATTTTATTAGAACCTTCGGTGTAAAGCACTAAACTGGGTGAAATTAACTTGTAAATACCAAATCACTTTTTTAAACTTCTCGACGTACATTTCGCTAACCATCGACAAGAGATGATTAAATGTCATCTCATCAGAACAGATCAGAATCAGATCGAAATTAGAATCAGATGGTTAGTGAAATGGGCGTCAAGAAGTTAAAATGATTTAATTTTTAGTGGCAAATCTCATCCAGTTTAGTATTCCAATATTAACAAACGCAGCATCCATCGAGCGGAAAACCTTTTCATACCTAAAATATCGAGTGAAATATAGAGAGCATAGTTTGTTAGGATGTTTCCTATCTCAGTCAGCGCGCATTTTGTTGATAACCATTTTTAGACATCTCAAGCGTTCATCATCTTCAGTGGATGTATAACCACGTTTAAATTCAGCAATCCACTTTTTTACTGTCGAAAATGAAGAAGAATCCTTTAAGCATGTATCGGAAGTTCAATCGAAGACAAAAGTATATATATATATATATATATATATATATATATATATATATATATATATATATATATACCAATTTATGGATCAGACTTTGACGTGGTAAAGGGGTTTGAGTGGGGCAATGAAGTTTTGAGCTATGCCGTCTGGGGACTATGCTCTCTCTAAGGGCCTTCCTTCAATATACAGATATATTTATGAATATTAAAGTTTAAAATATTTATCATTAATAATTATCAAAAGTAAATAATATTTAGAAGTTTTAATTAATATTTAACTATTATTAAAAATTCCATGTTCGTAGTTTTAAAGATTTAAATCAAAAATGTTTTCATTTTCACATATTCACTACCAAAAGTAAGTTATTTTTTTTTATCTCATTTGTTATTATTAATTTAACTCTATATTACAGGTATACATTTGTTCCTTTTTTTTAAATTATACATTATTTCCTAGCATTATATGTATTTATATATTTTTCTGTTCTATATTCTGTAAAAGCAAAAATATTCACGTCCTTACAGTGGAATCGTACATCCTTACAGTGGAATCGAATTCTTTTTGAGACGTGCATTGGCACTGAACCCCTTAAAACAAATTACTTTATAACAGCTAACCCTTCAATTTTTTCCATTTTTCAGAAACTATCAAAATTTGTTTGTTTTATTCGATAAACACGATTTTTTATTCGATACTGCAGGTAAACAACTAAATGAAACATCTGAAAATTTGCAGAATATCATTTAACGAATAATGCAGGACAAATAGGGAGCGAATTATTGCTCGAGCTCGGGCAAGGTGACTACTTATTAATATGTTTAGTCATGATCGTACACCACTGACTCGTTCTATAGATGAATGAATTAATATCAACTTTAGTTTTATCGTTGTGTTTACTTTATACTTTTGCTTTTTTACAACACAACATAAAAAAGCGAAACACTTCAATGTAGTCACAAAAAATAATTGAAATTAATTTATGCACATTTTGGCTATATAAATATTTGTATAAATTGAAATAATGGCGCACGCCATTGCATGAAAGGATTTATTCACTTATCTTTTTTTTTAATAAATCCAGTCTCTAATGACAAATCTTCTAGTCATTTGGCCATACTTGTGGCATTTCTAAGCCAAGTCGAGAACTTTTCAAATGAGCTTGATTTTATATTTTTTCCAGTTAAAAAAGATTGAAACGTATTTATTTTTTAGATGAATCGAGTTTTGGTAAAAAAATCGAGATTCTTCTATCAGGTTCACCCAACTCTGAGTTTGGCCTACAAATGCGCAGCGCATTTTCGTTATTGCTCGGAACAATGTTTACGGCTATCTTAATTATTGGTTTCCTGTGCCTTATATCGTCGAAAATGTTCGAAAATTTAAACTTCCGAAACAGGTACGTAAACTAGTTTTTCAACACGATACTTTGATAACTCTTCTCTTCACAGACATATCTTCATAGAAAATATATACAGAACAGAAGATATATATATATATATATATATATATATATATATATATATATATATATATATATATATATATATATATATATATATATATATATTACATCCAGTATATACTAAAATTTAAAATAAGGAAGCTACATTTGCACCACCCTGTATGTTGCACAAATCAACCTATAAAACAATTTTTGTTGAAAAACCTTATGTAACATTTAATTATAATTTTATTCGACCTAATATTTCATTTATCAATGGATCTAAAACAAATATAATCAAGATGCATGCGAACAAATAGCTGATGAATAATAAAGCAAAAATCGTGATACAAACTAAAAATAAAATTAATTTCCAGAATTATAAATGCGACAAGGCCCGGCTTTATGTTTGCTCGCTATGAAAATATCCAGGATCGTGGTTATAACATCGATGGTGACTCGATTGGTGGATCAATAGTCAGTTTGAACCGAAGTTTCGACAATCCTATGTATGAAGATATAACTCCAACTAGAAGTACTAGTAATGAGACAGTTGTTACTAAGGCCGAGGTATGGTAACTATAATTTTCTTATGTGACTGTTTTATCTTGATGCGTTATATAATTTATTAATGTATATGTCATCATCATCATGATCTATACTCGTTTACCAGCCATTGCCAGTGTCGAGTTAAAGTTTCTTAATCCTCTGTCACTCTCCTCTTCCACTCCCTTCTATCCATCGCAAGTTCCTCCGCCCCTCTCCAATCCAGTTCCACTTATCTAAGACACTTGTCAATCTCATCATTCTATTTCTTTGGTAGTCTACCCCTAGTGTTCCTTTTAGTTTTTTCCATTTTCCAAACTCTCTTGGTCAGTCTCATGCAAGGCATTCTGCATACATGCCCAAACCATAGCAGTGCATTTTCCCTTATCCTTTCTTCTCCATATTTTACCCCCAATCCCCTTCTAATTTCCTTGTTTGATACGCGATCTCTAAGATTTAGTCCTATAATTCTTCTCAATGCTCTCATCTCACAGACCTGTATTATTCCTCTCTGATGTTCATTTAGCTTCCACATTTCGGAGCCAAATGTCAAAGTTGGGATGCATAGTGCTTCTATTTCTATTTGTATCTTTCCATTTTCCGCTATGGATATTCCTAAGTATTTAAATTGTCTAGTTCTTGTTCCAGCTAGTAGCTAGTCTTGTTCCAGCTCTGTGTTTTCTAATCTAGTTCTTATGTTCTTGTGCTTTCTCGATACCACCATATTTATGTTTTACTTCGGTTTATTGTACCATACTCGTACCATAACACCATAACATAGCATTCGTTAACAACCTCGTACATTTAAGTTATACTGTAGTTATTTTTCTATTTTCGCAAGCAGTAGTATATCATCCGCAAAAGCCAAATGATTAATTTCTACCCTTTTTAGATTGAAATATCCTCATGTTTTCTTTATTATTTTGTTACACTTTTTAATTATCGCGTCCGTTACTATGATAAACAGATAAGAATTTATTGTTCCTCCCTGTCTCATGCCAGATTCAGTTGTAAACCTTTGGGATACACTATTTTTTGTTCGGGCATAGTTTGTAGATTCCGAGTATAGATTATTTTCCTTATTTACATTTTATTTATCCAATATTGTCCAAATCTGCCTTCTATTTACTCAGCCGAATGCCTTTGAAATATCTATCAAACATACGTATATGGTTTCGTCTGTCGTATATGGTGGTTCCATCAATTAATTCCTGTAATACAAATATTGCATCGTTTACTCCTCTGCCTGGCCTAAATCCGTTCTGTGCCTCATCCAATTCCTTCTCGATCTTTGCTTTTAACCTTTCCGTTAATTTGCTTTCTATATTTCCAGTTAAACTCGGTAAGGATATGCCTCTATAGTGTTCACAATCTCTTGTGTCTCCCTTCTTGAATATCGGAAATATTACCGCTAATTGCCAGTCCGCCGGTATTTTATTACCTCTCAGTATTTTATTCGTCAAGTGAAGTAAAATTACTTTTCCTGTTTCTCCCATATATTTTATCATTTCATTAGTTACTTCGTCATGTGCTGCGGCTTTACCCTCCCCATTGCTCTCTCCAATTCATCCAGCTTTAAAGGTTCTGTGATCATAATTTCATTGTTCATTTTTATATACTTTCTACATATACTCTCTACATATGCTCTCTTCAAACTTCTCTTCACCTTCCCGTTTTAATTCCAACAATTCCTCGAAGTGTTCTCTGTAAAATAATTTTTGATTTTCTGCATTTTATATCCAAATTTCACCCATGAATTTTGTTTGGAAACATTAATATATATGTATGTTTAGTAAATGCGTAACCCGACCATCGTATCCACGAATAGTTCACCATTTTCTGCGGATCGTAGCATAATAGCGAACCACTTACAAGGATACTCTCCGCGAAACGTTAAAGAGCGTTAATACTAGTCATCAATGGAAGGTGACTGTCTCGTACAGAACCCAGTGGAGACAACTAGTTCGACAGAATCAATGACCGAGCCCTGTATAGATACATTTTTTGCTCAAAATCGATACAATTATGATATACAATTATGATTGTATATCATATCAAACTATTATGATTGTAATACATACAATTTATGATTTCGACTTGAAAGACAAACAGCGCAAAGGCCAACCGATAAGATTTGAAGAAGCCGAATTCCAAGCATTGTTGCAAGAAGACAATATGAACTCAACCAACAAATTAGAGGTTAAATGTTAAACGCTGAACCATTTGTGACCGTCTGCCCATGGCATGCAGACGGTTATAAAAACGGAAGATCCGGAAGGCAGGAAAATGGATACCACATCAGCTGAACGACAGGCAGATGGAAGAGCAAAAAACGGTGCGCCAAATTTTGCTTTCTCGACATGAAAGAAATACTTTTTTACATCGGATCGTGACTGGAGACAAAAAATGGATATATTTCCAAAATGCAGAAAATCACGGGTTGATCCAGGACAATCACTAACATGGACCGCAAGACCGAATAGCTTTGGAAAGAAAACAATGCTATGCATTTAGTGGGATCAGAAAGGTGTCATGTACCATTAACCTGGTAAAAAAATTAATAATGCTAATAACGTAAATTAATTAATAAATAATTAACCGTTCGCTACAGTCAACAAAAGATCAATTTGAACTATGCGTTGATCAAAAAGCGATCAGATTGGGCTACAAGATATGGAAAAGTAATTTTGCAGCACGACAACGCCCAATCACCCATAGCGAAAGCGGCCAGAGACACCATTACTGCACTTGGCCGGGAACTCTTGCCCCACCCGCCGTACTCACCAGACTTGGCCCTTTCCGACAACCACTTGTTTTCAGTGATATCTTACGCATCTTCCATAAAACACTTCATCAATTCCGAAGATGTCGAAAAATAGCTTGATGACTGGACCACCTCAAAAGATGTTTTTCTGGGAGGTCATCCACAAATTGCCAAAAAGATGGGAAAAATGTGTAACTAGCGATGTCGCATACATTTTAATAAACCATTTTTTACTTTTCTCCCAAATTAAACGTAATTTTTTAAAGAAAAAATTAAGAATTATTAACTGCCACTTCTGATATTTGGGTATTGCGAGGCGCTTGAAGGGGAATATTTGCCGAAAAAGGGCAGATCAGTGGAAGAACAAGTCTTACATTTTACTCCACGATAATGCACCGTCCCACACATCCATCGTAATATGTTATTTTTTACCAAAAACTTAACACATGTCATCAACCAAGCATAATATTCACCGACATGATTTCCCAAGTTCCATTAGCCACAAATTACCCCTTCGCAAACTTCAAGAAACTGAAGGCCATAACGGAGCATGCATATAAAAACTGCGAAAGTTTGACGACTGGATTATTCGTTGACCTAATTGTATCGTATCAAATAGGGTCTATTTTGAAAGTGGTAAAATAAATCCAGATGATTAAACCAATATAGAATATTAAAAGCAATTCTAATTTTGAAAATTTATATTTATTACATTTACGTACATAGCACGAACTTCATATAAAGTATGGTTAATAACATGGTTATCAAACGACATGATTACGAGGGTTGCTATTTATGTATCCGGAATGCATTATGTGATATACCGTGAGATTGAAGCATATCTGGGCAATAATATGACAAACATACATAAGATTTTATATGAGCATTTAACCGTAAAAACAATTTGTGCGCATTGGATTCCGCATAATTTGACAATCGCTGCAAAAAGGCTCGTGTCGATTGGTGTAAAGACATGCTCAAAAAATACAATCGTAGTGAAGTTTTTCTCATATATAACATCTACACAGATTCACCAATTTTGGGTCTATGCGTATGAGCCCGAAAGTGAACAGCAGTCAACTGTATGGAGCTTTCAAAAGAGGGAAACCAAATAAAAATTGTTCGCGCAAGAAGCAGTTCGAAGCAAATGGTCGCCTGTTTTTTTTTATATATAAATGGGCTTGTGGCTACAATGCCACTAAAGCATGGTAGAACGGTCAATTCTGCATGGTACACAACAATATACCATACCTTATTGCCAGAAGAAGCGGTTAATGCATTCAAAATGCATGTTTTGGAGATAACTCAATCACAATGCAAAAAATGCTATGAAAATTCATTCAAACATATGCAAAGGTGTATCAACGCAGAGAATATTTTGAAAAGCAATAAAACCATTTTCAGCGATAAATATTTGTTTTTATTATTTATTATTCCGGATACATAAATAGCAACCCTCGTATTCACTATTCTTTCATATTTCGTAGAGCATAAAGTTTTTTTTTTATTATATTAGCTTTAACAATGGGCCATATAGTTTTAAAATAAAATAATAAGACATTGGAATGTTGTTCTACATTTATAAATATCGTACTATAACCTTATGGAAAAATTAGAAAGAGCAAATATTGTTTTTTTTTTGCTGAAAATGACAAAAAATAGCATTTAAATCTGCTTTGCAATATCATGACGACTGGTAAACGAACGTAAAAGGCGACGGGCTTGTCAGATATGTCGTAGCGACGACGAATCGATACCAACGTGACCTAGAACCGTCGCTTTCTTTGTTTACATCTCGTACGGCTTCACGATATTAATTTCCATTCCGGCAAAATAATAACAAAAAACAATTCTATTAAGTAATTGCTTATTCCAAAAATAGTTTAATCATTAATATATATATGCTATGTGTTCAAAATTGAACGGGACAAGTAAAAAAAACACATTTTTTGCAATTTTAATACAAATTTATATTATAGCCTTCAAAATAGGGTACATTTGATTTGATATATGAATGCCAACGCTTGGACCAATCATCCATGCACTTGAACCGGAATGTTCTTCAGTTCCTTCAGCGAATTACTTTTGATATTCTTCGTTCCACGGAGAGGTGCCATATCCAGTGAATACGGTGCTTAAGCAATCATTTTCGTCATATGTTTGCGCAAACAATCATGCACAATTAGAACCGTATGAGATGGCGCGTTTCATGCCCAGAATATCAACCAAAATGTGTTGAAATGATCCATAAGAGATTCCAAGGTGTTCTGCTATCTCTCTAATGCCAACATGACGATTTTCAACCACATTTTTTTTTAATTTTCTTGATGTTATCTTTATTAATACAACGCTCAAACTTCAAACTTCGCCAAGATCACACTTGGCATTCTGAATGTTTGTCTGAAGACTGATTTTTTTTTTCAGTCTTCAGACAAGCATTGAGAATGCCAAGTGTGACCTTGGCGAAACGTCAACACGTTCCCAACAAACGAGACGTGTTGGGACGGAAACGGGATCAGTGTTTCAAAAAAAATCAATTTTTTTCTTAAAGGTATCGAAAATATTGTTAGAAATGAGGATTAAGAGGTGCCGCATCGCAAATTTCAATTTCCCATTTAAATAACAGAGATTTTTTTTTAACTTTGAAATTTTATAGCTCTTCAGCGGAACATCACTGTGGAAAAACTATTACATATATTTGTAGGAAATTGAACGTTCTTCATAAAAGGTCTCCTATAAATTTTTGATAAATTTACTTTTTCAAAAGTTATTCGAGACTAAAATTGAATGATAATAATTTTTTACATTTTTTCAACTTTTCGACGAAACTATCAATTTTATCGAAAAATGTTAATCGTCCTTTTTTGTAGATCATTCCCTTTTCTATAAATTTTCATTAATACATTTTTCGAAACTCCGTAAGAGTTGTGAGTTATTTAAATTGAAATGTGAATTTTTCTAAATAATCGGATTTTTATTGTTTATATTTGATTATAAAATTAAAATTATTCAATTTTTCAACTGAAAATTACTTACGGATTAGAAAACTTATCCGTACTTCAGGAAAAGTACCAATAATTTTTTCCACAAAAGTTCTCCAAGTATTGTAAGTTAATCTCCAATTAGTTGATAAATCATCAATATTTAACATTATTATTTTTATATTCGAAGAATTAACAAAATTGAATTTAAAAATAGAGGATGAAATGGACGCAATGAAATAAGAGACAAGAAGGAATAATTAAACTAAAATTATAAAAGTCAGCAGGAATAATCAACATTATCACGGAAATGATTAAACATATTCGGGACGAAGAACAAAAAGACTGAACAAAATAATATAAAAGAAGACAATGCCGTTAGGGTGAAATATAGGAGTAATTTTATACTTATATACATTTATATAAGAAAGGAGATAGAACAGATGTGTCTTTTAATCAACGACTATTAACATCATTTAAGAAAAGTTCCCTACAACAAGGGCTAAAAACCTAAGGGTGTCTGCAAAACACAACTGCAAAATTATTAAATCACCAAGCACCAAGCACATTTGGAAAATATTAATTGGTTAATATTTAACGAATAAACTAATGAACATTATTAAAACATTTTTTTAATTAAGAATTACGGCATACATCACCCAAAATCGAAATGAACATCGCATTGACTAATTGAGATGGTCCCAACAACAAAGGGTGTTATTTCAAAATGGCGGCAAAAATTATTTCAGTGTACTGTCAGTGCGACTATTTAAGTTCCACTTAAAACCAAAAAATAGAACGAAAAATTAAGATACGCTTCTTATTTATGGAGAAGCTCGAATTAAGAAGAACTTGTTTTTGCAGTGACCAGATTAAAAATATAGCAGGACTTCTTCAACATGTTCGGGAGAACTAGTTAAAGAATAGGTGGACACTTCGAAATTTTAATTCAATAAAACAATTAATCATGTATTTCTTAATGTGGTGTGAATCGTATAAAGTGTATTATGGTGTGAAGAATTAGTGCTAGTAATTTCAACTTGATTAACAACTGACATTAAAGGATGGTGATGTGTAACTTTGCCTTTTTTGTAACAAAATAAACCAAATTTATGCTGGAACGTATTAAATAAATAGCTATAAAAATATTGTTTATAAAAACATTTTATTTTCAAAAAATACCTAATCAAACAAAAAGCTGACATTTAAAAAAATACACGACGATGCGACGTGGATAATTTTTACGAAAATGCCAAAAATGCTGATGCTTATGTTGGCTTCTAAGGCATGAATAGTTGCTGATTTATCGGCATAGACCAAAAATTTAACATAATCCCCAAAATCTAAAGGCGTTAAATGACATGGCTCTGGTGGCGAATTATTAAGTCCATGTCTTGGAATAATTTTCTCACAGAATTGTTCCCTCAATAAATCGATTGTTGCTGTTGGTTGCTAACGGCTGTATGACATATGGAGCCATCCTGGAACCACATCTCCTCCAGATCAGTACCATTCCAATTCCAAATTAAATAATCATTGGTCATCGCTCTGTAATGATCCCCATTAACAATTTGATAAATTTGAATCTTCATCAACAGTGCCAGCAATAGCGACGATATCTTCTTCGGAAAGCACAGTTTTTTGTCTTATTTTTCTATTAATATCGAGCAGCGTGAAATGCGTTCGGAATTTGTCGATAACTCGGCGAATGCATCGCTCAGTTGGGCGATTATGTGCACCATAAAAGACTATAAATTTAGCCAACAGAACACTGATTTGATAACAAATTTCGACAATTTACAAGAGCTGGTCTGATGTTAAACATTACATGATAATTTGCCCGATATTTGATGTGATATTTGCCAAAAGCTTGAGTTTTGCGAGATATTTGTCGCTACTTTTTCGTGTCAGCGTTTGCTCTCTTTATATTTTTTCCTGTATTTCCCAGCACCTAGCATGTTACATTTTACTACATACTGGGGCAAATTAATTTATTTCACATCTAATTAATAATTAATGTCAATGTACACCTCCGGGGAGGTGGTCCCTTCCTCCTGTGTTTATTTTCCTTGTGTTTGGTTTTCTGGGTATAATATTTTTTTTTTTTCATTTCCTGACGTTTGTGCTAATACATTTTTGTTATTTTTTTAGATAGAAGATCTAACAGAAGAGAGTAAAAATGAAATGGTAGAAGAGGTAACAAAATTGGATCCTGTAGAGGAAGCAACTGAAAGAGATATTGAAATTGAGGAAGAACAGGAAGAAGTATTCCTTAAAGATTTATAATGCAATAGTGTAGTATAATATTTTTGTGGGATTATGCATATTTAAGTGTACAGAAATTTAAATAGTTAATTAATATAAAACCCTACAACCTTCAATACTTATATTTTATTTGCTTATGTAAAAATCATATTTTGGGAATAGACACCCGCTATATTCTGTATATATGTTGAGCTATAGAGCATATATTCTATATATATATATATATATATATATATATATATATATATATATATATATATATATATATATATATTCCCAAATCATTTCGGGTGTCGATCCGTTCATTCTGTGAAGAGGCAAGACGTTTCGCCGAAATGTCATTATCATATCGTTGAAAGAATATTAAAAAAGAAAGAAAAATTCCTCTTTTACGCACAGTAAGAAATTCAACCATATAACAAATGGAAACTGTTTTAAGTTATGCATTCTTCAATACAAAGATATCAAAAAATCCAATAAGTAGTTCAGTCATACCAATGGAATCTAGACTAGTTTATATATAATTTATTTATTTATATTTATATATAATTAAGACAAACTTAGTACTATAAGGTAATATGTTCAGTGGCCAGTTTCTCTTAAGTCTTCTTGCATTTTGGAGTTCTACAAGTAATTGGAGCAGCACATTGACGTTGTTTTTCAGTCTGTTGTGATGTTTCGTGCTTTGTTCCGAGATTACATCCTGAACATATGAGATTTATAGGTATTCATGGACTATTCGGTTTGATACATACCAGGGTGCATCTGTTATCATACGAAGTATTTTGAATTGACTTCTTTGAATTATGGCTATATTTGATCTACTTGCGCATCCCCAGAACTTAATATGATACGTCCAGATCGGTTTTATGATTTGTAAACGAGAAGCCTATTTTCCGGTGCCAGCTTGGATTTTCTGCCGATTAGCCAGCATAACTCTTTTCGCATTTCTAGGTATTTCGTACATGTGGCTTGTACAATTTGAATATTGTTTAGAATGACTGGTTGGCATTGATCGTTTCTTATTTTATAAATCACTTAGATTGACTTTGCTTCAATTATTTTTATTCTCCACTTGAGTAGCAACGTTAAAATTCTAGACGACGCTGCATGGACGATCGACTGAAGCTACTGAGCAATCTGTACTGGAAAAACTATATTAATGAAGCAGTAAATATAAGTACGTTGAAGTTGAATATAGATTAAACAGACCAAAATAACTAGTTATTTTAATGTAAAAAACATAAAATAATTAAAATATGAAGGTATTGTTTGGCAATCCGATGTTCCGTTTGATTGTAATTTTCAATTTTTTTAATCAAAAGTTTTTTCAAAATCGTGTTCAATTCTACGCAAATCTCCGCTCACTTATTTAACGCTATTTTATTTTCCTTTAAGCCAAGCTATATTTTGCATAACTTGAGTCATAACCCAATTAGCACCCCTCACGAACTATCAACCCAAAGTTTACTATCAACCCATTAGTTTGTGTTTAACCTTTAATTTATCGACAAGTCTACCGAGCAACTAGTGACCAACTTAGACGGCCTCTCAACACAGACAGCATCTGGTCATATAATCCATGGTGACTGGTGGGGGATTTAATGCCAAATTTTACACTTTTACCTAGGAAACGCGCACAAACATATAAACAAATAACAAACATTCACACTGTGAGCAGGTATGAAAACTGCACCACCTACACACTTTACAATTTAAAGAACGTATATACACCAAAACACAATTCATTCAATCTAATCAATAAATTATAAAATTCATTTACGCACTCATTTACGTGCATTTATTACACCCTGAGCTTTCTTTTACTGTAATGATCCCCCATCCCATCCCCACATTCACCCGCCAAAACTATCAACCCTTGGTTTTGTACTTAACCGTAAATCCCTCGAAAAACCTACCTACTGATAAGTGATCAATGTAGAATAAATCTCAGAAGGCATCCAGCCTCACCCAGCTTCGAACCGGCGTAGCTAAGGGGCAATTTCCTGGTCATCTTTTACTCTTTTGCATTTAAAATGCAGTATACAAAAACCTGATCTCTTCTCAGAAGGTCATCCATCCAATTACCAACCACAACAAACGGCGATGAATTTCTACCTCCGAATCGCCCGATTGCAGGTGATGACAACCTTACGATTATGTTATTTTCGTAATAGGCCCCAGCATCAACACATCAGTCAATAAGTCCCCGATCTGACAAATAGAAGAACACTTTTTTTTCGACATTTCGACTATATATTTTTTCGACATTTCGACATTTCGACTATATATATAAGAATACACTTTTTTGCATTTCGACATTATGCTTTTCTAACATTTCTACACCTTTTTCTACAGAACGATATCATTATGAATTATTGTGCCCTAAGTGATGCTACTTTTGTTATTTTCAAAACAACGGAAAAAATAATTTCGTGTGTTGATTAAGCATTGCTTTTTGATGAAGAAAAATACCGTTGAAGCAAAACAATGGTTTGATTAACATTACCCGGACTCTACCCCAGGAAAATCAACCATGATTGATTAGTATGCTGAATTCAAACGAGATCGTCCAAGCACCGATGATGCGGAACGTACTGGACGTCCTAATGAGGTGATTACACCAGACGACATCAGAAAAATTCACAACATTATTTCTCAAAACTATAAAGTAAAGCTACGGGATATAGCTGATATCATCAAGATATCGAAAGAAAGTGTTTAAACCATTTTGCCTGAACATTTGGGAATGCGTAAATTGCTATCGAAATGGATACTGTGTTTACTCCCAGCGGACCAAAAACAACAACATATTGATGATTCAGAGCAATGTTTGCAGTTGTTTAAGCGAAATAAAAATTATTTTTTCATGCGGTATGTGACAACGGATAAAATATGGATTCATCTCCATATTCCGGAGTTCAAAGCGTCCGTCCAAAGCGACCAAAAGCACAATCATCGACAGGCAAGGTTATTGATTATCTCGAGAAAGGTAAAACCATCAATAGCGAATATTACATAGCGTTATTGATGCATTTGAAGGGCGAGATGGTAAAAAAGGCTCCAAATGAACAAAAAAGGTGTTGTTTCACCAAGAAACACAGCTGGCCCTATAACACTGGCACAGCTGACCTATAATGAAGAGGTAATTGCCGAAACTAAAGGATACTATGAAGGCAAAGAGATATCATTCTATGAAAAAGCGGTAGAAGAAATACATTGTAGTGAAAAGCATAAAGTCGAAATGCAAAAAAGTCTATTTTATTTGTCAAACCGGAGACTTATTGATTGATGTGTTGTGATGCTAGGGCGTATTACGAAAGTAACAACCGGAAGGTTGGCATCACCTAAATCACCTATCCGGCGACTGGGAGGGAGAAATACAGGGTCGTTTGTTGCGGTTAGTACTTCGATGAGTACACTTCCTTTCGATACCTTCATGATATGAGCTATCTCCCGCTGCTTTACTTTATGGTTTTGAGAAACAACTTTGTGACTTTTTCTGATGTAAGTAACCACTTCATTAGGACGTCCGGATCGTTCTGCATCATCGGTGCTTGTACAACCACGTTTAAATTCGGCATACCAATCAATAAGAGTTGATTTTCCTGTTGAGTCCGGGTAAGGTTTATCAAGCTATCGTTCTGCTTCAACGGTAATTTTTTTCATAAAAAAGCAACGTTTAATCAACGCACGAAAAAACGCACGATTTTCTCATTGTTTTGAAAATAACAAATGGAGCGACACTTAAAGCAAAACAAGTCAGAAACTAGTAGACAGATTGTCATGAAATTTTGACATATTAAGTTTGAAGGTTAGCACAATCGACCACTTGTAAGGATTGTTCGTAAGTGAGGCCATCTATATGTCAGACCGGGGACTTATTGACCGTTGTGTTAGATACATTTTGACTGCTCCATTTTGACTATATCTACCTCGCTCTACATATTTTATAGTATAGAAACATGGAATTTCATTGAAAAGGCTCATTAGGTAGTCATTACTCCTTAAAAATGATAATCAACTCTCCTTTTTCCAAAAGCAATAGATCGCAAAGGCAAAGAACACTTTTCCAGGGACCTCGTATATAGAAATCGTTTAACAATTAAGCAGGTGTAAAGCTGGAAATAAAAATATACCAGGAATGTAATTTCGCATGTTGCCATTGAATCCGTGCCAAATGGATTGACCTCATTTTTTTTGATAAAAAGTAAATGATTTCGTCCACATTTTTGATACACTTTACATTATGTCAATAGTAATGGGTCATTTAAAGACTACATCAATAATCGTTATTATTTTCGCAAAAGTTAATACCGAATTAAAATTTTTGGAACGGTAGTTTTAAGACCAATCAACCTCACCGTTACAGTTACACACATCGTTCTATGGATCGCATTACGTCAGTATCTATTTTTGACACGCTCCGACTATCTCATGGCGAACTAATGTTAGCCAATTACATCAGAGAATCATTATGTTTTGTTAAGAACAAGTAAGGAAATAAAATGGATATTTGTAGAAGCACAATATTCACATTTTATGACTTTTTTTGTTATTTCTTGTCATATACAGTTGTGAGGGAATAACTTTGGTAAATTTATCTAACGATTATTCGCATCAATTGAAAGAAAAAAATCCTAACAAGTATCAAAAACCAACACTTTAACCAAAAGATGGGTCTGTGAGACCAAATGTTAAACTTAAATGTTGGCAACCCTGCTTTTCCGACTGAATTGTAGCTCTCCCTATCTAGTACCGTTTCCCTACCTATCCATCACCCACCTTCCCCTATGAATTCTTAGTTGACTGTCTTTGTTTGACATAGATATATTGATTTGTCAAAACATACGGGTCTCACAGATCAGGTCTTTCGCCTTACACAAACTATTTTTACTTTTCTTTTTATTGTTTGTTGCACTATTCATTTTATTAGTATACAATGGAGAGAAAAAAATCTATCAAGAAACATACAAAAAGTAAATGTTAAGCATCCTGACTTTGCTAGTCGCGTCATGCAGATGTTACAAGAACCGAGCGATGAAGGAACTAGCACAGTTGAGGGAGACTACTTTAGCGATTCAGATGGTAATTCTGGTTATGTTTTGCCTACTCAATTGTAAGACCACACAGAGAAAATGGATGAGAAATCTCTGATAGAAGGTGAGATTGTTCATGAAAATAAAACTATTGATGATGAAGGTATGTTTGATGAAGTTGGGGTTGCTGATGAGATGGTTGATGAATAAGAATAAAGTCCACGACTTCCTGATTATATATTTAGTCGGATGAGGAAAAATGAGTCTAGACCACCCTATTTTTGATCAAAAGAACC
Source organism: Cosmopolites sordidus (assembly GCA_031761425.1). Taxonomy (NCBI): domain Eukaryota; kingdom Metazoa; phylum Arthropoda; class Insecta; order Coleoptera; family Curculionidae; genus Cosmopolites; species Cosmopolites sordidus. The sequence continues at coordinate 208,603 of JARFXV010001565.1, forward strand.
AAATAGAAATGCTCGTACTCCTAGTAGAAATATTATTTCTACACGGGGAAAGGGGAAAGTTTAGAAACGTTTGTTTACCGATGATATGATCCAAATGATTGCTACTTATACAAATCAAAAACGTTCCTCTGTCAGAAGCTCATTAGGTCCCAATACCGAAAAAATCAAACTACCGCGACACAAACGTTATAGAAATGGAAGCTTATATTAGCTTGTTAGTCCTGTCAAGCATTCTCAAGAGTGTCCATGAAACAATGAAGTCATTGTTTTCAAAATTTGTTACAAACAAACCCTATTTCAATACTACAATTCCTCAAAAACGTTTTGAAATGTTGACATTGCGGTTTGATGGTTCAAGTACCCGCGAGTTGAGAAAGGCAGCTCCTATTACCGAAATAATCACGCAGTTTATTTCGAACTCACAAAAAGCATATTGTCCTACTGAAAATTTGACAACAGATACAATGTTAGTGTCATTTAGTCATAGGTGTGGCTTCAAGGTATATATGCCTAAAAAACCAACGCAGTGTGTTGTATGTATGACTTTGTAAAGTAGTTGAACATACGAACAGGAACTTGACATATGACAACTATTTCACCTTTATTTAGTCTGTTGGTGAAGTTGTTAAAAGAGGTATAACTTATGTTGGCATAATGCGGAAGGATAAGCTGGTTATTCCAAAGAAATTACTTCCTAGTAACAGCGGAGTTGTAGGGTCAGCTGATCATTGTTTCAATGGGTAAAACACCCTTGTTTCTTTTGGGCCTAAAAACAGTCGTACTGATTTCAAGTATGCACCAAAGAGAGAAAATAAACCCACAAAATAAAATATCGGAAATAATTTGCTTTAACAACGAAACCAAATGAAGGGTCGATTTACTAGATATAAAGTGCGCAGTATACAAGTCAAACAGAAGAACTAAAATATGGCCACTCGCTCTATTCTATAGAAGAGTAACTATTTGTAGCGTCAACTTGAGAAGAAGACTTTCGATTCCAAATATTCCAAGGGAGCTAAGAGCACTTGTAAAAATCACTTTCAATTCCAGAGAGCGAGCAGCAAGCAGAAGTTGTAGCTCCCACACAAAAGGTCCAAAAAGGGAAACTATGTAGCAAGTATCCATACACCAAACAAAGGAAAACACAATATAAATGTACCAACTGTTCTAACGCTACTTGTTCAAAACATAGTAGAAATGTTTGTGTAGACTGTGCGCTGATGGTTCCTACTCCAGGTAGTTCACAATAATATAGAGAATTTTTATTTGATTTACTTTATTTTAGGTTTACTGTTAAATTAATTGTTAAAATTTGTGTTAAATATATAGGGCATTCCATAAGAAAAAACAAAACTATAACCCGCCACGGTTTTGTGAGACACCCGTTATAAATAAAATTAATACTACATGATGCAGCCTATCTAGTTGTACTCTTATACTTAAACTATTTCTCTAGTTTCAGTCATTATCAAAATATCAACGGATATCACACTATTGGGACACCCTGTATATCAATAATATTTTCTTTTAACGCTAAAACCTAACCTTTCTGATGCGCAAATGAGTCACGCAATAGCATCAAAAAAAGTAAGAACGAAACGTGAACGAAAAATAAACCAAGCTAAAATGTCACATATCACCTCTTAAAATATTTTTATCGATCCTCTAACATCCTGTATAAACAGAAAATCGTGTTAAGGAGGATATATCAGGAACTGGTATTTAATTACAAAAAAAAAAAAGATACATCGGATATCTAATTAGAAAAGAGCTTTAACTTACCATCGTCTGCGTATGTTTCTGATCCATAACCATCTTGTAATCCATTGGCCCAAGTTCCTTCATATTTAGCTGTTGATGTATTGGATTGTCGTACACCGTATCGTCCTTTGAATCCCTGCGTCCATTCGCCTCTGTAAATCCATCTACCTCTAGTTTCTACTCCCAAACCGTGTCTTTTACCATTTTGCCATTGACCTTCAAAGCAACTTCCACTGTAATAGAAAAATAATATTTTAGAACACAATAAACAATCAAAATATATTTAATATTGATGAAAATGTATTATTTTTATTAGGCTTATCATTAGTATTGTATTATTAAATTTCCATTGCATATATTAAGATAGTAATGTCTAGACCACCACACCATGACAGTTAATGCCCATATTTGTTCAACTGAAATTAAATATATTTAGTGGAAATCATTTGAAAAAATTTAAAATAAAAAAAAATTTAATTACAGTCAAAGCTTATTTGCAGGAGAGACGTTCAGTAAATATGCCACGAATACAGAAACCGTGAATTCGGGAGATATATTCTAAGATTACAAAATAAAAAGAAAAAATATATAATAAAAGCTATTTAATGAAAGATTTTTTAACAGTATTAATAACTATTATCAGGCTTAGGCAATGGTTTAAAGAATTTAGTATTTTTTTCTTTTTTGCCGCTTTTAAAAGGTCTTTCAATTCGGATTGATATTCGGCTGTAGCATTGCCAATATACCTTTTCAAAACAAGACTTTTTCTATAGACGGATCAATTTTTATGAAGGAAACACAAAGCTCATTTGCCATTCATAAACTTCACTCAGGTTTTTTAAGTTTAATATAACCTTTACAATGCTCGTTGAGGCTTCCTCTTCAATTGAATGAGGACTAAGGATCTGCACCAAGTTGGTTTCAGTCAACTCTTCATCTCGCGATTCAAGCAATTCTTGAATGTCACTTGATTATATCCGTACGAAACAATTTCGTCTTATACCATTCGCAACATGAGCAATGTTTTCAGTTACACTGTGAATTTGCACGGATTCTTCATCATTACCGACAGTTAGACCAGGCCACAGTTTTTTCCAGCATAATTCTTTCTTGAAATGATTCTTTTCGGCATTTTCGTCTGCATTAAACACTTGTTCAGGTTTGTATCCATCATCTGCTATTAACTTTGAAAATTCTTCTAAATTTGTTGCTGCTGCTGAAGTATCTGCAGATGTAGCTTCTTCACAATTTTGATGTTATGCAGTGATGGTCATGCCCTTAACTTATTGAACCAACCTTCGGATGCTTGAAATCCTCCATCCGTATGTTCATCGCCAAGTTCTTTAAAATGTGCGTAAAGACGCTTAGCTTTCTAGAGTCTTCAATCCATAATTTTTATACGGCTTCCATTTGCTTCAATTGCTGAATCACGAATAATTTTTGCTTATAGGGAGGTTGAAGCTGTAGAATTCCTTATTTTGTCTTTTGATTTCTTGATGGATCGTACAGTTCATTAACATTAAAAAAACATAATATAGATACACACGACTCTCCAAGACGTAAAAAAGACATTATAAATCGCGAACAAAGCAGGAGACACGTGATATTCACTCGAAATTATTGCGACGAATGACAAATTGAAATGAATTAATGAATAAAACAGATTCGGCACCGATCGTGCGAAGGTAGCTTTTATTAAAAGCCATAGCGCCATGCGTAATCCAGCGGCGCGAACAGCGTCGGCGACTTATTTGTCAAAGAACTTTCGGCCAAACGGCAATAAGACTTACCTGTTTATAAATAAGTTGGTACTTGTTTGTTTTGAAAGGTAACTAAAAATGCAATATGTATCATTAGTTTTGGATTCGCGAATAAGGAAATTTTCAGCCGCGAAGTGGTCACAATTTTTTATGCGAATAACGGAACCGTGAAGAAGTCGCTTGAACTAAATATTAATTCGACAATCAATCGATCGAATCATCCCCAAGCTATCAACTGCTGGACAAAGGCCTCTTCAACCTTCCTCCATCTGAATCTATCTTGGGTAATCCGAACCCATGTTTTTCCCTCTAATTGCTCCATGTCGTCTAACCATCTTTTCTGCAGTTTTTCTGCTTCTCTGGTCTCTGCTTCGTGTGGTTAGTCTTGGTTCCTACGTTATAATTTTCGTATCCCAAGGATCTGACTGCTGGCAAGCACATGTCCAGCCCATCGCCACTTCGTCCTTAACACTCTTTCTTTTAGGTCCGTTATTTTTGTTTTCTCTAATTTGTTCATGTGAATTCTTTTCACAGAGACCGACGCCAATCATCGCCATTTCTTTGGCTGTTTATGTATTTCCGAATCTTATTATACTATGGATCCCAATAATCAATAAGTAAGGCATTTTTCATCTTAAAAATTGGCAGGCCTTACGCTCCATACAACCATTTGTTTTTTAAGTTGGTACATCCAACTATCCTATCCTTTACATCTGACAAAAATGTCATATCATTTCGCCTTTTAAGTTAAATATTACCGCGTCTTTTGTAATAATTAAACATTTTTGTTATGGCTATAAAACTGTATTAAAAAAGAAATATTAACAGTATAAAGACTGTAGTGATGATAGAGAGAATGATCCTCGTTCAAGAAGATCTTCAATGTTAACTAATGAAGAAACCATTACCAAAATCAATGATCTTGTACAGAATAATCGCTGATTAAGAGCTAGAAATATTGCAGATGTTAGTGGAATATAATTTAGATCAATTCAATCAATTCTAAACAACAATTTAGGCATCTGGTGTGTATTCTCGTTTTGTATCGAAAATACTGACTTTTTTGACGTCGTCGTGTTGAAAATGCGGAAGTGATACTTTCTTTGAACGATGACATTCTGAAATGTATAATTACTGGTAATGAGATATGAATCTATACTTACAACCCAGAAACAGCTGAGCAATCAAATGAGTATCGTGCCAAAGAAGAACCAAACTGGAAAAAACCAAGTCAAAGACAATCAAAAATCAAAGTAATTTTAACTGTTTTCTTCGATTACAGTGGTATTGTCTATAAAGAGTTCTTACCAAGTGATGTAGCAGTAAATAAAAAATATTATTTAAGCCGTATACATCATTTGCGCGAATCCACTCAACTGGCAGAACCGTTAACGGTTTTAGCATTACGCCAACGTACCATCACACACCTCAATAATTATTCGTCAATTTTTCGTTAAAAATCAACGAAACACAGTTGCACAAGCACCACATTTAACAGATATGGCAACGTGTAACTTTTTTCCGTTCCCTGAATTGAAGAAACAACGTCGTCAGACGCCGTTTTGAGTCCATAGAAGCGATCAAGAGAGTTCGCTGGCCGCTTTGAACTAAATACCAAAAGTCGAATATAAAAAATGTTCCGAAAACAAGGAAAACGTGGGAATAAATATATTACAGTGAGACAAGATTAAGAGAGATGAAATAAATTTGAATTAATAAAAATAAAACTTTGCGATTTATTTAAAGCCACCTTAGAGTTTGATCAACATCATTCTAGTACATAATAAAAATTCCACAAATGTTTTCATTTTAACCATAAAAATGTTTTAGTATTAGGAAAATTAATATATGTTCGCTAGACTGGGTCAAAAAAATCGGCTATTTTTTTTTTGATACCGAAAATATTATTTGTGATGACCGCATCTTTCGTCCAAAACTCCTAAACCATCAATTTGAAAAATTTGAGCAATACATATTCTTGAAGGTAATTGAATTATCTACAAAAAAAGGTCTCATTAAAAATGTACGTCAAACAAGCGTCAAATGTATATCTTCATCGATAAAATAACTTTAAGTTTGAATAATTTTGGGAGGAGTGAATTTAACGAAAAATGTTAAGATACCTTTTTTGTAGCGCATTCAATTTCTTTTAAGAATATGTATTGTATTTTTTTAAATATTGATTCGTTTATTAGTTACAAAATTTCAAATTTGAATAGTAAAATTGTAGAAACAGATCAATGTTCAAGGCACGATTATATGGAAACGGCTTGTTTGACGTAAATTTATAATGAAACTTTTTTGTAGAGTATTCAATTCCCTTTAAGAATATGTATTGCTTAAATTTCAAATTGATAGTTTAGAGGTTTTGGACGAAAGATGCGATTGCTATTAAAAAAGAGAAAGTCGCGATGATACACTTTTTAATATAAGTATTAAGGGCTCTAACTTTCACAATAATTTTTTTGTCATCACAAATAATATTTTCGGAATCCCTTTAAAAAAAAATAGTCGACTTTTTAACCCAGTCTAATGTTCGCGAAGGAGTGTAAGATTATCATTCTAACTTCTGATATTTAGCTCTCATTAAGTATTAGGGTGGTTTCTAGACAACCAACTTCTGGACAAGGCCCAGCTTTTAGACAATGAGAAGTGTAGGTATAAAATCCTGATGGGTGGCTTTAATGCTAGAATCGGAACAGCAAGAACTGGTGAAAATGCAACTGGCTCATATAGAAATGGCGAGCGGGACAATAGAGATGACAGGCTGGTTGACTTTGCTGAAGGACAAGAACTCTATATTATGAATTTATTTTATAAGAAAAAGATGGACAGACAATGGACATGGAAAAATCTGGACTCACAAGTGAAATTGATTACTTCATGTCAAACGATAAAACAATATTTTGCAATTGTACTGTCCTTAATCATTTTAATGGTGGAAGTGACCGCCGAATGGTACGAGCAAAGATTAGGATAAACTGCCGAAAAGAGCGCGAAAGAATGATAAGATCAAAAAGAGACAAAGTGGATTCTGGGAAGCTGCTGGAGAGGGGCAGATATTTTGAAATTGTATTGTTGAACCTCTTTGCTGTGTTGCAAGACCTGTGAAGATAGAAACTACAGACCAATATGAAGAAATAGCCAATAATGTGTTTGAAACGACTGCTTCAATAGCACCAGAAAATAAATGTTTCAAAGAGTCAAAAATCTCCACTGAGACTTTTAATTTAATCAAAAAACGACTGACAATGAAGAATACAGGCAGTCCCTTTGACAGGGTTAAGTACCTCAATTCTTCTATTGCAGCCGTCGGTGTAAAACACTAAACTCAAAGAGATTTACTACTAAACACCAAATCACTTTTTTTAAAGTCCTCGACGTACGTTTCGCTAACCCCGTTATCAGAAGACGATTTAATCTAATTCTAAAACTAAACTGTTATATTTATATGATAACCCTAATTATTAACCTACTACCTAGGAAGCGTACTACCTAGCTAATGAAGCGTCTAAAAAAAGAACAAAACAAAAAAGAAGAAAAGAAAAAATAAAGAAAAAATTAACCGTGAAGTTTACTAAGCCTTACATTAATAATTGGAAAAGTTGATAAAACAGAATGGGTCCTTTATCCGAGTTCATGATATTATAACATTTTTCTATTTAAATGCTCTCATATGAATCCAAAGCCCTACTGTAATTTACACTTTATCCAGTCTTAAATTACTAATGTCTATATTGTGGTCATGTTCGATTGCATGCTGGGCAACACAAAATTTTCCATTTCTCCCATATGTTTATATCTCGTTAATATGGATATTTTTGTTTACCCAATATGCCTTCGATCACAATCTTGACAGCTAATTTCGTAAATCCCCCACTTTTCATGTTGATCTACTTTATCCTTTGGATTTCCAGGACTTCTCTTAATTTATTATATGGTTTATACACAACCTTAATGTCCACTTTTTTCAAAATGTTGTTTGGCCATCATGTTAATTGGGCATCAAACGGTATTACCATTGAATTTATTTTTGTTCTGATCCTTTTGAATTTGAAACCGAGGCAAAAAATTAATTTAGTTACTTTCTTAATGTATGGCTAAGATATATGAACGAATATTTTTGCAATTTTCGATTCAAAAAATGAAAATTTAGATGATTTTATTAAGAAATTAAATAGTAATTTCAAAACATAGTATTTACGCATGAACTCGAAAACAACGATAGTTTACCATTTCTGGATGTTTTAGTTAGTAGAAACAATAAAAATAGGTTGGATTTTGATATTTTTGGAAAAAAACACCAACACTTTGAGATACATTCGAAGTTCAACGAAGAAGAAAGAAGATCAACAAAAACAGTCTTATTTGATTTAATGTCACTAGAGAACAACGAACTTCCTTTGGGGCTATTCCTTGATTTGTCAGAAGTGTATGAGACTTTAAATTATAGTATTCTTAAAAAAAATATCTTTATGATATTGGAGGATAAACATGTAAATGCATACATCATACCTCGAACATCAAAAACAAGAAGTCAGATTTCAAAATTCGAACGATTCTGCTATGTCAAATAAGCTCACCATTCATCTTGGAATAGCCTTGGGAAGCGTACTAGTTACATGGTTAATGGTTAAAATGGCGTACTAGTTAAATGATATGGTTAATGTAAATAATAACATAAACTGGAGTAAAATAACAATGTATGCTGTTGATACAAATATGTTGGTGAAAAGTGAAGATGTGTAACAACTAATGGATAGAACTAGGAAATAGATAATTGTTAACCACAGTTAAATAGTGTTGATAAATGGACGGTAAAAAACAAATTAATACTGAATAAAGATAAAACAAATATATTATTCAGAACGAAACAATCTGCAATTAAAAAACTTGATAATTTCATATTGAATAATACTACTTTAAAAACACAACATATAAAATAATTGAAAATTATTATAAATTGTAATATGGCTTAGTGTTACCGGGTGCAAACATGTTTACAGTTTTCTTGTACTGAGGAATTGCTTGGATGATGCAGCCTTAAAACATGTATATTTTGCAAATTTTGAAAGCGACATTAGATATGCAGTAATCTTTTTTGGTAGTAGCTGTGAAATGCAGAAGACTTTCATGTCAAAAAAGATCACTTCACAGCATATTTGAATATGTATCAACAAGAATCGTGAAGGAATAAATTACAAGCAATGGTTTATTGACTATCACGGAAATTTTGATTCAGGAATATATTCTTTTCTTTTGTAAGAGTAAATTATTTTTGAAGTAGAAACCAAAATATATAACGACAAGTACCAGGAGTCCAGAAATCGTCGTTCATATTTAATTACTTGTTTGCTCCTAGGTGGCGCAGAACGCGCTGGTCGTATTAACTTTACATCGAAGCTTGGTTCAGGGATAATTAGTTGCCATGGAGCATTTCACCGAACAACAACATGCTTTCTATGTTCGTGCGAATTATCAAAACAACAATTCGCTTATTACGGTATGTCGTCTTTATAGGGTCGAGTATAATTTACACGACATAAACGAGGCATCAAATATTAATTCAATAAAGAAATTAATAAAAAAGTTTGAAGCTACATCATCAATTTTAAATTTACCATCTACGAGCCGTCTAAGGTCAAGCAGAGGTATAAACAAAATTGAACGTGTGCGCGAGTCGGTTAGAGAAAATCCATCCCAATCCGTAAGGAAACGAAGTAGCCAGGCAAACATTAAGATCTTCGCCTTCATCCCTATAAAATTCAAATTGTGCAAGTTGTTCGTTGTAGCCTTTCAATACCTGTGTTTGACCCATATATAATTCCAAACGAATATGTCAAGGCTGATATAGCAAAAGTGTTTATAGTTTTTACTATGTTCCTACTGTTACATGGACTGTTGTATTCCAAAATATTTATATACTTCACCCTCCTGCATTGGCTCTATACATTCTTGTTCTGCAGTGACAAACCCTGTCACCTCTAATTTAGATCTTCTCTTTATGTTAATAGGTCTGCATTTATCTAATCCAAAGTGCATGTTAATATCAGTTGTAAATTTGCAATATCGGTGGTGATAATGCATACAATTTTAAATCATCCATATATAGCAAGTGCAATACATTTTGATTTTCGAGTTTGTATCCGATTTGCGTCCTTTTAATCAGATTAGAGAGTGGATTCAGTGCCAGGCAAAACCACAGAGGGCTCAGCGAGTCCCCCTGAAATATGCCGCTTGTCACCCTGATTTCCTCAGTTTTGGTGATACTTCCACTTTGCGATTAATGGATGGATAGTAGTGCGCCACTCTTTTATCAGTTCTTGAAGTGTGTTTATTAAAGCTAGGTGGACTTAATATATAGTAATAATTTATTCAAGAGTATGGAATCGAATTGAAAGCCTTCTGATGATCAATATAACAGCATGTTCTTCATTTAGTATATCATATTCGACTATATGCCCTGTGAGTTGATATATCGTTTGAAGGCAGATAATTGGCCGGTATTTGGCTGGGTTATTAGAGACGGTTCCTTTGGGGAGTAAATATGTTTTACCTTGAGTAAGAAATCGAGGAATTTCTTTTGGTTCTCTTATAAATTCATTGAAATATCTTACTATAAAAGAGTGATGATATGTGAGCGTTTTATACCAATAATTATGAATAATTATGCAGGTTCTTTGTTATATTTTGTAGTACAGTTATTGTAATTTCAGGATAGGACATTTTTCAATTGTGTTCGTATTTGCTTCTTCCTCACGCAGCTAGCTGGCTTGATGGTTATATTGGCCGTTATTTGACCAAATCGACGCGATGACCAAAATGTCTGTATACCTTGGCTGGATGATGTACTAGAACTCCCCATAAAAATTTTGTTATTACCTCTATCTACTAGGTTTCTATAAAAGTTTCGCTCGTCCTTTCTAAAAAGACAGTTTTCCTGCTTACGCCTCATCGCTTTTTTATATCGATCTAGGCGGGACCTATATATTTTAAGTTTTTGTTTTAGGGTATCGATAACATCTTTGACATGCTGATTCGTTTTATCATATTTAGCATGAATTTTAAATCTTTCTAATATTCTGGTTGCTTTATCATCAATTTTTTGGTGGAATTGTCTCGACTGAATTCCAGAAGCCTGCACATATACTTTCAATCTTGAACTCTAATATTTTTTTGCTACCCCTGTTTAGTGTTCTGCTGTGATGGCATTTTCTCATAAAGTTGCTTGATTATTTTTGGATCCATTTACAACTGCTGCGGTTTGAGCCGCGCAATAGACAATTGTGTGCAGATCTTCGAATGAGTTGAGCATGTTGCCCTTTTCAGGAAGAATCTCTTCATTCAGAATATTAATGATCTTTACCAGGCTAATAGTGGAACTTTGTTTTGGTATATAAGGTCTTGTTGTTGGGTCAGTTCCTAGGTATTCCGTTAATATTGTAGTGAACGTTTCGCAGGTCACGCGAACTTATTTTCTATCGAATTGGGCATCATTTGAAATATATGTTGGTTCTGATATAATATTATGGAATAAATTATGTAATACTATGGAATGTAATTCGTCTGCAACTTCTTGTTGCAACTATGTGCATTTTCCGGAATGAGCTTATTTCTTATTATGACCCTTCTTTGATCAGATATACGTTGTGCTGTAACTAGGATATCTGGATACTGCAAGCAAATAACCTCATTTCGATATGCTGTCTGATCTGTTTCTAATTTTTTGATTTTGTAAAATGTACGCATGATGAAAGTGTTTATATCAAGTATCCATTTCATGCGTGATCATTTCCTCCTAGCCTGGGTGGTCGCAGATACTAAAGCATTACTAACTAAAGCTAAAGACTTTCAGCGGATGCTGTTGGTTGGATGTTCCAGCCTCAACAGCCCCGGACAAATCCTCCAGACGGTTCCGAAGGGTTTTTGTCCGCAAAACCCTACCGCCTTGTATACTACTTTTATCTGTTTCTTTCTCCATAAACCTTAGTTTTAGGTTCAATGAAAGAAAAGCAGTCACCCAAGGCAGAGCCCCGAATTACCATGGAAGAGCTATTTACTACCGGAGGGCGTTAGCTATCCGGAGAATTAATATTATTATTATTATCATAAAGAATATAATAACACGGCCATTCATTATGGCACCATTCATAAAAATACAATTCTATTTTATGATATACTCTATTCAAAAATTATACATCGTCCAGTATCTTCATCATAGTTAAGTAACCAATATTTAAACAAAACAGAATTATTGATGTAAAAAATGAGAAAGGTCTAATGTACTTTCTAAAGAAATAAATTATTTTAAACGAAAATAAACGGTGATAAAATATGCAGTAGTTACTTTCAACATCCGGAATACCACATTTTATAAAAATAGATCCCTGATTTGCTGCGAATCAACCTTTATAAAAATAAATATAAATTTCCACGACATGTTATACTTTTAAAAACGGAATGAGCCAAATAAATTACGACCATTTTTTATCTTTTATTTTAACAGTTTTTTTTTCTTTATTAATGTATCTGTAAAGTATTGTAAAAGAATGGTTATAAAATTTGGAACAAAATAATGGAAAAATTTCCTTTTTTCGTATTACCAGGAAAATAGCAACATTTTCAGGTTTTTATAAAATAGAAGGATCGCTAAGTGTCTGTTGTAATTTTGATAGTTTAATGAATGAGCTTAATATGGATAATGCCGAGTGGCCACCTTCCGAGTGGCGTATTTTCATAGATTCGTCGAAATATAGCCTAAAAGCAGTCTTGCTTCTTAATGGAAACAAAAACCCATTTATTCCTTTAGCCTATTCAGTGACAATGAAAGAAACCTATGACAACTGAGCAACCATACTAAATCACTTTAAATATGAGCATTATCAGTAAGATATTTACGGGGATTTAAAAGTGCTAGGATTTCAAGAAGGTTTTACAAAGTATTGCTGATTTAGTGACTATGGGACAGTAGGGCAACAAAAGAACAGGGCAAACAAACTTCTATTGAACCCGGTATTTAAAATATAAAATATGCCCCCCTTGTTAATCCCAAAAAGGTGCTTCTTTCACCTCTCCATATTATGCTTGGACTAATAAAAAAAATTGTCAAAGCCGTGGACAAAGAAGGTAATGGTTTCAAGTACCTAAAATAAATATTTCCTCAATTAAATGATACAAAACTAAAAAAGGCATAATTATCCCATAAAAAATGGACATCAAATAAGGACGTTTCTAGGTAATTTTCGTTTTCAAGGAAGATTAAATGAAAAGGAATTGGCAGCTTGGAAGTGTTTTGTAAATGTAATGAAAGGATTTCTTGCGTAACAAGAAAAATGAAAATATATACTATAAAAACCTCATAGATGAACGCTTGAAAGCCTATGAAATACTAGGGTGTTGCATGTCCTTAAAAATGCTTTTTTTACACTCCCATTTGGACTTTTCCCGGAAATTTTTAGTTGCAGTAAGCAACGAAAAAGGAGAGAGGTTTCATCAGGACATCAGATGGAGAACCAGGGACCAAGGACACTGGAACAAGGACACTGGAAAAAGAGATGATGCTACAGACCACAAGGAAAAAGTGAAAGTTTTTGTCGCCTGTATTTATTATATGATGAGATTTTTCTCATGTAATACATTTGTTCACATAGTCCTCAGTAATGTCTTTGCATACATTTAACACGTTTTATATTTTTTTCCACCACCGACCTCCTGTAACAAAAAAATTGTATGTGATTCAGTATTTAGTTTATCATGTTCCGATTTAGGACTACAAAATAATTCGTATACACCTATTTTCATCAATGTTACCTCAAAAAAACTGAAATTTATTCTCAAAATAATCAGATGACACATTACAACCTCAGATAAGTACGGTGGCAATCTAATAACTATGATGTTATTTTACCATAATTACAAAAATAGTATGGAAATATACATTGTTGCGATTAAGCATAAAGCTCGTGTTTGTTTCAAATTTTTTTCAATATTTCGTATACTAGGATACCCTAATAGTTTCCGGTTATTTGATTATATTGGGTTGATGACACAATGATGAACAGTTTGTCTCATTTTGAAAAATATAGTATGTGTCAGTGTTGTGCAAAATTTCTTTCGAAAAACGAATAAAAATTTCGAATAAATGAAATTTATTTGTTATTTGCGAATAACGAACTAATTTTTCATTAATTATTCTAAATGAAGTAAATAGAATAATTTATTCGTTATTTCGAATAATCTTTTTTAAGCTTAAAGTTGAAAAATAAACGAATGACAATTTGAATAAAATTTCGAACATTATACAAAATATAAATAACCTGGTTCACAATTAATTAAATAAACAGTTAAACCACATAAATTAAATCAATTCTTTTACAAGAACCTTCGGTGTGAAATTTTTTTAAACCTCTCGACGCACGTTTTGCTCACCATGTTATCACCATCAGGGTATGATTTAATCTAATTGAAAACTAAACTATGTTATGTTTTATGATAACCGTACTTAATGAAAAATCATGAACCGTGAAGTTAACTAAGGGTTACATTAATAATTGAAAAAGTTAACTGACTGGAATAGGTCCTTTATTCCGATTGATGGTTTTCTTAGATTTGTCTAGTCGAATTTTTTCAAGTTTAATAAGTCTTAAATTATTTATATTATGCTGGAACCATAATTTATATTATGGTCATGTTCGAGTTCGTATTGGGCAACTCACAATTTTTCATTTCTCTCATATCAAATGTGGGCAATGTATCTGAGCTTTATATCTGGCTAATATGGATCTTTTAGTTTGCCCACTCTACTTTCGATCACAATATTGACAATTAATTTCATAAATTTTTCCAGATTTTTCATGTTAATCTCCTTTATAATTTAGGTTACCCATGACTTCCTTTAACCCTTTCAGCCCCAATTTGTTTTTTATTTTAATTGTCTTGATTTAGTTATATAGATTTTACGTTGATCACAAAAAAAGAGAAAAATTATCATTTTTATGATGAGTGGGTGGAACACATATGTCACATTAGTACTAGTTGTGGGAACATAAAAAAACGAAATATTCAAAAACTGTTTTATTTTTCATATATTAGGTGTGATAAGCAGTAAAACAGTGTTTGTGTTGTGTTTGTTCTTGGTAAAGCGATAAAACCTTCTTGTTGGCTCTTCGATGGATAAGTGATCCGCTATATTCAGTAGCCCGGAACCTGATGACGGCCTACCATATTATCTTCTGTGTACCACTTTTTCATGGTGTCAGCCATAACTTATTAGAGATTCAACCAGCGGAACCAGATAATCCAAGAAACCCTTTTTATTTTTTTCTCGCTCTTTTAACTCTGTAAATATGATCCAGAAATTTACCGCTGCTGTCATTAGTAGCCGATAGAAAACTCTTTTCCGCTATTTGCCGGTTTTTCTATCCATATCGTAGAGATCAAAAATCAACACCCCACATATATTTGTTATAGAACTTTACCATCATTGGGCAAGGAATTTCTGATCGGCTTCAATTGCAATGATTGAATTGATAAAAGAAAATCAATGCAATCGTTTTGCAGGTTTCCGGATTCATATAATAAATTATGTAATAAATTAAGGTAATAAATTAAGGGAAGTTCTGGGTAATCCAAAGGATAAAGTAGATGAAAAATCGAGGATTTATAAAATTAAGTGTCAATATTGTGAACGAAGGTATATTAAACAAACTATATGATATAACCATATTAACCACATATATAAAGCACGTTCCCCATATTAGACATGTGATAAATGAAAAATGATCTTTTTCCCAACATGACTCGAACCATAATGTAGATATTAATAATTTAAGACTTGTTAAAAGTGTAAATAATAATATGGATTTGAATGCGTATGAAAACATTCAAACAGAGAAATGTAAGAAACCCATAAACCGGGATAAAGCACCTATTCCATTCAGTCACCTTTTTCAATTATTTATGTAACGCTTGGTTAACTTCACGGTTCATAATTTTTTCACGCTTCATTAGGTACGGTTGTGATAAATAAAACATAGTTTAGTTTTTGAATTAGACTAAATCATCACCTGATGATGCTAACATAGCTAGCGAAACGTGCGCCGAGAAGTTTAAAATAGTGATTTGGTAAATTTCCTCAAGTTCACATAGTTCACATAAATTAACCTTCAATTTTTTATTTTATTTGCAGTTTTTATAATTACAGGAACCAATTTAAAGTAACATATAAAAACTCTTTTTTTTCTAAAAAATTTAATAAACTGTCTAAAAACTAATAAATTTAAAAACTAAAATAGAAATTTTGTATGTAAAATTTAAAAAAAAATTAACTATTTTGATATTGAAAAAAAAAACAAACTTAAAATTAAACTGGAACTTTTTATTTAAAAAAATCATAAAAACCCGATTTAAAATAACATTAAAAAACTCTTTTTGTCTAGAAAATGTAATAACCTGTCTAAAAAACAATAAATTGAAAAACTGAAATACAATTTTTGAATGTAAAATTTAAAAAAATTTAAACTGTTTTGCTATTGCAGAAAAAAAACAAACTTAAAACTAAACTCGAACTTTTTATTAAAAAAAATATATAAAAACCCGATTTGAAATAACATTTAAAAACTCTTTTTGTCTAGAAAATTTAATAAGCTGTTTAAAAGACAATAAATGAAAAAACAATAAATAAAATAGAAATTTTGAATGTATAATTAAAAAAAAATAAACTATTTTGATATTGAAGAAAAAATACAAACTTAAAACTAAATTGGAACTTTTTATTTGGAAAAATCAAATATGTTTTTAAATGTTTGGCTTCAATTTTTGTTGGTTAATTTCCTAAGTAGTATTTAAAAATACTGGCCATCTTTATCCGCTAATTGTGTAAAATTTTAATGATTTAAAAAAAAAATATTCTAAATACGTTTTGAATAACAATTACGAATAATTAACGTCGAAAAAGAATAACGAATGATTCGAATAAGGAATAAAGTAATGTTGGCGAATAACGAATATAAAAAGCATTCGACTATCCAATTATTATTATCCAAATTATTCGATTACACAATTTCGTTTTAGTCGAATAATGTATAACACTGGGATGTGCCGGTCTTTTGCTGACCTTCCTCCGTTTCTTCAGGAGCTGCATAAACTCACACTCATAGAAGTTCTGAAGTTTCTGCCTAACAAACAGATCCAGGTGATTTTTCAAGTCTTCCAAGGAAGTAAAGCAAAGATCAAGGGAGTACTGTGGATGGATCAAAGCTTCCCATTGTAAAAATGTGTGTCGATTGGCCAAAAACACGTATGGTCTAGCTCTAGCAATATGGTCTCGATGGAACGCAATGCCCTTTCTGCTGGCTAGTTCAGACCGCTTCTGGGCGATTGCTCACTTTAATTTACTCAGCTGTGAACATTATATCTCTGAATGAATGCTCAAGTTTTCATGTAAAAGCTCATCATAAACGATTTCTTTCCGGTCTTTTCCGTGGTGGCTTTCGTAAGTGTCTTATGCGCTGGTTGAAGGAGCATCTCCGCGCTTACGTATTATCTCTTCCGCTTAATATTATTATTCATAATTCATTTTTCATCATCTGTAGCTATCCAGTTTAAAGATAGATCGATTGCGTTGCGCTAGAATAGAAAATCGCAAGCAGAAATTTGGTCCTTCAATTTTTTCTCCGTTAGCTCATGCAGCACCAATACATCATCAGCCTTGCCAACTGATTGATTCCAACAATTTCTCCGATTTCTCGAATAATTATATATGCCGATCATTTTCAATTAACACCCATATTTTGTCGCAAGCAGACTCGGCCGGTCGTTGTAATGTATCACTGAGATTAAAATAGTTTTCACAAAACTTTCGAAACCGCTTACGACACATGAAATCATTGAATAATCAAATATATTAATATTAATATATTAATGAATGAAACTATAGTTTTCAAATTAAAATAGCAAATATGAATATTATGATAGAAAAACTAATTAATGTTCTCAATAAAGAAAGTTTCAATTCAGAGTTAAAATTAATTAGCTGAGGTAGCCAAAATAAATGATGCACTAAAAATATACTAAAGAAATCATAGAATAAAGAAATTATTCGAAGGATCTTGTTCTTAATGCTATATGATCCCCAGATAAAACAAAGATAATATAATTAATATCATAATAAATATCATAATAAATTATGACAAGCATACACAAGATTTTACATGAACATTTAGCCCTGAAAAAGATTTGTGCGCGTTGGATTCCGCATAATTTGACAATCGCTCAAAAAAAACGCTCGTGTCTTGCATCTATGCGTATGAGTCTGAAAGTAAACAGCAATCGACTGTGTGGCTCTTTCAAAATGAGCTAAACCCAACAAAAATTTTCGCGCAAGAAGCACTTCGAAGCAAATCGTCGCTTGTTTTTTTGGGATAAATGGGCATGTGACTACAGTGCCACTAGAGAATCCTAGAACGGTCAATTCTGAATGGTATATAACGATTTGTTTGCTAGAAGTCTTTGTAGAAATTAGAAAAAACAACCTGCGACGCAGGATCACTCTTTACCGTGACAACGCGAGTCGAAACATCAAATTGATAGGTTATTCGCCGTACAGTCCTGATTTGACACCCAATGATTTGTTTTTGTTCCCATCCGTGAAGAATAATCTACGTGGTCAACGATTTTTGACGCCAGAAGAAAAAGTCGATGCGTTCGAAAAGGAAGTTTTGAAGATACCTCAATGAGAATGGAAAAAGTACTATGAAAATTGGTTCAAACGTATACAAAAGTGTATCAAATATTGCGAGGAATATTTTGAAAAACAATAAAACTATTTTCAATGATAAATATTTATTTATATTTATTATTCTGGATGCATAAATAGCAACCCTCGTATTATTATATTAAACGAAAATATTACTCAATAGAATTAATATTTGGTTGCATATCTACTAGTATTTGAAATTGCTTCGTAACTCGTTCGGCACCCGAATGGTCCCGGTTTCGAATTCTGGTAACGGATATGGATTTGTCTATGGTCTTCCCGACTTTAATGGAGCACATTGTAAAGTTATAGATTGCTTAGTTACTAAAAAGCGCTAGATCGTTGACGTGACATAAAAAAAAACTTTTAGCTAAAAAACAATAGCTTTTTAATATTTTCTATTGGTATTTTGACCCAATTAGGTTTCGTTCTGCCAATTAAGTCTTTGTTGTCTAAATAAATATAAATAAGATAATCCAAAGATTTAGAAAACCGTTCTATTAGGTAATATCAAAAAACTGTAATAGCCATAAAATTATGCAGATAACGTTATTGCCTTTTGGATAACAATCCAACAAACTACATATGTAAATTGATATCAGAATCGTCTTGGAATATAAACCATAAATGCCAGAGGATAGTATACAGTTCAGTACCGCGTATTCCCGGCATTCTGTCCTAAGTTCTAAATTTATACAAAGGAACCCGAATGATAGGATCTATAAAACACTCATTCGGCCAATACTTGGCTGCGAGTCGTATACCCCCGCAAAGAAAACAGGCGAGATGCTTGCAGTATTTGAAAGAAGAGTACTCATGATAATTTTTGATGCTGTGAATGGAAATTGAATTTGGAGGATCGAGTACTGCTTCGAGCTTAAGCAATTTTACAAAGATCTGGATACTGTAGACTATGTAAGACAATGAAAATCCTGGAAGGACGAATAATGTAAGCAGAGATGCTGAAGAACTACTGCACATCAAAAACTGGCAACGGGCTGCAGAAGATCGATCAAGTTGGAGGCGAAGGTTAAAAGATGTCAAGGCTCATTGACGGGCTGTAGCATCGCAGAAATAAGAACATATATTAATCCGCTAGCTCTACCTACCAACAATACTGTCTACGATTCGAACCGCATTGTAATAATTTTTTTTTCAGGCCAGTGATCGTGAGCTCTAAATTAATTTCGGAATTTCGTGTTTCGTTTAAATAAAAACTGAAACACCTCCCTATATATTGTTTCTCGTGGTTCTCTTGGTCTCTGCTTTAAAATATCATTTCGATATTTTTTTTCGAAATTCCGATGCCAGAATAAGTTTTTTGAGGTCGTCCTTACTTCAGTATTTTTTCCAATCGTCACAAATAATTTTTTCTAGAATATTTGCACTAATATTTTAAAAATATACATTTTACATATCTTCAATCCAATATTATTATGGAGGCGAATTTGTGTCCGAGCTAGGGCAAAGTCATTGCCTATAGTAGATTTTTTTTAGACGGTCATGATGAACATAAAAGGGTCAGACTTTTCGGAGTAAACTTTTTCACCCCTAGCAATCATAAGAAGTTCAAATTCAGGCCGTTAAGTAACTGAAAATCCATCATTATGATATATCTGCAAGCTCGTCTAAATCTCACCTTGCAGCAAGATACGGCCAAAATCAATACCACTCAAACTTCAAGAAGAATTGATCTATACCACTCGTCAAATAGTGCAGTTTTTGAAAGAATCTGTACAAGCAGCACTCGACTGGCCGATGCAAGAGGAAGATTTTGTGCAAGCAATCTATATCTCTTAATCTATATTTATCACCTATAGAACATGTATATGATACCATTGGTTGAAGTTTTGAGCGATTACCCCGGCTGTCAGGAACTTTAAATGAAGTTGAAGCATGTATACAATGAGCATGAGAAAATTTGCCTCAAGTATCCATCCCTCGCAGAGTTGGATGATGTTATCTCTTCGCATTCTTCATTATAGAAGAGTCATGACTTATGGAAACTTATTCCATTCGCGTACTTTCCCGACTACTTCGCCAACGTTTTATATTTCTGAATTCCTTGGTGGAATATGGAAGAGATGTGTCAGTTAGGTCGTTAATTCGACCTGTCCATCTTTTTTGAGGTCTGAGGCGTGATCTAGAACCCTCCATCCGTCCCTGTATCGCCAGTCTTTCTAGTTTATTGCCATCCCTGCGCATTGTGAGTTCATTAATTTCTTAAATAACGGACACGATTGTTCGTCCGGCAGTCCACCGAATGCGAAGGCCCCCAGCACCAAAGTTCAAAAGAATCAATGCACTTGAGATTTTGTTTTTTAATGGTTCGTGTTTCATCGGGATATAGCAATTTTGGGAAACCAAGGCTTATAGTATCTGTTATTTGTGTTCTGTGTTATGTCCCTCCAAATGTGCAAATTTCGCATTGTGTTTCTTGCAATTTTGATTCTTCTTCTGATCTCATGAGTGTTACCGCCTTCGATCTATATGAAAGCCCCAATATTGACGAATTGGCTTACCCTTGCCCTATTTGACTGATGTTGGGTACGTTGTTGTTTTGACAGTCGATAATCATTATTTTCGTTTTCACATCTGTTATTTTTAGTTCATATAGATGGCTTTCATCCTTTATTTATTAGACAATTAAGATCAGTTTCAGCAAGATGTGTAGTGTAATCGACATATTTTAGGTTAGTTATTTTAATATCGCTAATACTGACACTACCTGTCCAATCCTCGGGAGCTCTACGCATGATATATTCCCCATAAATTTTGAATAGAATCGACGACAGGACGTATTCTTATGTGGTTCCTTTATTGACGCAAAACTCATCGGATGTTCGATCTTCTATTTTTACCATTGCTCTATATTTTTCGTAGAGATGACAAATTAAGCCAATCAAGTAATCTGAATTAATTTCTCCCATTTTATACTATCAATGGCCTTCTAATAATTAATAAAACAGGCATACAGGATTGTTTTTTCAATTATTTATCGAATGTTAAATATCTGTTTCCTTATACCTCTCTCTGGAACGAATCCAGCCTGTTCCGGGGGGATCTGCCATGATAAGTAGGATTTATAAGCGTTCATTGATAATGTAAAGGAGTATTTTACTGACATGTGGAATGACAGCGATAAGGCGGCCATTTCCACATTTCTCTTTAGACCCTTTTTTGTGTAGAACTATAAATCCTGAAATCGATCGATCAACTGGTCACAATCCGGTCTCCTACACTTTTTAGTAGATGTTGGGAAACATGTCTACACGTACTTCTTCCTTTAATTACTTTTTCGGTGACTTTATCCAAACCTGGGGCTTTATCATTTTTTGACTGCGTATAATATTTTTGATTTCTGCTTTTAAAATATGTGGTCCGCGTGTTTCTAAATTAGGTATGTTGGGGTTATACTTGAAACTATTATGTTATTTTTTTCAACTTGTGCATTCTGTATCATCTATGTAAGCGGTCTATATTTTCTTGTTATTTAATTGACAGCTTTATAGAGGTCTTTGGTGTTGTTTGAACTGGCAATGGCATTTTTTCTGCAGGCTCTCTGAATTTCTCGATTTAGCGAGGAGTATTTAAGGCGATGTTCCTCTAACCGTATACACATTTTTCTGAGTGTGCGTCTTTTTTCGTTTAAGTCAAGAGTGGCTTCAATCATCCAAGGTTGAAAGTTTTCCTTGTCCTTGTGTTTGTATTGTGTTTGTCTCATCCATGGACTCGGTAATAATGGTTTGTGCCCCATGCCAAAACTTTATATTCTATCATTATACAGTAGAAGTGACGTTCCAGTTTTTCACGAATCTTTTCTTGAAATTCATAAGGATGTTAAACTAGTAGCTTCTTGTGAATGGAGTTTTTGAGTGATAATTTCAATTTTAAATCAAAATCTAGAATAGAGTAGTTAGTGGTCACCTACACATTCAACTACAGGAATTGTTTTAGCATTCAATATTTATGATCGCCATCGAGACCCTATCAAAATATAGTTAAATTGATTTTTCTACTTGCCCTGGGGAGACTGCCAAGTGCATAGATGACGAATATGTTATTGAAATAAAATGTTTGCGGTTACCAACTGTTATTCTATGCAGAAATTTATAAGTCGTTCGCGTAGATCATTTCTTCTTCTTATTCCATAGTTACCAACATTGTTCCTGATATGACTGTCACACAATGTTTCACCTACCTTGACGTTGAAATCTCCAAGCAACATCACAGTTTTCCGACTTAAAATTTTACGGATGGTTTCTTCAAGGTTTCCATAAAATTCATTTACTTTATCTTCAGTTAATTAAACGGTATGAGGTTCAAAATGAATGGTTTTCAATTCATTTTTATTGCTGTAATTCTATTTAACACGTTCATAAGCAGTTATCATTAGAGTTAGAGCACAAAATATTAAATAAACGTGATGGACCTACTAAATAATTTTTTGTATAGAGTGTAAGTGGATTTTTTTGATCTTTTTTTGATTGTTCAACACCATCACGAGGTGCACAAAAAAAAATCAAAATTAATCATATAAAATTTATTTTATATAACTACATTTTTTTTGTTCTCCGGTATATGTTTTTAATTAAAAAAAAAACTGCCAACAATCTGACAAAAAATTATATGAAATAAAAAAAAACAAATTCATAACTACACAACGTAATTGTTTATATTATGCGTATTGTTTTGATAGTTATGCCGATTTCCACTTTCGAGGCGTTGCGAAATCGCTAAACAAATCGACTTCGTGGAAATTGCAAGTGCCGCATCCTGCTTATTTTTAAACCTAACCCCGACTCGAGTTCCCCACGTGTTCGAACGCATTTCGAACGAATTTCCAGTTATAAAATAGGTCATTTGCTATTTTTGCCTTTCGGTTTTGTTCTTGGTCAGCCAGATACGTGCCCGTTTTACTTCATCTCGTAGATGGAACATCATTTTTAATGCTCTAAAAAGTGAGTTAATATTGAATATTTCAATATAAACATGACTTTGTAGCAATACTGTGTAGGTTAGTAAATGTACTATTCAAATGAAAATGCATCGGAACTAATCCAATAACGATAAGCTATAAATGTATTCATCCAAGTTTACTCCCACTAAAGTCAAGTTCTCTTTCTTTAATTAAATCGCTTGTCAAAACATAAAAATCCAAGCATTCCTTGTCTCAAAACTGAATAGTATTATAAAATATCATTTAGTGTACTTAATTTATCTTTTTTATTCAGTTTCGACGTATTCCTTATATACTTCTTGCTTTTCTTCCTCTTTTTGTGATAAAACAGATCATTTTTAAGACTATTTTAGAGTTAAGCATAGTCATTTGGATTTGTTTAATAAGCTCAGCTGGTATTCCCATTTCCTCCATGGTCTTTGTTCATGTTATGAATATCTGGAATATAGAAGCAACAAACAGTGCTATAACAATAGGGTGACAGGACGGGCAACATGCTAGAGGCGTCTTGCCGGAGGGAATTAAGTTAGCTACTAAAGTACATAAACAAATTAAACAAAAAAATATATCAAGATTTAAACGAATTTGTAAGAAAAAGATGTCACCCAGTTTTAGAACGCATCCGATACGTAGTAATAAAGTCCTCGCAACTTGTAGACACAGCGCTGTAGCAACGCAGTCAGCTATGGAAGAAATGTTTTGTCTATGGTTTTTTTGTTATTTCACATTTTTGCCGCGGGACTTATTTAGTGGCGCGGGCTCTAGTAATAGAGACACTCGGGAAATCCCCGCTTTCTGTTTTGTAACTAGAAAAAAGGCTCATACATTATTTGATTGTTATGAGAATTGGTTGTTTATGGCATAGATTTTATTTGGATATCAAAGTTTTTGTTTTATCGAATCCGCGATCAGTCGCAAAGTTAATTAGTTAAAAGCGGAAATTAGATAACAATATGTCTTGTTCTTGAAAGTATCCAAATGGGAGCGAAAAACAAAAGACAAAAGAGTCTGGAAAAAAATTGCCTAAAATAAGTCAGTACTTTAAGAATGAAGATTTTATTGGCGAAGAATCAAATGAACAGTGCAGCGAAAATGAAGAAAATAACGTGACTAAAAGTAGCACTGTTGCAGAGCCCGACAACAGATCGAACTAGATCCAGAGCAACCACAACCAGGTACGAGCAAAACTCAAAGTGAATCATTTTTTGATGTGGAACAAATTACATCTTTCCCATATATTACTGACAAGGGTCATTTTAAAGAACTAAATAATCGAGTGAAACGGTTTGTAATTGAAAATCGACACTGTAAACCTAAAAGCCACTCTTAAAAAATAATGACAATAGATCTTTCTTGAAAAAATATTATAATATTGTTTTTAGGTTTGGTGTAAAACTAGAACGTACATAACTGTCCTATTCTCTATTGCTTCAAAAGGCATATTGTGAACCATGTTATTTATTCGCAAATAAGGCATATAAAAATATACAAAATGTTTGGATAGAAGGCTAGGACGATTGGAAACATATTGTAGCAGCCATAGAAAGACACGAGTCATCGAAAAATCATTTGCATTCATGTCTTTATATCAGCAATGGCGGTTACATGGAACACTAGATGAAGAATAACAACACTAGATGAGTCCCTGATCAAGAAACAAAAATATTTCTGACCCCAAGTACTCACTAGACTCCGTGATCTTAATCTGATACTTTCAACCTGTAATTTAGCTTTTCGTGGCCATAGAGAAAAGGCATAGCAATAATTCTAGTCCAAGAGGAGTTTTTTGAGTATTGTTGAGTTATTAGCGAAATACGATCCTGTTTTACAAAAATTGTTAAGTAGGCCAAAGTGCCAAACAAAATATTTAAGTCCAAAAATACAAAACAAGCTCATTGCTGTTCTGGTTATAAAAGTGGAAAACGCGCTGGCAAATGAAATATAACCGCACCATTTTACTCCATTACATTTGATACAAGTCAAGATATCATCAATTGTGTCAACTTACCGTTACTATATAATCGATAAAGATAAAAATGGAACTCCAAAGGTGCTCGTAATTAAAAAGTCATTTTTAGGATTTCATGAAGTTCAGGATCAAACTTCCTTAGCGATGCCCAATCAAATTATAAGACCCATAAATGACAAAAATATTCCTCTGAATAAGTGCCGTGAACAAGGATATGACGGTGCTAATAACATGAAAGGCACTTATGGTGAGTTCAAAAACTCATAAGAGATATAGAGCCAAATGCGGTGTATGTTCATTGTGCTGCTCATAATCTAAATCTGTTAGTTAATGATGCAGTAAAAGAGGTTATAGAAATACAAAAATTTTTTGAAACAGTGCAACAAATTCATATTTTTTTATCAAAAGACGGAATATATTATCAAGTTTTATATCTAATAAAGAAGGGGAATTTTCAACTTCGGTAACATTAAAAACATTAAATCCAACTAGATGGGCAGAACGTTTCGATGCCATTTTTGATTTAAAAGTTCAGTTTATTAAAGTTCAAAAAGCGCTTGCAAGAACTATTCTATTAAATTCCAAAGCAAATGATGCTATTTCACTGAAAAAGAAGGCCGAAACCGACAACTTTATTATGTTACTGGTTTTCCATTGCAACATTTTACAGACCATCGACGCGGCCTCTAAAGCACTTCGATCTGAAGCCTCGATCTTTCAAATGCCTCATAGCATTTGCAAATTTGTCTGGAAGAACTTAAAAAGTATCGACATGAATTTGGAGATTTAAAAACGCAAGCAAATAATGCTTTCCAATTTAATTGTCTTGCAACCTGCCACGTTACACAATTTAAATGATATCGATTTATTGAAAAAGACTTTTGAATTTGTTGACTTATATAAAAATGACATATCTGTCTCATTTGCCAAGGAAATTCTCAATTTTCGTTGAACCTTTAGACACGAAATAGAAAAATCATCTTCTGTAGGAGAACTTGCTGATTTATTAATCATAAATAATCATTTAATGTCCTCAAGCTTTCCTAAAATGTGCCCTGCATTTCTGTTTTTTGTAACTATTCCTGTGACTACGAGTAGTGCCGAACGATCATTTCCAAAATTAAAATTGATAAAAACTTATTTAATTATTATATTTATTTAATTATTATATTATTCTATAAATGGAATATTCCATGGCCCGAAATTTGAACTCTGATCAAGTCATTAACACTTTTGCTGGACAGTAAGCCCGAAAACAGGAATTCTAATAATTAACTTTTTTTACTAAAAATAAAATCATTTCAGTCCAGTACGCTCTTAAAATTAAAAGTCATTAGAAAATCAACGGAAAATGTACACAATAATTATAATAGCGTTTGTACGTACGCAGTGATTTATTAAAAAGAAACTACAACGTGGATTGAGCTTGTTTACATTAAGGAAGGGCCCCATCTGATGAATTTACCACGGGTCTCAACGGTATAGTTACGCCACTAGCTTTAAATTATATTGTTTTCTCATTCCTTCTTCAATACTATTCTCTGCCTAACTATATTTATTAGAACTTATAAGTTGTGCAAAGCAATGATAGTTTTCGCATTTCAGTTTATCCCCTTTATTCGTTTTATTTAAGAAAGATTCTCATTTAAGACGTAAGGGACAAATCAAGCCCAGACTTTCCGTTTGTTTAAATCCTGTATCACAATTTCACGATCATGCCTTTGGTCGTAATTAATTCCTCCGCCATCCATCTTACAGACGAATTCGCATCGGAGGCGCTCATTTCACGTACTTTTTAATCCACCTCTTCCAAAGCATCACGACCGTCTTGGAATCGCTTATACCACTCGAACACACATAGGCAATCATCAACATAAACTTTTTTCATCACTTCAAATGTTTCTGCAAAAGTTTTACCAAGCTTCAAATAAAATTTAATATTAAATCTTTGTTCCATCATGTTTTTGTTCTCTTCTTGATCTTCCAGATCTTATCTCCATAGGAAGATAGAGAGAAGAAAAACCCTCAAGAGTTGAGGGTTTTTCTGGTATGTATAATAAGAGAGAAATAAATTATACTATAGGTATAAAGATATAGAGATTGTGGTATGTTTTAGGCATATTATAAATAATTGTTTTAGAACATCGTTTTTCTACTATTTGGTTTGTAACTTCTCGATTTCACAAATAAGATGCAGCAAGATAAAAATGCAACAAATATTTTCGAGAATACTCTTACCGAATAAGAATGGAATACAATTTCATTTAAATGACTGCCTCAGCTGGCTAAGCATCATAGGGCCATTTTTCTTTGAAAATGAGTAAGAAGCCGCACTAACAGCAAATGGTGACCGTTATCGTGCCATGCTAACTGACTTTTTATTCCCAAAGATTGAAGAGGAAGAGAAAAAGGAAGAGAGAGAGGCCGATATTTAGTTTCAACAGAATGGCGCTACTGTCCACACAACCAAAGCTGCAACTGACGTTTAGCGCCCTATCTTCGAAAATCTCATTATGGGCCGAAGGCCGAAATGGCGATATCAACTGGCCTTCTAGGAGTTGCGACTTGACTCTGTTGGACTATTATTTGTGGAGATCCATCAAGGATACATGTAATGTCAATCATCCAGAGTCAATTGAGGCTTTAAAAGACGCAATTATAGTGGTTCTTGGTGAAATAGAGGCGCAAACGATTGAAACTGTACTGAAAAATTTGGTCGACAGAATCCAGCCAAAGCAGTATGCAGAAAATATTTGCTGCATTTTTAAAACGAACTAAAAGTTGCAGTACACTTGGATTGCTGCAATTAAAGAGGACCTAAATTCAGAATAGAAACTGTTTCGGATACAAGGTTGACGTTTGGGGGGTTGGCCAGAGGGAAAAATGTAGGAAGATCGGAACAACTTAGACTGACGAAAGAAAGAAAGCCCATGGTGAAAGAATGAAATCTGTATGGGCGCAGAAGAAGGTGCTCTACTAAACTAAACTAAACTAAACAATCAACTAAACTAAAACTAAAAAATTAAGGACTGGAAACCAATACGACTCGGACGAACCAAAAACAACATAGAGATATCATGCTTAGCCTTTGCGGACGACCTAGCCATGCTCGCAGACAATGAAAAAAGGGCCACCAAACAAATCGAAGTCCTCAAGGAATGTGCAGAAAAAGTTGGCCTACAAATATCCTTTCAAAAAACCAAATTCTTCTGATCAAAATTAAATGTCCAAAATTTGAACACCAAATACGACAAAATAAATAGGGTTACTCACTTCAAATGCCTGGTCGAGATCCTCGAACCGGCAGGAGGAAAGAAGATAGCACAAAAGACTCGATTGCAGACGATGAAGAGGGCACACACAATATCTACAATAAGAAATGCCTATCCACACACGCAAAAATAAAACACTACAGCACAGTAATCAAACCAGAGGTACTATACGCAAGCGAGAAACTTACACTCCATACAAAAAGCGGCATAGAAAACATACTAAAAGAAGAACGCAAAATTATGAGGAAAATTCTCGGCCCAAAACTGACAGAGAAAGGATACAGACTACATTCTAGAAAGACCACAGAGAGAATGTCCAACGTAGCGGCGGACATAAGAAAAATAAGGTTGATATTCTATGGACATATTAGTAGACTCCCACCGACAAGACTCACCAATAGAATTCTTATATACATACAAGGAGTCAAGTCAACAGTACCATGGATCACACAAGTTAGAGCTGATCTGGGAAAGGCACAAATGGGTCCGACAGAGATTGTGGATAAAAGAACGTATAGACACAAAATACATATGTGAAACGTTGCATCAGAGAGCGAAGTTTCGAGGAGATCAGGAACAAAGTGGACGGAGGAGAGAAAGAGAATCCACGGAGAAAGGATGAGAGAGGTGTGGAGGATACCAACCGGGTCTATACGCACCTAATAATAATATTAGGTGCGTATATATATATATATATATATATATATATATATATATATATATATATATATATATATATATATATATATATATATATATATATGGTATTTAACATTGTGTTTAGGTTTATTAAGTTATTTTAAAATAATTGCTGGATCAATTACATTTAAAAAAGGAGTTATAAAGCTATTTAACTTGCTGTGCCTTAAGACTTTTAACGAGTTGAAGCATGCGCAACGATTTTTTGACACTGTATTGGAATAAGCTTATATGCTATAAGATCGAAAACTAAAATTTTCTGATGGTTCATTTGTAGAGAAGCAAGAACCAAATCGAGCTTATCAATATTTACGAGATCTAACTAGTGATTACCCCTATTTTGAATATACTGACTGATACAGAAATATGTAAAAATATCCTGTATATTTTAGGATTATATTTTGATCTGATATACAATTTAAATAATCCAATTTCAAACTAGTATGGCTTTAATGCGTTTATTAACGTTCAAATCGATAATACAACATGCCCAGAACATGAATATTTTAAATCACACCACCTAGTAAATACGAGACCGAATAAATCGGGATCCGTAAAATTGCCACTATGCTTATTAGGAATTAATATTCAATACTATGGTGTTTTGGACCAGGTTCAAGATGGCAAAATCAGTGTACAGGACCTGGAAGAAAAAAGATCGTCGCCTTCTTGCTCTTACAGACTAAAAAACAATTGCGGAAGAATTATATACAAAACATAAAAGACCAATTATTATGTGAACTGCATTTTAAATGGGATCGCGCTAGGAAACAGCATGAAGTTGTATTTAGTGATGAATTGCGACTTCACAATAACATGTATGAGGGTTGAGCATTAATTAGAACACACACGAGAAAAAAAGGATAATATAGAGACGTATACTGTACTGTAACGTCTATGAGACGAAGATCTATTGCCTATGTTAGTAGCTCGTCATGCACACACGAGGTAACCTGACTACCAAATATTACACAGTGTATATTATACATTCAACACAAAAGGGTTAAATTGATCTTTATTCGTTGCGAAGCTAAGGACCTATGAAATCATAAACAGTAAATACTCAGATTTAAAATCGAATAAAACAATTTTTTGGTTTGTTATCTATGACTTTATTATTATTATTATTCACGTATGGGCCCTGGTGGAGCACACGAAGTACAATTAGAGACGTTTGTTGTTGTTAGCCTTCCTTTGCGCCCATACTAATTTCATTCTTTCGCTATGAGCTTTTTTCCTTTCGTCAGACCAAGTTGTTCCAGTCTTCCTACATTTTTTTCTCTGGCCAACCTTCCCAACGTTAACCTTGTGTCTGAAACAGCCTCTATCCTGAATTTCACTTTGTGTAGTATTTGCTGATCTTAGGTCCTCTTTAATTGCAGCAATCCATTTAATTATTTCTACTTTAGCTCTACTCCTATTTTCATAAAATTCGACTATTTGTCTAGTTAGCCCACTCGGATTCGTCCGTTTTATGTGTCCGTAAAACTTAAGTCTTCTTTTTCTCATATCGCTATGTATATCTGTGTATTGTTTGATTTCTTGGTTTTCTCGAAGTCGGTATGTTGTGCTATTTATTTGTTTGGGGCCTAGGATTTTTCTTATGATTTTTCTTTCCTTCTTTTCAATGTCTTCGATGTCCCTCTTTCTATTCAAAATGAGCGTATCTGCAGCATATAGACATTCTGGCTTAATAACTGTGTTGTAATGTCTCAGTTTTGTGTTTTTAGATAGGCATTTTTTGTTATAAATATTTTGTGTAAGTCTCAATGCCGTTTCCATTTTTTGACATCTACCCGTATTGGCTGCTTTTTCCAACCCATTTTCCATGATTATTTCACCCAAATATTTAAATTGAGAGACTCGTCTGATGTTACCATATTTTGATTTTAGAAATCGTGTTCTTAGTCTGTTGCAGGTCATGTATTGTGTCTTTTCAAAGGAAATTTGGAGTCCTACCTTTTCTGCTGTTTCTTTTAGGATTTCAATCTGTTTCTGTGCCGTTAATATCTTGAGCTAAAATTGCCAGATCATCAATTTTGATGTTGGTTCTCCCCAGTTTAATGGGCTGGTCAATATTCAGGGCCGACTTTTTTTCTATATATGACTTTAATTTATTTATAGACTAATTTCATTTAAATTTATTATCTATCTCTTTTATTTAATACACAAAGTCTTGCGGTTTTCGAGTTATTTGCGATTTTTCTTGAAAATATCCAAATTTTCATATTTATGCTTTATTATCTCGCAAATGGAAACTTAAACCATTCCTCTTCTTTTTTCTTATTCTTTATACATGTATCTGCGTTGTTAAAGTAATTAACAAACATATACAGGACATAAACGTTGAATAATACCGTTTCAGTTAGGAAAAATATTCATCTAACAGTAAATTGTGATCTTCAGAATGTTTCATTTTTAAAATAAAGTAGTCTCAGATATTCAAATAGTTTTAAAAAGATCTCTGTTTTATACCCTTTCAAATGAAGTGTCACACTTGCAAACAACTCGTACATTCTTGGAGCTACAACATAAAAACTAGTAACACGGGTTTACGTAAACAATAGTTGATTCCAAACAAAAGACTGCTGAGACCGCCGTTTATGAAATCGGCACCTTTATTCATTGTACATATACTCATATTCATAGTACTTCTTACATGTTGAAGCGTGTTTATTGTGCCCTTTTAATCGAGTTCGAGTTCCCAATTAAATTTCTTCCGATTACACCTGCCGACACGTTATCTGAAAATTTCCACTGGAAAAATACTTGTTTCTTCCTAAGAGGATTGTCTGTTTTGCCTACCCATTCATGGAAATTGTGAAAGTTCGTCCTTCAAAATTTCAATACATCGGTCCATAAGATACTTTTCAGAAACCATCCGTCTTCAATATCACTATTTATCAAAAAAACGACAAAACCATATACGCGTACTACGCACATGGTACTCTTCTTCAAGACCTTGTACACCTGTTCCATGAAAAGGATATTTTCCTTCAGTATACATAAAAACCTTCTCTGTTAATAAGCCAAGATTACGAGCTACAGGCTCTCTATGACGACGGACACTTTCATAAATGCGGCGATATGTGGTATTAGTCACCTTAATATTGGGCAATCTTCAATTGCCCAATAGAAGTGCGTGCTTCTGATTCATTACCATAGGCTCTGCCATACTTGTTCAGAATATTTGAATATTATTCCTTAGTAAAACTAGCCATTTCACCAAAAAAATTAGTCCAAATTAAACAAAATTCGAAACGTGAACGAGTTCTACGCCAAAACAATGGAACTGTAACTTGGCAAGATAGAATTACACAAAACTCGAACGGCACGAGAAATACG
Source organism: Cosmopolites sordidus (assembly GCA_031761425.1). NCBI lineage: Eukaryota > Metazoa > Arthropoda > Insecta > Coleoptera > Curculionidae > Cosmopolites > Cosmopolites sordidus. The sequence goes on from JARFXV010001565.1 coordinate 241,124, forward strand.
TCTCAACATGTAAGCAGCCATATTATGAATAAAGGTACCCGTTTCATTAACGGCGATCTCCTTGGTAGTCTTTTGCATCAATTATTGTTTTCGTAAAGACGTATTACTAATTTTTACATTGTAGCTCTAAGAATGTAGCTTCTGTGAGTTGTTTGCAAGTATAATACATCACTGGAAAGGACATAAAATAGAAATGTTTTTAAAACTCTTTGAATATCTGAGACTACTTCATTTTAAAAATGAAACATTCGAAAAACCACAATTTGCTGCTAGAAGAACATTTTTTCCTAACAGAACCGACATTATTCAAGGTTTATGTCACTGTAGATGCTTGTTGATGACATAACAAAGCAGATACATGTTTCAAGAGTAAGAAAAAAAAATTGAAACAATGATTTAACTTTCCGTTTGTGAGTTAATAGAGTGTGAATATGAAGATTTGGTTGGTAAAAAAAAACAAATCGAAAATCGCAACTTACTCGAAAACCGTAAGAATTTGTACTAAGGCATATTTGGTTTAATGCATTTCAAATTATTTTTCCTATCACACCCTTATCGCTTTGCATCGACCATTATAATACCCAGTAATAATAAACAAAGATTAATATCTATAATTTCCACTATATTTAAAATTATATGTATAACAATTGTTTCGATACACAGTGCCTTTTTCAAATACGAATTATGTTAAACTAAGAGTAGGAAAAGTAATTACAACCTAAATTGTCCATCGACCTAATAATATAATAAAAGGTGATAACAGTGAAATCCATTTTTTCAACGTCTTGGAGGGCAATATAAGTTTAATAACGGTGAACCGTTCAAGACTCATTATTTAGCAAAATATTCAAATTTTTCCTTTTATAAATTTCTAGGCTCTATAAAAGATTTAATTTTTTAGATTTATTTTCATTAAGTAACATTTTAAAATTACCATTGAAAGTAAGATTTTCTAACATTATGTTGTAAACATAATGAGAATTATTTTGCTGTTTAGTATAACTTATTTTATATTTATTGAGCATAGTAGAGAAAGACCTTCCTGTTTGTCGAACATAGACTTGTGGACACGACCAGCACTCAATTAAATAAAATCCTGATTTATAAAGTTTATTTGTTTGACTTTTATTGTTTTTAATGAGATGTCCAAGACTATTGTTTGTTTTAAAAAGAATGTTTATGTTGTTTGTTTTGAATATATGTTTAGACACTAATTTGATAACTTTTGGTATAACTGTATATGTAATTGTTTTCTATGCTGCATTCTTGATATTATTAACATGATATATTAAATTAATAGTTTCATTATTTTTTTTATTAATTCTTTTATTTATAAAATTTGGGTCGTATTCGCTATTTACTGCGATCTGTTTGATGACATTATTTATTATAATTATCTATTGACGTTGGGATATTTATTAACCTATATATAAATGAGTTTAATGCTGTGAATAAGACTAACAAGATTTATTGCGTATAACTAAACCTGTATATGATGGTTTATGAAAAATTGCAAAATCATGTTTATTGAATTTTCTAGTAATTATTAAGTCTAAAAAGTTAATACTATTATCAATTCTTCTATTGGAACCTTTGGTGTGAAACACTAAACTTGAAGAGATTTACCACTAAACACCAAATCACATTTTTTATGTTAGCATCATCAGGAGATGATTTAATCTAATTCTAAAACTAAACTATGTTCTATTTATATGAAAAACCCTACCTAACGAAGCGTGTAAAAATCATGAACCGGGAAGTTTATTAAGCCTTATATTAATAATTGAAAAAGTTGACTGAACAGGATAGGTACTTTATCTCGGTTCATGATTTTCTTAACTTTTTGTATTTGAATGCTTTCATATGCATCCAAAGCCCTATTATTATTAACACTTTTAATTACTCTTAAATTACTGATATCTATACTGTGGTCGTGTTCAATTGCATGTTGAGCAACACAAGAAAAATGGCAAAAACGTCATCCACATATCTTAACCATATCTTCGGACAGTAAATGAATTCATCTTTTGCCGGGGTTTCAAATTTACTCATAAATAAGTTAGCTAAGAACGGTGACAGAGGATTGCCCATTGCCGTTCCTTCTTGTTGTTCATAAAACCTGTTATTAAGCTGAAAACAATGTTGCTTCGTACATAATCTTGTTAAGGAGATGTACTCAGAAACAATATTGTTATTAAAACCGTTTAACTCGAGTAACTCCCTCAAGTATTTCAAGGTATGTGGAATCGGGACACTCGGAAACAACGATGAAACGTCAAAGGAAACCAAAACCGCACCTTTCTGTAGATGTGTGTTTTTGACTTTTTCTACGAATTTGGTTGAGTTTATCACAGAACAGGAAGGTAGTTGGTTTGGTAGATTTTCAAATTCCTTTGTTAACCACTTTGCCAAATTGTATGTTGGAGAATCAATGGCAGATACAATTGGTCTCATTAAATTTCCTGGTTTATGAATTTTTGGTAGAGTATTCAATCTTGGCACTTTTGGATTAGAAACATGTAGTTTGCTGTTCAGAGAAGGAGAAATAACACGCGTCGAGTAGTTAAAAAAAAGTGATTTGGTGTTTAGTGGTAAATCTCTTCCAGTTTAATACTATTATGTTGATCTTCTTCAACTGTGAATTTAATGTTCTTATGCAAACTTATGTCAAGTTAAGAATTAATTTAATTGTCTTTCAGAACCTACAAAACAAATTTGTACAGTAAACTGATGATTTAATCAACTGATTTATTTTCTAAATTGTCCATAAAAAGTTCCGCCAGTAAAAGACTTAAAAAGTTCCTAATTATCAAAACGTTATTCGAAACATAAAGTTAATTATCAACTTGACAACAGCTCTAAACTTTCTTGTTTCATTATTAAAATAGTTTTATTTTTAAGAAGTAATTTGTTAACTTATATTATCTTTATATATGTTAATATACATATATATATATATATATATATATATATATATATATATATATATATATATATATATATATATATATATATATATATATGTTATATTATGTTAAAATATATATCTACTAAACAAAATAATTATCATTATGCTAGCCATTTAATGTTAGTAAATTTTACTTTCAATGATCATTTTAAAATGCTACATAATGAAAATAAATGTAAAAAAAAATTATCTTTTAGAGAGCCTAGAAATTAATAAAAGAAAAAAATTTAATATTTTAATGGTTCACCGTTATTAAACTTATATTGCCCTCCTAGACGATGAAAAAATTGATTTCCCCACTATATTTTATGGTATTATTAGGTCAATAGACAGTTTAGATTGTAATTACTTTTCTTACTCTTAGTTTAACATAATTTATATATGAAAAAGGCACTATGTGTCGAAACAATTGGTATACATAATATTTTAAATATATTAGCTATTTTAGATACTAATCTTTACTTATTTATTTAAAATGAATTTCCATCAAGTATCGGTTACCTCAGTTAAATTAAAAATTTTGTATAACTAATTCAATATATTCAGAAAAAATGTAAAAAAAACTAGTTTCATTCAAGCAGTTCAAGCGATATAATTATTGGCAACCAACAATGAATCATAAAAGCTAAAGATAATATTTTTAAATTAGACATCAATTTAGATCATCAGTTAACACACAAAGTCAGTATCTTTATTTATTTTATTTTTCAAAAAGCTAAAGAAACAACTGTTTCATTTTAGAAATAATTTATGCGAACATATCCATCATTATTCCTCAATTAAAATATGATATGAAATGTTTATAACGATTAGTGAACAAAAATTATGTGACAAACTGGAATATGATTGATTATTTGTTCAACTCTGGAACAAAACGATTATTTGTAATAACATCCTTAATACCCAAGTTGTTACAAAAAGCTGTAATAACAATAAAAAGAAATATACATTAACAGGTACAAAAAGTTTTTTTTTCTAAAATATTTTCCTTTTGTATTAATATAGTACTGTTCTAAAACAAAATTTTGTGTTCTAATGTATTAAAAATGTTAAGAAATATTATGACAATAAACTATGCAAAAAAAAGTTTATACAGCAAACTGTACGTATGAAACTAAGAAATGTAAAATTTTTGGTTGCAACGTATTTCCCTATCCCCATACCAAAATTTGGTTATACGTGCCACACCTGTTTTTTCCCCCACGAACCGCAGCTGGGCATAAGGACTTTAGTGATGATTTAGAGCAGTTAAAGCTGTTAAAGATGAACCCTCGTTTAGGAAAAACTTTCTCGTCAACCAATGAAGAAAACATTACCAAAATCAAGGCCCTTATACTGAGTAATTACCGATTAAGTAACAGGGACCATTCGAAAAAGTCCAGATTTGTAGGAAAAAATTTATGATTTTTGCATCACGAATAACGCATCATCGAACAATACAGGTCAACAAATTTAAACTTTTCTGAGGTGACATTGTTGAAAATTGGTGTATATGAAGTATTTTGTAGCTCTAAATCCGAAAATGATAAGCTAATTACATTAACAAGTACAGTTTTTTTGTTACAGGTGGTCGGTAGTGGGAAAAAAAAGGCGACGACATATTTTTACAATTTAATATTTAGTTAATATAAACACGTAAAACGCGTTAAATCTATGCAAAGACATTACTGAGGATTATGTGAATAAAAATATATTACATGAGGCATCATATAGCCACAAAAAATGTCCCTTTGTCCTCTTGTGTTCTGTAGCATCATCTCTTTTTAAAAACTAGCAGTAGTTGCCCAACAAATATGGGTTGCAGCGTCCCTGGTATCTTGTTTCCATCGTCGTGATGTCCCGGTGAAACCTCTCTCCTTGTTCGTCTCTTACTGCACCCAAATTTTCCGGGAAAATCTAAATGGAGTATAAAAAATGCATATTTAAGGATATGCGGCACCCTAGTATTTCATAGGCTTTCAAGAGGTCATCTATGAGGTTTTTATAGTTTTCATCCTATTGTTTCCAAGAAATTCTTTCACTACACTTACAAAACACTTCAATTCCTTTTCATTTAATTTTTCTTGAAAACAGAAATCACCTAGAAGCTTCCTTATTTGAGGTCCAATAAATATGCCTTCTTTTAGTTTAGCATCACTTAATTGAGGAAATCAGCAGTACTTTGTAAAACCTCCTTGAAGTCCTAGAAATATTGCTATCACTTAAATCCCCACAATTATCCCACTGAAACTGTTCATATTTAACGCGATTTAGCATGGTTGCTAAGTTGTCATAGGCTTCTTTCATTATTACTAAATGGGCAAAAGGATTAAATTTTTTGTTTCTATTATGAAGCAAAACTGCAAGACTTTCGACGAATCTATGAAAATACGCCACTCAAAAGGTACATATTCCATATTAAGCTCATTCATTAAACCATCAATATCTCAACAGACACATAGCGATTCTTCAATTTAAAAAAAAACTTAAAAATGTTACATTCCGTTTTCGGTAAAGTGAAACACTTACATTTTTATATAACAGGTTTCACTATTGAAGTCTGGAATCAAGAAGTTCCGATTATTGTTTTGACAATCCCAAGTCACGTACCAAATCATTTAATTAATTCTGAGTTATTAAGTGAGGTTCACTGGTAGTTGTTACAAATTTTGGGTCACAACTGGTGTTCTCAGGAAGTTGTGGATCAGATCACGATAAAGAATTAGAATTACCAGGAAACATGTTGTCTAGATTTAAAGGCCCAATTCGTAACGGTAGTTCCTGGCTATGAAGAACTGGCCTAAGTGCAGAAGGTAAATTTGGATACTGAATTTTGTCCCTTCGTTTTTTTGAAATCCCTTCTGTTTTAGTGATACAAAAGTAGCAATGTCAGTAGCATGGTCACTAGGTTCTCTCCACACCATAGGAATATCAAACGGCATAGAATTTTCTTTGCGATGCATCCACTGCACTAAATTTACGTAAGAACTCACATAGCAAACATGAGGAGCCCAACTTTTATCTCGATCTTCAATTTGGCACTTAAAATATAAAAGATAGGCTTTTTTGACTTCTTCGGTATATAGATCTAGCTTGTGACTTTAAAATAAATCATCCGCATATATAACAAAACTTATTCGCTGGATTTTTGCAAAATCGACGACTAGTACTTGCCATTTTATATAAAATCGACTTAAACACTTGACTGTACTATAAACGAGACAGAAACAAACTAAACAATAGAAAACAATAAAACTGGTCTTAAAGGTTCGTTGAATAGTGTGGAAATGTCCCTTCTAAGGTCTTGTGGTAATTCCTCCATTGACGTGCTAGGCCATTGAAAAAATAAATGAAACTCAAAAAGAGCATTATCATCAATGTTACAAAAATCATGTCGACCTGGGTAAGTATTCGTTAAAAATCAAACAAACACCAATCAACAGGTATCATATTCACCAGATATAGTATCGGGTAATTTTTTTCTGTTCCCTCGATCGAAGAAATCACATCGTGGATGTAGTTTTGAGTCCATAGAAGACATTCAAGATAGTTCGCTGGCCGTCTTGAAGGAAATACTAGAAGTGAAGTATTAAAACTGTTTCGAAGACTGGAAAAAACGTTGAAATAAATGTATTGTAGTAAGAGGGAATTACTTTGAAGGAGACTAAATTTGGTTGAATAAATAAATACTTTGTATTTGATTTAAAAAATAATCTTACTTTTTGATCATGGTAATACTTTTGTATTCGGTTGAACTAATTTTCGAAACACTCATGTCACTCAGAAATATCATTCTGGATTATGGAAAACTGGAAAAAACGTTGAAATAAGAGTATTGTAGTAAGAGGGAATTACTTTGAAGGAAACTAAATTTGGTTGGATAAATAAATACTTTGTGTTTGATTTAAAAAATAATCTTACTTTTTGATCATGGTAATACATGGAATACTTTTGTATTGGGTTGAACTAATTTTCGAAACACTCATGTCCTCAGAAATATCATTCATAGACTTTAACGGTCTAATCAAGCATTCAAAATCGATGACCACGCAATTTATTTCTGATATTCAGGGAACACAAAATCACATGGCGGATGCGACATTAATTCGATGTTGGCTTCGTTCAAAAATAGCCTATTTGAGTGGCTGTGCGAGCGTTGGCTAAAGGATAGTAGATTAATTTCTATTATTTTTTAAAAATTGCTGATGACTTCTGGCAAACAAATTATTGTATACCAATACATCTTGGTTGAGCGACGGAAGGTAAACCAAGAAAATACTTGAGTGGAGACCAAGAATAGAAAAGTCGTATTTCGTCATCTATGACGATGTCGTATAATTTGTGGCACTGCAGTTTAGTCGTGGAACACCATCTGTATAAATTATGCGATATCTATTGACAACAAAGCTTTTTCTTTGCCTAATATTCACGCAATATTGTATGTATTTCTTCATAGCAATGTCTAAGAATAGTTAATCTTCATGTTTAGGGATACCTGGAGAAGATATTCATAAACAACCTTCACGCATTCCGATGTTTAGATTTAAACGTTCACGTTTAAATTCGGTAAAATAACTATAAGCACTTTTAGTAGATGGTACTTTGCAATCAAAAGTCGAATAAAAGCGTGGAATGTATTGCTGTTGAGTTAGGCTATATTCATTGTCGTAACAAAATAATTTAAAGAGTTTTTTTTTATTATAAAACTCGACAGGTCACAAAAGCCTAGGGCATAATATTTACATTTATCATGTTTTACATATTATTAATTGGGCTTTTGAACATTTTTTTTTGTTATAAATGGAAAGATCATATATAAGTTTTATAACAAAACTATTTTTATTTTTTTCCTTGTAATTAAACGGTTATATCAAATTGAAAATAAATTTTTAAACCTAGTACCGATGACGCGCCGACAGTTCCCGAAAAAAACCCGAACGTATGTAACCTTACAATAGTAACGAAGGCCAATATCGCCAATATCGGGTCGGCTCGGTATAATTCGGTACCAAGTTACACCGAAATTTTGTTAACAGAGTTTAGTGTGGTGGTTTGAAGAGTTAGTGTGGTTTTAAAAGTATTGCAAATTTCATTGAAAGCAATGAAACAAATATTATATAATTTTGGGTAGTGATTGTTTTTATTCTGTATTGATTATTAATGTAGCTTACATACTATAATCTACTGTAATATATTATCCATATATTACATATATACATATATTACAATTATCCTAGGATAATTCCTAGTTGGGAAAAGTTTTATTCTGTATATTTAACAGTATATTTTTTATTGAAATAAAATTAGTGCTTTAAAGAATATATATGTGTTTTGTTTTTCTAATTATGATTTATATTGTTTTTTATAAGCATTATATGTATATTATAAGTTTTACTTCAAACTTTATGTTCTGGACATACACGTCCTTTTACCGTGCAAATACCATTTTTGTAGAAATACCAAGTATAGCAATGTAATCGTAACTTTCTAGTGACACCCTACAAATAGTTTAATTATTACATTTTCAATATTATTATTTTTTATAAAACTCACATTGATGCTTTAGTACTTCAAACTTCAGCTGAACTGAACCGAAGGTAATTTTTGAGAAAATCTGTGACAATAAAAGTATCCACAGCAGGTATATTATCAGAATTAACCTTTATGAACTCTTTGTCATACACTACTGAACTAAACTAGAACCAGACAATATTTTATTTTGCACTTAATCAACAATAATTTTGTCAGTATATATACAAGTAGATGCCGTTGACATAGCATGGCAGCTAATCGCGGCGCGTTCGTAGTCACATGATTTTTTTTTAATTTTATAAATTTTAATTCATTCCCAATTAATTGTAACAAATTTTTAAAAAGTTTTTCGCATCGATTATCAATATTATTTATGATAAAGTTTTAAAATAAAGTAAAAAATCGGGAATTATTTTTTATTCAAAACCACATTTATAACGTTGCATGCGTAGTTTAAGTCAATTTAAGTCAATTTTCACCAATTTCTCCTCAACACAGTCATTTCTCTCCTATTGGTCCTCTGCGCAACACTAAATTCGTCATTCTCCCTCCGCCCAATCTTTCCACGTGTCTCAGCCATCTAACTCTGAGCTTTCCCAAATGTTATTTTATTTGGGCTTTTATACAATTCTTTCAGCTCATTATTTGTTCTTCTTCTCGATCCCTCCTCAGTTTTCCTTCCTCTCCGCCCTTTTCAGTTTTTCTTCCTCCGCTCGCTTTAACGTCCAAGTTTCACTTTATCAGAAGTTGGACTTCAGACTTTCATATTTTCCAACTACTCTTTTAATGATTGTGACAGAAATTTTTCAGTCGTCAAAAGGAAAATTAGACGTAAAGATCGTGTGTTCATCCACCAACAATATATTGATTTTATAATACAGTCCAGTAACACCGAGAAATTTATCGTTCAAAAAAAAACGAACTGCTTAAGTGAAAGGTACTTGCAGTAACTTACCAAATCAAGCTGATCGAGCTTATAGTTGCAAAGTACCTATTAATGATCTGAAAATTGCAGATATTGCAAAGTTGAAACAGTATATACCAGCAGAATTTACAGAATTTTATGACGACGTTGTGCAATGGCCGACTACAAACGAAAGAGAGTCTGCAGAAAGAGATTTTTAAAGCAAGTCTATTAATTATCTTTAATTTAAGTATTATGTTTAATTTTAGATACCTGAAATAAAAGTTTCGCCAAATGTATATAGTTTTTTCTTTAGTTTTGTGTACCCAATACCGTGAATTTCGAAAAGGACATATCTCATAAATTCAAAATAACTAAATATACATATATAATAACGTTAACCTTAACGTTAACGTGTAACTTTCGATTGCTAATTGACCCCAAAATGAAAACTTGAAGAGATTTACCACTAAACACCAAAACACTGTTTTTGAACTGCTCGACGCACGTTTCGCTAGCCATGTTAGCATCATCAGGAGATGATTTAATCTTTTTTTCAGATTAAATCCTCTCCTGATGATGCTAACATGGTTAGCGAAACGTGCGTCGAGCAGTTCAAAAAGGTGTTTTGGTGTTTAGTGGTAAATCTCTTCAAGTTTAGTGCATCACACCAAAGGTTCCAATAGAAGAATTGACCCAAAATGAAACTCAAAAACAAATTTTCTAAATATTACACTTCTTTAGAAAATAATTAAATTTTTTCCTTTCCTAAAAAATTTAAATATTCAGACATGTGCCCTTTTCGAAATTGCATATTCAATTATTACAATAGAAAATCGTTAATTTTCTGGCTTAGAGAATGGATAATTCTTTAGACATTAGGTATTTTTTAGAAATGGAAAATTATGAAAGCTCATTTAAGATTCTAATTCAGGTTGCATCTTTTAAAAAAAAATTGACAATTGAGGATTTTATGTAACGAGTGATTTTTTTAGTATGTCCGAATTCCGAGTTTGCGCAGCTAGTGCCAAAATAATGCAGCATAGTCTGGCAAAGCATCCTGAATCGTTTAACAGCTGAGCAATGCTTGCAAATTGTCGAAATTTATAATCATAATCAATGTGCATTATACTTATACAGCACTTCTTGATTTATATGTTGCATATAATCGCCCAACCGAGCGATATATTCACCGAATTATCGACAAATTCCTGAACGCATTTCAGGCTGCTCGATATTAAAACCAAAAACTACACAATGAACTGTGGATTCCAAAAAAATATTTTTGGCTAAATGGTTACATTACTAAAAAACTGCGTCATTTGGAGTGATAATAATCGGCAAATGATCCAACAATTCCCGTTGTGCCCAGAAAAATGCATCGTATGGTTCGGATAGGACGCCGGTGGGATCATTGGGCCGCATTTCTTTACAAATAAAGCTGGAAAGCGCGTTACCATTTATGGAGATCATTACAGACCGATGATCAATAATTTTTTAATTACGAATTTGAATTTAATCTGGAGGAGATGTGGTTCTAACAGGACGGTCAACACAACAATCGATTTATTGAGGGAACAATTCGATGAGAAAATTATTTCGTAAAACGGACATGTTAATTGGCCACCAAGGTCATGTGATTTAAGGTTTTTAGATTATTTTCTTTGGGGATATTTTCAAACTTTGGTCTATACCTATAAATTAGCAACTGTTGACGCCTTTAAAGTCAACATAACTCTGACACTTGCGGACATAAGACTTCAATTGCTTGCAAAAATGATCGGAAATTGGATTGGCAGAATGCGCTTTGTCAGAAGTAGCCGCGGTGGACATTTGTCCGAAATTTTTTTCCAGCATTAATGCCATTGAATCTTATTTCATATAAAATAAATAATTTCAAGGCATCTAAAAAACCACCCCATATAAAAAAAATAATTCTATAGTACATAAATCAAATCGTTCAATGCTCAATACATTAAATTAGTTCCAGCTTGAAATTTGGAACAATGAACGTCGAAAACTACTACAGACGAATCGTTCAGTATAGTGCGGTTCAAGATATATCGTTGGCCGAATGGCTGCAATAAACTGTTAACAACCCCTGTCGTAACAAAACCCGGTAAAGTGACAAAGACTTAATTCGAAGCAAAATGTATGCTATGTATAAAGAACAAACTGTGCCTGCATTGCATTCATTGCAACAGCGACTAAGAAAAGATGACACCAACATTATTTGCAGCAGAACTAGCCTCCGGAGAATATTATCCTTAATGGGTTTTGCATATCGGCCCATTAATAAAAGAGAAATATTAATGGAATCACTACGATTGCAACGATGGCGGTTTGACCACTTAAACTCTATAAAAAAATACAGATTAGAAAATCGTCCCATTATCTACCTTGATGAAACATGGTTCGATACACATGAAACGCCAGCAAAAGGATGAGTAGATACATCAAGAAAATGCCAAACCAAAGCCTCAGCGAACAAGGGAAAACTAATTACAATTTTACATGCTGGTTCCGAGGACGGATGGGTTCCAAATTGTTTACGGTTGTCCTCTAAAAATATTAACCATTCATCTTTGGACTACCATGACGACACCACAGCAGAACTTTTTGAATATTGGTTTATAAATAAGCATTTGCCAGATGTGCTTAAGGAAAGCGTAATTGTAATGGACAAAGCTAGTTATCATAACAGACAAAAAAAATAAAGTTCCTAATGCAAATAACACTAAATTGGAAGCTCAAAACTATATGTTAAAAAACGATATATACTTCGAAAATACGTATAAATAATATGATCTTCTAGAAATGTTACAGACATTTAATATAAAATGAAATATGGATGTGATACCATTGCTGCCGATATAATAAGTGATACCAATGTTAAAGCGGAAAACATTTATCCGACTATAAGTGCAAGTGCTGCAACATTAATTAGGAAGGTTGTAGATAGTATTCCTAAAGAAAGTTGGATAAATTCGATTAATCATGTTATTAAAATAAAATATTCCTATGTATATCTATTAATGTAGATCAAAGTGATACTGAGAGTGAAACCGAATTAAATGTATAATTAAATTTATATTATAATTTGTATTGTACTAATAGATAAATTTATTTATTTATTTATTTTTAATGTATGTAATGTATTCAAAATAGACAAACCAACAAACAATGTTTTAGTCATAATAATAATTTAATCATAATTTAACAATATTTTATTTTTCCCAAAATTATTCAGAAATTAAACAACTCCGACTCTGGCGCCTTTGAAGAAACTAGGAACATTTTTATTGAAATGTATTGGGGCAATTAACATTTTGTCGAAAGGCCACGAAATATCTTGAACCGCACTATACAGGCGAATCGTTCAGTAGTTGATTGTTCGCTGCTACTATCGTAATGTACATAGTTATAATTCCTTTAGGTATAAATAAATCAACATTTCAACAGATACGTTTGTTCTAAATTTGGTATCAATTTAGAAAACGGTAGGCGCAATAGGTTTGTTTGGAACATTCAATTAGATAAAAAGATGGGAAAACCTAACATTTAAATAGTGTAACGTATAGTTGTACAAAACTACAAAGGAAAACCCACTCGGAAATTGCGAATGAGTAAACTTGATGAATAACGAAGAAGATTAATATTCACATACTGCGAGTAATGAGCAAAATTTAATTTTTCATGAGTGGTGATTAATGTGTTAATCATTATTATTCGATGAGTAACGTATCACTCGAGTGACCCCCAACTCTGAGTTTATCCAATTCCAGTAACTTTTTGGATGACCAAAGTACCCATAAATGTAGATATATTTTTTTATTGTTTAAATTGAGTTGGTAATATAGCGATTTCATTATAATTTAATGATACTTTTGCGAATTGCCAATCTTCGATGATTTTATTCAATGTATCAACGGATTTTAACAGTTTTAATACAAAATATCCTTAGAAATCAAAAAATAATGATACCAATTTATAGTTCCTAAATATTTTCTTTTACAGAGATTTAATCATTTTAATCAGAACTTGCTAACGCATTTCAAATATCCAGTATGATTTTTTTGTATATCACTTTGACATAACCCTATCTCCCTCTCTTTTGGCCATCACATGCCACTGCAATCCACCTTTCTTATATTATCCACCTATCTTAAAGGTGGTCTTTTCAGTGCTTTTTCTTCTTTCCCTAGGTCTGCACACAATTACCGTCTTGATTAATCTATCATTTGCTGTTCCCAGATATCTGCCCCAGCTCCAGTATTATTTCCTTATATATTCACTTCCTAGGGTGTAACAAAGGCATTTGCATTTTCGAGGTTGTGTTTATTCATTAGAGATACTTCTAGCTGAAGACGTAGGCATATGCTGCCTGCGAGGTATATACAAAATAGCTTTTGGCACAAAAAATCTTTAATGGTTAATGGTATTGTGTGATACTCGGTATCAAACTACAAACTAAAACGTCGGTATCGAGGGACAATGATTAACCTCATCTTATCCTTCATCTGTTGTCTTCAAGACCCACGTCGCCCTCCCGGAACTTTTCAAATCAAAGCTGAGCGGTACGAATTTATACGACCTCCTCTACTTCGAAAGTCAGTTGCTTCGAAGACTTTTTTTAAATAATGTCTTAAAATTGCCTTAATATCGCAACTTATTTCACTCATTTTAACGTTTTTGTTAAAACCCATCGACTAAATATTTTGCAGTGGAATCACTTTAATACTGAAGAAGAAATGTTTATTTGTCGAAACAAATGGTTCAAATCGGATTAAATCTAGAGTGAAGAATAATTTTAATTTAATTTTTTATTTATAATCAAAGGAAAATACGTTAGTACTTTTGTTATACCCTAATAAATTAAACGTTATCGTGAAATAAAATTCGATAGCCCCAATTTTCAAAAGAATCTTCTATCGCAATACCATTAAAATCGGATTAACATAGTATAAAGATTTTTCACTTCTTATTATATTCAATAACACTCTAATATGAGAGTGTCATACTATAAATAACTATTTTGTTTCAGAGTTCAATAAATCATCATTCCAATTTGTCACATGATCTTTGCTCGCTGATCGTTAAAAACAGTTCATATCATGTTCTAATTGAGGAATAGCAATGGAGAATTTCGAATTAATTTAGTATTAAACCAGATTTTTTTAATATTTATATGAAACAGACACAAGTTCTGCCTTGTGATGACAAGTGATGAGTTACACAAATAAATTAATGTTTCATTTTAAAATATGATTTTATTAGTTTCTCAGATTTGTGTATATTTCTAGAACTGTTGATACATTTATGCTTCACTTTTGAGCTACCTATGATTATATTAAGTTATAATAATTTATTTTATGATTTTTTTGACAATTATGATTAATTAGAACTTTACAACTAAGTCCAATTTGATATTTCAATAACGTTATCGAATTCAATTCTTCTATTGAAATCGTCAGTGGAAACACTAACCCCGAAGAGATTTACCACTAAACACCAAATCACTTTTTCAGATTTCTCGACGGGCGTTTCGTTAACCATGCTTGTATCATCAGCAGATGATTCAATCTATTGATTAAATCATCTCCTGATGATGCTAACGTGGTTAGGGAAACGTGAGTCGGACTGTGATGATCCAGGTAAACAACTTGTATATGTGTAATAGGAGACTGATACGTAGGTAGTTTTTGATATTCGTTACGTCTCCCCTCTTATGTAGTGATATTATCACTGCATTGTTCCATTGGGATGATGTTGTTCCCTTTGAAAGACATTCATTAAAGATAGTAATAGTCTCTTTCCTGCCATTTTAATAGCTTCTGTAACTATTCCATCGTCTCTGGAAGACTTGTTGTTCCTCATCTCAGATTGTGCTACTTTTACTTCGCCCAGTATGATATCTTGGATGCTCTCTGATCCTTGATTTAAAACTCTGGTAATTTGGTTATCTAAGGTTCCTTCTATTTGTCTTTTATATAGCTCGGCATAAAACATTTCTACTCTTTTTAGATTTTCTTCTCTATTAGTTTTGATTTGCCTTGTTTGTTCAGCAGCTTACAAATGTTTTTCTTGCCTTGAGAAAGTTTTCGTCTAAAAACTTTTAGGCTCTTATTCTTACCTATGATATTATTTACATTCTCGGAGTTAATTTTTTTATATCCTTCGAAATTTCTTTATTTAACTGTCGTAGCCGTAGATAGTTTATTCCGTATTTCTTCTTTAAATCGTTTAAAGTCTTATACCTTTCAAGTTGTATTCTATTTTATTTTGGTAAAATTCGACGTTCTTAGGTGATACGCACTTTCTGTACATGGTCTTGGCTATGAGTTTCGATCTTTTTTTCTTATGTTTAGGGCTAAATTAGCTGTCACCATTCGATAATCGCTGCCAATTGTAAATGTATTTAGTATCCAGACGTCATAGACATTTTTTTTTATATATTTGTAATCATAAAGTTAGTTTCATTCTTGTATTTGGGGCTAATCCAAGTTCAACGGGGATAAGCTTCGTCCTCATCGGGGTTTATCCACGTCCATTTACTTTGTTGAAGAAATCATCGAGAAAAGGTTGTATTGTTGTAGATAGTTCAACGATCTACCACCTCTCTCAGTTTTCTCTCAATAACCTTAATAACCGAGTAAACTTTCCGCGTAATGATTTGAACTCTCTTGCAAAGGGGGGGGGGGGGGGGGGGGGGGCGGCGGGGGATACTATTTTTATATTTGTACTTCTGATAGAAGGTTCATATCATGACGCTTGTTAAGTTAGAAATTATAGCGTCTTTTTTACTTGTTAAAAATTTTGATCGACGTATTTTAAAATTAAAAAGATTTTCCGAGCAAAAAATTTACAAACCCAGTTCACGAAAATAATTGCTATAAACCTAGTTAGTAGCTCTAAGTAACTCTAGTTAGTTCAAACTCGTACTGAAGATGCATCAGATGTTGTCCTTACTCCGCTCCAAAGGAGAAGGTAACAGTGTTACTTTATCAAACGCTATGCCACCAGTTTCCTTACTTTATTTACCCACCTCGTACATGCTATTAAACATTTAGAGAGTAGCAGAATTATCTTAAAGATATGGATTTAATAGATTTACATTAGTATCAAAATCACAAGCAATTCAACAAGAACAATTCAAGAAGAAACAATATTGTAATTTCGTATTTGAAAAAGGTACTGTGAGTCGAAACAATTGTTATAGAGTTTAAATATAGTGGAAATTTTGGTATTCGTTCGTTTATTTAAAATAAATGTTCATCAAGTATCGACTAGAGCACTTAAAATATTGAGAAAGAAACAAATAAATGGTTTTAATAGCATTGAAAAAATAGAACAAATACATATTATAAGGTTAAGTTTCGTTATTGAATAGTTACTACTACAGTTACTAGCACGTCGCAATAGTCGCTAGCGCTAGATCAAATTCAAACAAACGAATAGTTCAACTTAATAAATTAAAAACAAATATTTTGCATATGCATGTGACTTGTATTGCATTTAATCAACGCAGAGTAAAATTAAAAATATCAGATAATTGTATCGAAATGTATAAGACCAGAAGTGGATACAGGATCATATAGAATAGTGCCCGGAAATTCAAGAAACTCTGCTTTAAGAGCATCACAATCTACAGCATTATCATGGCACATATGTTCCTTTATATTCATCGTATTCACCTGAATTACTTACCTCAGATTTCTAATTTGTGTCAAAACTTAAAACATTCACTAAAACATCTGTGAGTAAGACATGAGGTTACAAATTCTTAATTGGAGATACTTTAAAGAAACAAAAATATTTAATCAGATTATAAAACAAAATACTACTTTGATCTAAAAGTAAGATCAGGTTTGTTTTAAAAATCGCGCGCATTACGTATCGATATATCATTTGTTTTTTAAGTTGATATGTCTATTCTTGACAGCTGACCAAAGTTTGATATTATTTCACTTGTTAAGTTATACATTTTTGTCACTAACTTTTTAAAATTGACAGATTTATTGAACAGTATTTATAAAGTATTTACTTTACATTGTGTCAAAAAAACGATATTTCTTATGCTGATACATTAAAAATGTTAAGCGTTACCACGATAAAACTACATATGTACAAGGACTTTAGTGCTGGTAAAGACCAGTAGAAGATAAACCTCGTTCGAAAAGCCCTTTTCCGCCAACCAATAAAGCAAACATTACCAAAATCAAGAATCTTGTACTGATGCAGATATTACTGGAAGATTTATTATAAACAATTAATGATTTTTGCAGCACGACAACGCAATAATTGTTCGTTAGGCCCCTTTCACACGATCCACTCCACGCCACGCCACACCACACCACACCAAGTACACATGAGTAGATGGGGGTTTACACACCTATCCACGCCACGCCACACCACACAACTATACTGAACCACAAGGGTTCCACTCGAGATTAACAGCAGGCGGGCGCCACATGCACGCAACTCCTATCCACGCCACACCACCTCTTGTCAACAGTAGACCTGAAAGAACCAATGAGCTCTTTCATACTCTGCCACGCCCCATCCACTCCATAACAACAATACACACGTAGTTAATCATATCAGTTATCAGTGCTTATTTGAACCCAAGTTTGTTCTTGGTTTTTTTTTAAATTTTGATTACTTTTTTTATAATTTTGATTTTTTTTTTTGTAATTTTGATTACATGGAGGTTTTTAATACTGAAAAGTTAATAGACGAAGTAAAGAAAAATGAATATTTATGGAACCCACAACTCGGTGATTTTTCAAATAAAAAAAAACAGTTTGCTTGGTCTGAAGTTAATAAGCAAATACATTGTTTTTTTGAGTATGCAAAGATGACAGATGTGAAAAAGAAAGAAGCTGGTAAGTAACAATGTATTTATTTTCAATTCAGTAGCAGGACCGTGCCGTTATAATTTGCCAATGCCAGCCAACTCTTCAGTCGAATAGTCCATGACGATGGCAAAAACAAACTGAACAGAAAAGTCTCACTTTTCAAGTGGATAAGGTGTTGATGGAAAGTTGATAAGTGGTGCGGTGTGGCGTGGCGTGGCGTGGTGTGGACAAGTATGAAAGGGACCAATATGTTGACGGTATGTGGTATGGAGTGGCGTGGCGTGGAGTGGATAGTGTGAAAAGGGCCTTAATGTTTCGCTAAAAATCTAGCAAATATCGTCCTACAAGCATCACAATCACCAGATATGGCATCACTTAACTTTTTCCCATTTCCATGATTGAAAAACCAATTAAAGAGAATTGCGGGCCGCTTGGAAGTAATACTAGAATTAGAATATATAAAACTGATGATGATCGAAACTCGCTCGAAAATCATTAGAATAAGTGTAATACAATAAGACGAGAAGGGAGTTTGAAGGGGACAAAATAAATTTTCATGAATAAATAAATACTTTGTGTTTTATTATAGAAGTCACCCTACTTATTGATTATAGCGGTTCGACATAATAAAGCATAATCAGATAAATAGATTTACTTGGATAACTTTTCACTCCACCCCTATATTGTATGTGTCAAGCGCATAAAAATATTTCAATTACGTGTACCATCAGCTTATAATAACATAAATTGCTGGGGTTAATAACTCTTCACAATATTTCTAATAGAATTTGCAAACAAAATTATAGACGTGTTGAACGCAGCTCGTTTCTCGTTAAAAATAGGAAGTATAAAGAAAAATGTTATCGAAAATAATCCATATCCGTACTAAAGACTTAATCCGGATCAAAGCCTTAAAAATAGCTAATCACAGAATATATATATCATTAGTATTTTTATTTTAAGAAGTAATAAAAAAATGTTTTAACATCCTACTATGATCTAATGAAAATGGATATTACTTCATTTTTATATAGAAGATGTATTGTTTGATATTTCTTAAATTTACTAGGTTAATTAAAAAGTTCGCGGGGCGACACCATACCTATAAAGCAGTAAAAGACCTATATAATTTACTACATTTTGAAGTGTCCTCCTTCAGATGAACATATGTGAAGATTCAAGTCGATCTGTCGATTCATTCGAACAAAACAAGCAGCTTAAAGAAAACGTATCAGTGTTATTTTTTAAAATGGAAAATATTATTATCATCGTGCAGTGATTAAATTCTTTTTAAAAAAAGGTTTAAAAGCAATGGATATTCATAGTGAAATGGTAAATGTATTAGGGGAGTCTGCTCCTTCAAAAACAATGGATAAGTGGGCAGGTGAGTTTCAACGTAATCGTACAAGCCTGGATGATGATCTTCGTTATGGACTTCCAATAAGTGCATCTACTGAACAAATAATTAATTCTATACATGATATGGTTATGGATGACAGACAATAGATTTGAGTGAAATTGCTGAAACCACGTATATCTCAACTGAACGGGTGTTTCATGTTTTAAAACAAGAATTGAGTTTGAGAAAACTATGTGCAAGATTAGTGCGGCGTTTGTCAAATTCTGATCCAAAACTTCTAACCAACCAATCTTTTTCGAAAGAATAAAATAGATTTTAAACATCGTTTTGTAACTATGGACGAGACTTTATCAGTTTACTACTATGATCCTGAACTGCGACAACAAACCGCAGAGTGAACTGAGCAGCTTTTCTCCGAAGCACCCAAAGTGTTCAAAATAAACCAAAAAGCTTATGGAATCAATTTTTTGGGATCCAAAAGGCATTTTGTTAATTGATTACCTTCAAAGCGGTAAAAACACTAACAGGACAGTATTACTCAAACTTGGATCAAATGGATACACAAATTCGTGAGAAAAGACCCGGTTTAGCGAAGAAAAACATCATTTTTCACCAAGACAATGCACCAGCTCACAGAGGTATTCTTGCAATTGCCAAATTGAAGGAGTTACACTACGAATTGTTGGAGCATCCACCATATTCACCAGATCTGGTCCCTATGATTTTTATCTGTTCCCAAACCTCAAAAAATCCGTGGCAAGCGTTTTGCATCAAATGAAGAAGTTATAGCAGCCGTAGATGAGTATTTTCAAGGACTTCCAGAAAATCACTTCAGGGGTTCAATAAATTAATTGAAGAATCGCTGGAAAAAATGTATTGAGCTTAAAGGAGAATATACGGAAGAATAAAGTCATTTTTTCAACTATAAACCTGTTTTATTATTTCCACTCTGCAAACTTTTCAATTAGCCTAGTATTTTGAATATTTCTCATATATATAGTTTTATATGTATTTCTTATATACCTTCCAAATCTGTTTCTTTCACACATATCGCGTGAAATATTTTCAATGGTGTCTTAAACGTTCCGTTTAAAGTCAAAAATTATTCGGGGTTAAGTTCTGTAAAGTAACAATTTAACATAACCCCGCAAAAAGTAAATTCAAGGGTGTGAGATCGCATGATCTGGATGGCCAGTTGACTTTACTATATCGCGAAATATCACGCCCAGGAAACTTTTCTTGCAATACATGGATTGTCCGGCAAGATGCTTGAACGAACATTTTCTTGAAAAAAAAAATTGTTTATATACACATTTATTAGCTCAGGCCAATGATATTGAAAAAAACATATATATATATATATATATATATATATATATATATATATATATATATATATATATATATATATATATATATATACACGCATGACATTTGCATTTCAAATAGTGTTGCCGCTATTACGTTTCAAAGTTCTGGCACTTTTACTGGAAAACTATTTATATCGCTTAACTAAAACTTCATTACATCAAAATATACGATTGCCAAAAACCAAAACAAGTTGAGCTAGGTCCTTTTGAAAAAGATGTGCATGTATTCTATTAATTTCTATTACAATCACAAGAGCGAATTTTACTTTATATGAAAACAATTTTCCTTCCTGAATAAAAAAAACCGATTAGTGGAATATGGAGATATAAATTCAACATGAATCGGAACTAAAACTAAAACACGTTTTGATTGTGAAATGATCAAAACAAAGCAACTAAAACATTAAACATATTTTTCTATACCATGAACTTGCATCGGTTGAATTAAAACTACCGGAAATAATATACGTAGTATAAAAGTCTATAACCTTCTAGATTTTTGTCAGTTTCTGCTTTGTCAAAATGGTGTCGATTAAAGTGGTACAGGTGCTTGTTGTGCTAGTTTCCACAAACTTAGTTTTAGCTGCACCTAAAAATTCAAACATAAAAGAATTGTTTGAATACCCATCGGAAGAATCGTGCTTACTTGGGCATATGTTACGCATTTTAACTCATCTTCTTCATAATAAAGAGTGTAAATGTGACAAGTGCGGATCGGGAGGTCCCAAAACTACAGAAGCACCTTATTGTCCGACGACGACTATTATATCAAGTACAACAGACTCTATTGGGCTAACTACTACTACAGAATCGGTAATTACTTCCACTCCATCAATCACTACTTTACCCACCTCCACAATTGGTTCAACTACACCTGGAAGCTCAACAACTCCGGCAAGCACCACTGTTACTAGCACAACTCCAGGTATCACAACTTCAAGAGGCACGACCGTCATCTCTACAACTCCCACTGGTACACCTATCTCATCTACAACTCCTGCAGATACAACTCCAGGTACTACAACTGTTGTCCCCGCAACTGGAAGCACGACTGTTATATCTACAACTCCTACAAGTACTCCTGTCACTTCAACAAGCCCTGCAAACACACCTGCAATTTCCACAACTACTGGAAGCGTAACTATTACCAGCACCAATCCAGGTAGTACAACTGTTATTTCTACAACTTCTGGAATTACTTCTACAACCTCCGAAGGTCCACCTCTCACTTCAACAACTCCTGCAAGCACAACTGTTTCGTCAACTTCTGGAGGCACGACAATTACCTCGACAACGCATGGAAGCACACCTATTACTTCAACAACTCCTACAGGCATAACAATTCCCGACGCAACTCCAGCAAGCACAAGTGCTACCTTTACAACTTCTGGAAGCACCACTATTACCCCTATCACTTCTACAAGCATATCAATAACATCGGTAAATCCCGAAACCACGACTGCTACAAGTACAACCTCAGGTAGCATAACTACTCTTTCAACTGATTTGGAAAGCACCACTGTGACTTCTGCAACTCCTGTAAGCACAACTGACAGTAGTACAACACCAGACAGTACAACGTCAGATAGTACAACACCAGATAGTACAACACCAGACAGTACAACAACAGGCAGTACAACAACAGGCAGTACAATACCAGACAGTACAACTGGTGTCTCAACAACTTCTGGAAGCACCACTACTGCCTCAGTTACATCTACGATCACGAGTGATACAACTACAACTACATCAAGTACCGTCACAATTCCCACAAGTATAACGGTGGGTTCCACAACTACTGAAAGCTCATCTGTTACATCCACAACTCCAATCACCATTACTGAAGTATCCACAAGTGAACCAACTACATCAAAACCAACTACATCAAAAACTGTACCAGTCACAGGTGACACAACAACCAGCCCAACTGCTTCTACCACAGAATCTTCTCTCACAACTACCACAGCTGCTTCAACAACCGTTGTCACTACAACTGAAAAGGGAAATCTTTGTAATACTACCACTCCTATCACTACTACAGAATGCGACTGTACAACGCAGGATTTAATTGATACCAGTACTATACCAAGTCCTGAACTGTATTTCCTTCCACTCATAAGATTCAGTAATCAAACTCAACCACTATCCCTAGCTCAATTAATAAAATATATTTATGAATTGTTTGCAAATATTAGAAACTAAGTTTTTAATATTATAATATTTATTTGTTCATTATATTTATTATAAATTAAAACCAGTGATTTGTTTTCTAAAGGAAACGTTTTTTAATATAGTAATAACATAAGGTATGGCAGAGAAGCATTTAATTTTCAATATAAAATTTCCCGGGCACTTCTCGGATGGAGATAAAGCAACTAACATCAGTTCTTCTTTTGGAACCTTCGGTGTGAATCACTTAACTCAAAAAGATTTACTACTAAACACCAAGTCACTTTTTTCTCATGACGCATTTCGATAACCATGTTAATATCATCAGGAGATGATTCTGTCCAATTCTAAAACTACAATGTGTTCTTTTTATATGACAACTGCACCTAATGAAACGTGTAAGAATCATGAAACGTGAAGTTACCTAAGCGTTACATCAATAATTTAATAATTTAAGTTGAGTGTATGGAATAGGTTATTTATCCCGGTTCATGGTTTTCTTACATTTTTCTATTTGAATGTTTTCATACGCATCCAAAGCCCTATTATTATTTACACTTTTACGTTGGATTTTATAAATAAACAAAATTTTCTATAAAATATTCCCCAGCTGTACAAAAAACCTTTATATAGTACAAACGCTGCAAAGAAGATGGAACTATTATACTATTACATTAACCTATATATGTTCACGTGATCAATACTTTTTACTTCTCTAAGTAAAGTAAGGTACCAGTAATTAAATCACTTTTAGATACAGTACAAAATTTTATTTTATTTAAGAGTTGATACAGTCTTAATCTACAATATAACCTCCATTGTTAACAATCTTTGCACATCTCTCCGACAATTTTTCTATTCCTTTTTTGTAGTTGAAGGTGATTTTGAAGTAAAATATTCTTGGAGTGCATTTTGATAGCTGTCGCAGGAGACATTTTTTATACAACGACGACAATGTTCCATAGATATGAAAATATGGTAAACTGACGATACAGGATCAAGAGATCTATTTCATTGATTTTTTCTTGGATAATTCTAGCACTATGAAGTCTTGCAGTGTCATGCTACAGAATAACATATTTTGGATTAATCAGACGTTCTGTGAATCAAAACCATGTTTATTATATCAATCTGAGCACAATAATATTTATCACTTATGATTTCATTAGCATTCAAAAGCGGAGAGTAAATAATTCCGTTATTCATCCAATTCCATTCCAATCATTTATTTCTAGCAAAACTATTTGGTGAAGAAAATAATTTCTACCTAACTTGAACAAAAGTGCAGGTTGAATTTTGTTTTCAACTGAAAAATGATGTAACAACCAGAGCGGTGCCTCGAGGAGTGGTGCGTGCAGTGCCCCGGCACCAGACACCGAATTATAAAGGTGCCGAATGGTAAAGACGCCGAACGATAAAGATGCCGCACGATAAATGCGCCAAAAGACAAATGCGCCGAACGATAAAAACGGCGAACAATAGATACGCCGCCGTTTTAACCTTGAAAACATTTTTAGTAATGCAGTAATGCTAGTTAAGTAATATAAGTTAGAGTGAGTGGTTAAAGTATAAAAGTAATATATTCGTAGTTGTATAAAAATATATATCTACATTTATTTCAAGTATCATTCAGTTTATTTAAATAATTTTTATTACTTATAAACTTAAAATGTATTATTATAAAGAAAAAATAATACGGTGTCGTTTAATATATTTTCTAATTTGTTTGTATGTAATTTCAAATTAGTTAAAAGTTAATTTGATTCTGTTATTTCTTAAAGGTAGTAAATTCATCTTATTATAAATAATATATAATATTTACATTTGTCATCTTCTATCTATTTAACACAAATAATTAAAATATCAAAACATAATATAAATTTTCTTTGTAAAGAAAATGGGTCCAAAAATCACGAAGACGGAAAAAAAATGCATGAAGAAACATGAAAACAATTAGCTGCTAGTAGTAATTTACAAAAATGGTTTTGAAGATCCAGTCAGCCAAATGAATTGATAATAAATACTAACCCTGAAATGATAACAATATAATACACGGGAAGCAGCAGAGTTTGAAGAAAAGGTTGGTCATGAAGAAATGAAACAAGAAAAATAAAATGATATTGTTGAAGTTATCATGATATTGTTGAAGAAACAAATAAAAATAGAAGATAACGAAGAGGGTGGGGATAATAATGAACAAATATAATTTAAATATGAAGATCCTACGCATGGTCCTGCACAAAAAATACACAATAATTATCCCATTGTAAATGAAAGAAGTTTTAATAATAAATGGTATTTCAATAAACATATAGGGCTATTTTCATATATTTTCATAAACATATATGGCTTATATACAGTATATCATAAGATGCTTTATTTTGTTTTTGTTGTTTATTATTTTCCAAAGATTGCAAAACCAATTTTGCAAATATAAATGTAGGGTTCACTAATTGGCGACATTTAAATCCACGAATTCAAGAACACGAGAATAGCGAGGAGCATAAAAGGTGTTATTTTCTTTGGGAAGAGTTGGAGAAAAGATTATTTAATAACAAAACAATATATGATAGTAACCAAAATTTAATTAAAATGGAAACAGAAAAATGGTTCCAAATCATTAAAGTTATTGTTGACATCTTGTGAAATTTTTTTGGATATAGTTGAATTAATTAGCCACTATAATCCCATTATTGCAGGACGTATAAAAAATTTCCAAAACCAAAAGAACACAATTCCTTATTTTTCGCCGCAAATACAGAACGAAATAATTAATATAATCGGAAATAAGGTTGGGAAAGTCATACTTAAAAAAAACAATAAAGGATGCAAAATATTATTCTATATTATTTCACTCTACACCTGATATTTCTCAGAAAGAACAAATGTCACAAATAATAAGATATGTGAAAATAAAGGATGGAAATTGTTCAATAGAAGAAAGTTTTATAGATTTTACTGAAACTATAGAAAAATTTGGAATTGAACTGAGCAATGATATTATTAACAAGATAATATCGAATGGATTAGATATTAAAAACTGCAGAGGTCAAGGATATGACAACGGTGCTAACATGGCAGGGAAATACCAAGATGTTCAAGCACATTAAAAATATGAACTAATTTGCAAGATATATTCCATGTGCATCACACACTTTAAACCTCGTTGACGTACATACTGCCGAAGTATCGCCATTAATAGTAACATTTTTTGAACCCGTGGAAAGAATATTTACTTTTTTTAAGTTCTACTATGCGGTGGAATAAGTTAAGTTTGATTTTAAATAAAACTTTAAAAGGCCATTGCAAAACTAGATGGTCTTCTAAAAAGATGGCTGTAATGTCTCTTAACTTACAAATTATAGATACTAAAGGAAATGTCCGATGATATAAAATGGAATTTTGATACAAAAACTGTCATACATTTAACTATCTTTTAATTTTTTGGATTGACATTTTAGGCTATATTAACAGCGTAAACATTTGTTTCAAAAAAAATATAGCTTTAGATCTCCGCTTAAAATCATTTATAAATGAACTAAGAGCAAAACCAGTAGAACATTTTTTTAAAAGCAAAAAAGCTATAGCAATAGACAGTTTATTTCCCATGCGTCGAAAACGAAAAGTTAAAATTATACCCCCGGTGAAAAAGCTTCGGACGAAAGCTAGATGTTAACATATGAAGACGAATTTAAAGGAACATAAATCTTATTTGTGATAGCATTATTAAGCAATTAAATTGGAGGTATGAAACCGTGGATGAAGTTTGTAGCGATTTTAACTTTTTAACAGGTAGAAGCTTAACAAATATATCAACAGAGAGTTTAAAAAAATATGTAATTAATTTAGCAAATAGATATTATCAAGATTTGGATTATACAGAATTTTGTACAGAAATAGATAGTTTTAAAATACAATCGCAAGCATTATATGACTAAGATATTATAAATGCTTCTTTATTGGACTTGCTACAACTGATACACACATATCAAATACAGGATGCGTATCCTAATATAGAAATTGCTTTACGAATTTTACTCACGCTTCCCGTATCGGTAGCGTCTTGTGAACGCAGTTTCTCAAAACTAAAACTAATTAAATCTTATTTAAGATCATCGATGGCAAATGAGAAATGTACAAACTTAGCTATTATATCTATTGAAAACAACGTAACTATTTCACTAGATTACAATGCAGGAGTAAGAGAATTTTCGGAATGTAAAGCACGCAGAGTGAAATTTTAATTTCGTTGTTTATATTATAGAAATATTTATTTAAAATGTTATACGATTATATTATATTTATTTATATAAGTAACTAGTTTAAGTTTTTTTTGATTTTTCATGTACTTCATATTATATATGAACATATAAGTATTTATTTAAAATGTTATTCAATTATAGTTTATTTATATTTGTTTCTGTAATACATTTTATAAATAAGGGGGGAGGGGGGAGCAATTTATTATTTTGCACTGGACGTCGTAATATCACGCTACGGCTCTGGTGACAACCACATTCCTTCTCTTTGCACTTTGTTTAGTTGTTTTAAACACATTGTGGACCATGAAGCTTTAAAATTCCTGATTAATTTCTAGCTAATTCAGCTAATATCTAGCTAATTAATTGCTAGCTAATCAGCTTCAATTTCAGCCAATAACATATCATTATTAAATTCAAAAAGTCTTCCAGACTTTATACAGTCGAAAATATTAAAATCACCATTCTTTTTTTTTGATCACATGTTTTACTATCCAATGCACCATGATAAAAAGCATTTGTGGCATTGTTAGGCTTTCGAAATTCGTAAAGATGCAAATGTCGAATTTAGAACTATTCCACATTTTACTTTTACATTCTTACAGAGTTCACCTACTTATTTAACAATCGCTAGGCAGATCTCGAGAATAATGAAGCTATTTAAAAATGTCGAAATGAGTAAAAGCAATTTTTTGAACTGAGGTGTTATCCTGTTGGGGCAAAATTCCTAGGCTGAATCTTCCCCAATTTTTTTTATCGCTTCAGAATCTTTCAGGAATACAATTTGATTATAACGGTATGTCCCCATGGTAAATAATCAACAAAAAAAAACATTGAACTCGAGAGGTTTACCACTAAAGACCAAATTACTTTTTTCCACTTCTCGAGGCTCGTTTCGCTAACCATGTTAACCCTCAAGAGAAACACTGGATAAGGGATACCCATGGGTGAATTAAAAATGTTTTCCCTTATAAATGGTCACGTTGAGGAGATGACTTTGAGTAGGGGAATTTTTTTTACTATCCCCACTACAGATCCCCCACCATAGCCATCTTAAGATGTGAATTCTAATAAAAATATAAGCGTCCATAGACGAACAGAGAACGTAGCAGATGTGGTGAACGCGTGTGCTTCTGCTCCAGTGCTTAATCTATTGTTGTTGCGTCATCGCGAACATTAATTGATAAACTTTGCTGCAGTATGTTTAATGTTGTGTGTACTAAAGTATTATCGTGGTAGCGTCTTGATTTGTCTTGATAACCTCTTGAATTTTGGACATCGTGAACACTGAACACTGACTTTTTTGCGATGCCGGCTTGTTGTTCTGCTTGTTCAACTTCTTTTAGCCGCGCTAACCCAGGCATTAGTTGTAGTGGACACATGCCGTCGCGTTTTTCTCTTAAAGTGCATTAAATTGCCAATGGTTTTGGGTGAGTTGCCCGATGACTCGGGGGTGATTTGGTCCTGTAATGAATGTAGAAAATCGGACACTAATGAATTATTGCGGGAGCTTCTCGCAAAGGTGAACTCAATCGTAAGAGATGTTTCATCTGTGCAACAACAACAATCTGGTCTGACAGACTCAGTTAAGTTCTACGGTGATAAGATAGATGATTTCAACGAGCAGATGGAGCACTTTAAAAAGGTATCGAGAGGATTTGATAATATTCAGAGTGAGTTGGTAGCTGTTAGGAAGGAGTGCGCAGACTTAGACGGTAGACTTAGGAAGGAGTGCGCAGAGAGGTGGAGTCTGCGGAGCAGCAGACACGGGAAAACAACATAGAGGTTTGCGGTGTCCCGGAGGGGCGCGGGGAAAACGTCCAAGACTTGGTAATAAAAATCGCTGACGCCATAAAAGTAGAGTAAGTATATTATTTGCATAACAGAAACGTGACTAAAACCAGAAATGTCGGACAATGAGTTATTTCCTAAGGAATATTCGGTCTTTTGATTGAACAGAAATCCCATAACGACAAGGCAAGCGGGACGGTGGTGGAGTCTTGTGGGGAGTTCGTGAATCATTCAAAGGTAGCACCTTAACATATCTGTGCGGCAACGATAATATTGTGGAGGACTTATGGATCTCTATAGCTTTGAGGAGAGAGAGGAGGCTCTTGATATGTACTGTTTATATTCCACTGTATGCCTCTTTAAATAATTATACAGCATTCTTTACCAAATTGGAAGGAGTATTGGAGAAATATCACAAAAGTGATATACTTGTGGTCGGTGACTTTAATTTGCCTCATCTCGGATGGACGCAAGCTTCCAGTGACTTGCCTCTAATACCAGGCAGCGCGACGGACCCACTGAGTTTAATTTTTCTTGGCTTCTTCTAGTCTAGTAATTTAAAACAGTTTAATAATATTCCTAATGTAAATGGTAGGGTTTTAGATCTAGTTAGGTCACATTAATTGTCAATGACAATCAATCTTCACTATTTGTATTATGACCTGCATACTGTGTCTTGCAATTATTTAGGAATTAAATGGTTTAGTTTTTAGATTTAAGTGATAAGTACTTGCTATGTTCTGTAGGTTAAGTTAAACTTTATTAAATTGTATTATCCTGTAATAGAACAGGTCACCAATACATAATACCACTGGTCTTATTTATTATGACTGGTCACCACCAGTCATAATAAATAAATAAATAAATAGGTATACCAGTCTATAGGTATCGCCACCCAGTGGTGTTGTTGTGTCAGTGTTTTGTCAATAAATAAAAACCGTTAAATAACCTTTTTGCACAGTGTGTTTTTCGATCTTGACACAGTTTGTGGTAAGTAAATCATAAATATTTTCTATAGAATTTTTATTGAAAACTTTAATTTTTAATTTTTTTTTTTACATTTATTTATCGGTTTCTTTTATTTTCTATTTAGCTCATAATGAACCAGCGTTCTTGTACTTGCTGTACATCTGAAGTAAAAGCGTTATATGAGGCAGCTGATATTTTCGACGGTAAAGAGAGGAAAAGCGAGACCGGATCGGTTTTTTGAAGAGCATCATACCAGTGAACTTTACCTAACTAAATAAATATATTTTTTATAAATAAAGCTAAATTATGTAATAAGTATCTGAAAGTACATTAAGTCCCCTTTTAAATGCCGTTGGAAGAAAGTTTTTATCTATTAATTTCGACTAGATATGAGAGTTTGAATAGAACATCTCATTTTAACATTTTATTTTTGTTAATTTTTTCGATGCTATTAAAAATACTATTATTTTTTGGAACATTCTATAGATATAGTCTTTTTCTATACTGATTGAGGTTTATATTAAAAACAATATATTAAATTGGACAATTTAATTAAAAGATATTAATAATTCAAAGACATACCTGAATCGGGAAGCACAGAATTGCTTCTCTTGAGGGTGAATACCATAAGGAGATAATTTAAGATTATTAGAGATATTTAATTAATCATCATTCATCATCTCCTGACGATGCTAACATGGTTAGCACAACGGGAAAGTGAACCAAGTCATTTTGAGTTTAATGGTAAATCTCTTTGTGTTTAGTGTTTCACGCCGAAGATCCCCTTACAATAATTGAAAGAGAATACTTTGAAAATATCAAAAAGTGTCGCCAGGATCGTACTAATGGAAAAAATATCCCGGAAGCGATTAGTTCTTACGCTTTATATTTTTGACCCTGGACGAAGGTAATAAAGCCAGAATTCACCCACCGTCGCAAATCTTGGCAAACATTTTTCCGGATTTGTGTTAATTATCGCCACTTTTATCTCGTCGCTGAGTTGTTTGGTGTAATTTTGAACAGTCGTTAAAATTCTAGGCACCAAAACAATCAAAAACTTTTTTATGTCACGAATCAAAGCAACATTTTCTGAAGCATGTCTCCAAAGGTATCTTCCCAAAACCGAGTTTATAATTGCTTGATATACAGTCACAAAGTCAGCTAGTACATCATTATGATTTCCTTCCTCAGATTAAAATCAACACATCATCAATAAAACAAAATTAACATGTAAAACTTTGTATGCAGTAACATCAGTAAATAAAAACTTCATATATTTTTTAATTTGTCAGATGAAGGCTACTATGTTAGGGACAATAATTCATGAACCACCCTCCAATGTGTATCAAGATATATGAGATTTCTAGTTATGTTTTCATTATAACATCACCTATCAATAAATATAATCAACATTTCTAGTTAATATACAAATAATAGATCTCATTTATTTTATTATATAAAGCTAATACACATAAGTTCACGTTATAAAGAATTTTCCAATAAGAGTGCCAGAACTCTGAAACCTAATGGCGGCAACACTGTTTGAAATGTAAATGCCACGCATAGACTGATATGTTCTATACATTGTGTCAATACACTGTAGAAACATGCACAATTCAACAACGCGTAAAAACTAATTGTATCTGCCATCAAAATGTGTGTTCAGTTCGCCAGACTTTTCGAAGGTTGCGTGAAATCTATAGTCAACATAATCGACCAACCGATCGATCTATTTATCATTTCATTGAAAAATTTTAACGAACTGGCTCAGTTGCAAAAGAGTCAGTCGGACCACTCGAACATCGTTGGAGTAAAACCGAGTGTAAAAGAAGATCGGAATTTCTCTATTCCACATTGCTCTAAGTAACTCAACCTTTCTCAGACATGGAGAATTTTGTATCGTGATCTTCATTGTAAGGCTTATGAAGTTTAATTAACTCAATAACTAAAGCTAGCTAGTGTTAAACATTCGCTAATTGGGTTCTAAAACAGTTGGCAAATGACCATGACTTTGGGGAGAAAATAATCTTTTCCGAAGGATCGCACTTTTAGCTAAATGAGCTTGAGAACCAATATAAATGTAGGATTTGTGCTGAAGAAAATGCTCAAGAGATTCAGGAGTTACCTCTTCATCCTCAGAAACTTACTGTTTAGGGCGGTTTTTGGGCTGACCATATTTTTTTAGCCAGGAATAATTAATTTATTCTTTCCATTCAATCTCTGAAGTGATTTTTTGGAAGTGCTTCAAAATTCTCATCTACGGCTGCTATAACATCTTCATTTAATGAAAAACGCTTTCCACGAACAGATAAAAGTCAGATGGGGCCAAATCTGGTAAATATGGTGGATTCTCCGACAATTCGCAACAACTGCAAGAACACCTTTATGAGCCGATTAATTGGGTTGATGAAAAATTATTTTTTCTTCACTAAACCAGGTCTTTTCCCTTGAACTTTGCATCCAATTGATTCAAAAGGTTTGAGTAATACTGTCATGTTATTATTTTACCGCTTTGAAGGTGATTACCAAAATCAAATTAACAAAATGCCTTTTGTATCCCAAAAAGTGATGCCATAACCTTTTTTTACGATTTTGACCACTTTGGCAACTTCGGAACTGAACAACCGGGCTCAGTCCACTTTGGGGTTTGTTGTCGTAGTTCAGGATCATACAGGTAAACCCAAGTCTCATCCATAGTTACAAAACGACGTTTAAAACCTATTTAATTCTTTCGAAAAAGATCCAAATGTTGGTTAGAAAGTTTTACTCGAAGTTGTTTTTGATCACAATTTAACAAATGCGGCACCCATCTTGCACCCTTCGCAAGCCCAATTCTTTTTTCAAAATATGGAATACCCGTTTAGTTGAGATGTCCATAGACTTAGCAATTTCACTCAAAGTCAATTGTCTATCATCCATAGCCAAGTATAAAATTAATTAATTGTCCAGTAGTTGCATTTATTGGACGTCCAGAACGAAGATCATCATCCAGGCTTATACGACCACGTTAAAACTCACCTACCCACTTACAAACCATTGTTTTTGAAGGAGCAGAACCCCCTAATACATTTACCATTTCACAATGAATTTCCATTGCCTTTAAACCCTTTTTACAAACAATTTAATCACTGCAGAATTTTCAATGTTTTCCATTTAAAAAAATAACACTGATACGTTTACTTTAAGCTGCTGTTTATGTCTGAATTAAATGATAGGTGGACTTAAAACTTTACATATGTTCATATGAAGGATGAAACTTCAAAATGTAGCAGATTATATAGTTCTTTTACTGGTCTATAGGTGTCGCTCCGCGAACTTTCCAATTAGCCTGGTATTTGTTCTTCAAGACAATATAATAATTTCCGAATTATCATTTTTAGTTATCATTGTTTTTCGTGTTAACGTTCTGACACTCTTATTGGGCAACCCTTTATAAAGCTAGAGAAAATCCTTAAAGATTTGATAGAATACGATAATCAAAAACCAACTGGAATAGATTTTATAAGTATCCAAGCAAAAACAAAGCTTTTTATAACCACTTAAAGAAGAATAATGAAGCATCAACCAGCAAGAAATACTTTAATACAGGTAAGGAATGGTCCGATTGGTTTAAACAAAGACATAAATTGCTCAAAATAAAATTTGCAGGGAAAACATGAAATGCACAAGAAAATTTAATCAAGTTATCTGTTGGATAAAAATTTAAATAAATATAAAACTATCGATTCGCAAGGCTACACTCCTGATTAAATATTCAATGCTGATGAGACTGGTTTATACTGGAAACGTATGCCTTCCCGAAAATTCGTGTCACAAGAAGAGCAACGAGCACCTGGATTCAAAGCCATCAAAGAAATGTGCACTGTTCTTTTCTGTAGTAATGCAAGTAGAGATTCCAGATGCAAACTATTCTTAGCTACAATTTCGAAAATTTTCGTACAGTCAAGAACATCGACAAATCCTACCCTACCTGTACAAGTTTTAGAATTGCTTTTATTGTTAACTCCTCGTGGACAATGCTCCAAGTCATTCTTCAAAATTACAATAATTTCACGAAGATATAAAGGTGATATTTCTACCATCGAACACCGCCTTTGCTATTTGCGTCTGACATTAAAGCAGGTGCTTAATAACACTCAAGAAACCAGAAGAGACACTGACATCTTTCGTGTCTTCTGGAAATCCTGCAACATCACGAATGCAATAGAAAACACGAAAACCAAATGGAATTAAGTTAAGTTAGGGATACAACTAATATAATGCTACATGGACACAATCTGGCCTGAATTATATCACGGCTCTTCATCATCAACATTTTATGCATAGATTGCTGTGCAATATGATATATTGTAACCGGGAAGGAGAAGATTGTGCAGACTTGGATCTACCATAGGAAGACGAAGTGATTAAGAAACTTCAGTGATAACGCAAGAGGAATCAGAGGAGATCGAGGCTAGCAACCAAGATTAATTGGTAATAAAAAAAACCCTTGCAGGTTTTCACAATGACAAACCAGTTATCTAAAAAGATTTGTAAAATGGAGAATGACTAGGAACGAACTTCCGATGAGCCTATATTATATTCGCTAGTCAAAAATGAAAATAAACTAAATAATTTTAATCATTTTACATTTCTTCAAAACGAAATGCACATAAATTTTAAGTACGTGCAATAATGTTATAAATTGGCGTTAAAATATAAATTTTAAATCAAAAATGAATTCTTAGAAATGGTATATAAAATGTAAATGGTATATTGTTTTCTAAGATAGTTCTAAACATTGCCCAGTCAGTTTGGTCCAATTTAATCACCACTTGATGAATCGCACTCTACTAAATACATAGAGCAAGTCCATAAAACCAGTGCATAGAGTAGTGCATATTATAGATAAAACATTTAAAAATTAAGATTATAGTGTATATGCTGTCCTAGATGACAGTCAAGTTTTCGACAAAGTATGGCATCTAGGATTACTTATAAGCACAGACAGAACTTTCCTCTTTCACTTTTCCCTCTTCCAAAGTCGCAATTGACGGAGAGATAATTTCCTATGAGATGTATTGTAAACTACACAAGATTATATCCGGTAAGATCTGAAGCTCCGCAGTAGAGCGTATCGTTAGCCGTGAAAAAGATTTGTGAGGGTAGAATTCCGCCTAATTTGACAATCGCTCAAAAAAAGTCTCTTGTCGATTGATGCAAAGAAATGTTCAAAAAATATGATCGTGGTGCGTCAAAAGCCATATATGATATCTACACAGGTGACGAATCTTGGATCTATGCGTATGAGCCTGAAAGAAAACAGCAGTTGACTGTATGGGTATTTCAAAATGAGCCAAATCCAATAAAGGGTGTTCGCGCAAGAAGCACTTCGAAGCAAATGGTCGCCTGTTTTTTTGGGATAAATAGGCATGTGGCTGCAGTGCCACTAGAGAATCGTAGAACAGTCAACTTTAAATGTGTCACAACCATTTGTTTTCCATGAGTCTTTGAAGAAATAAGAAAAAACAACCAGCGACGCAGGATCATTCTTCACCATGACAATGCGTGCTCTCACACATCGGACCGAACAACTCAATATTTGACCGGCCAAAACGTCGAATTGATGGGTCATTCGCCGTGCAGTCCTGATTTAGTGCCCAATGATTTCATTTTGTTCCCGTTCGTGAAGAATAAACTACCTTGTCAACGATTTTCGACACCATAAGAAGCAGTTGATGCGTTCAAAATACATGTTTTGGAGATACCTCAATCGAAATGGAAAAAGTGCTATGAAAATTGGTTTAAATGTATGGGAAAGTATATCGATCATCGCGGAGAATATTTTGAAAAACAATAAAACCATTTTCAATGATGAATATTTGTTTGTATTTATTATTCAGGAACAGCAACCCTCGTATAACAATATTTGCTGATGATACAGCATTACTAGCAATACACAAAAGTCCTGCCAGAGCAGCTGCAAAACGGCAAAGTACATTAGATCAAATAGAACGTTGTGCAAAAACCAGGTGCATTTAATTAAATGAATAAAACTCAAGGAAGAACATTTTCACGAAATTTCACGGTGAGTCTCCACCACAGTGGTGAACAGTTAGTTTGAACGACCAAGCCATCCCAAAACATAAGTCTGTGAAACATGAAAATCTTAGTCATGCACCTGGATACAGGCAACTGGGAATAAAGTTTAAAGCGCACTACAGGCTACTTGGAGGTAAGTCTCAGCTCTATCAGAAATAAACTTTTGGTATACAACACGGTGTTCAAGCACATTTAGATATACGACCTTCAGCTCTGGGGAACAGCTTCCAAATCGAATATAGCCTTCGTTGAGATATTTCTATCCAAGACTATCCTACGGACACTTATCGATAGTCTATAGCTGGTCAAAAAGACATCTACAAGGATCTGGATTATGAAGTGCAGTGAGAAATATGTTGGGCGTTTAGAAAATCATCCCAATATGCTCACATTAAACTTGTTAGAAAATAGCCAAGAAACTAAGCGAAGCAAAAATAGCTAAAAAACTAAGATTTAAAAAATAACTATGATAGTTTTAGTTTTGTTACGTAGTCCAATAACGTTTTAATAGGATGTTCTGTCATTGAACAGAATCTGTTCATATAACAGTAAATATGCCTGTTATTTTGGGTACCAGATTTCATATTAATCAAACAACAAAAATAATGAATGAATTTTATTGATAAAATGTTTTGGCCCGTTGTTGAATCGTGTGACATTCCCTGATTACACGAATAGTGATCAAATATAATTAAAAAAGCCAAAAAAGCCCATAATTACTATTGACAAGCTGTGGTAGGTGAGACACTGTACTATAGGAACATGTTACTTCATGTCACATGATGTGACATCATCATCTAGCCCTTAAGTTCAAGCGATTTGTCATTCCGTAGGTTTTTTCTATAAGGTGTATTCTAATAAATCAAAAACGAACGATTTAATTAATTTTCAGGAAGCAATTTAAGAAATATCCCCTAAAGGACCTGAGAAGTTAGGAAAGGAGTTTTCAAAAAATCATATTTGTATGGAATCCAGGGTAGGACATTTACCCAAGAATATATTCCAAACATAATTTATTTGCTTCAATATTATATTATATTCAATATAGCACCCTGCAACTAGATATAGCGTAACAGCTAGTATAGTATTCTTAAATTATTGAATGTGGAGATAAATGTCATATGAAAAGTAATTTTTTGAAGAGATTATTGCTAAAAGTTAGCTTTCGATTTAGTGCACCTGGCAATAGTTTTAAAATGCAACTTTTCGAGACTGTGAATGTGGTATGTAGGTTTAAATTGCGATCGTGGTATTGTTTTAAATAGAGAGAAAAAATCTTAGGCAAATTGTCATGTTTTGGAGGTCGTGTGCAATATTTGTTTCTAGTTCGTGACGCACGAGCGTCGCTCTCTCGAAATAAAACGAGTGGACGGCGGCGAGGGGCGCCAGTGCCCCGGCCGACCGCCAGCTACGGTTACCTTGGCCAAGTATAGACGCCGGAAACCTCGAACCCGTAGTGCCACGAACCGCTGTAGGCACCCTGGCCCTTAGGCCCGGTACACACCCCATGACCGTGCGCCTTGCCATCCTCCCAGCCACCGCAATATGTGCCGCCATCGTCAAAGTCGAAACGACCGCCATTCACGTGACTGCGAGCCGCCGCAGTGCCCGTAGCCCCGGTGGCGGCGGGGCTACCCGCGGGGGGCCCCTGCTCCGTCTGCTGCTGCATCGCGCACTCACTGACCGCCAACGGTCACCATTATTATCACCACTCTGGTCGTCGTCGTCGTCTTCGTTGGGGAAAGAATGTCATCTCGGCATGCCGGCCGACGAGCTCGTGATGCGGATCGACGCTGTACTGGGCCGCTGTGGGCCCGGACCGACGGCAGCGTCGCGGCGCACGCGTCCCGACACCGACATTCATAGCGACGTTGCCGGATTCTATTTTGGATGATGGCTCTAACGGATTTTTGCGCTGTCACCGAACAACAACGACAAATTGTTCTACATCATGATCATGTTAAACCACTCTTAAATCTGCGTATTTTTCACACTAAATCAAATTTATGTAAAGCTAATATGTCTGATTAATAATATTGGTCTGATAAAAAATAACTAAAAATACATATTTAATGCTTCAACAGCACTTTAAGGTCCGCAATTGAGAAAATCCGTACCGTCTTTTTCTATTTTTTCCTCAATTCAATCCTATTAGATTCTTCGGTGTTAAACACTAACTAAAACTCGAGGAGATTTTTCTCCTCGAGTAGACAACTTGAGGAGACAACTAAACACCAAATAACTTTTTTTAAGTTCTCGACGCGCGTTACGCTAACTATCTTAGCGCTACATTAATAACTGAAAAAGTTAAGTAAATTCCGTAAAACCCGGTTCATGGTTTTCTTACACTTTTTTTTATTTGAATACTTTCATACACATCCAAGACCCTGTCACTATTTACACTTTTTTATTAGTAATCTTAAATTAATAATATTTATATTATTGTTATGTTCGAGTGCATGTTGATCAACACAATATTTTTCATTTCTCCTATATCTAAGATGAGTAATGTGTTCTTTACATCTGGTTAATATGGATCTTTTGGTTCAATATACTCAATATACCTTCAATCACAATCTTAACAACTAATTTCATGAAACCCCTCTTTTTCATATTGGTCTACTCTATTCTTTGGATTACCTAGGACCTCTCTTAGTTTATTATATAGTTTGTAGACCACCTTAATGTCTACTTTTTTCAAAAGTGTATCCAGTCCTTCTGTTAATAGAACATTTTGTTATTTGAACAAACGCTTTTACCATGAATTTATTTTTGATCTGTTCCATTTGAAAAGTCAAAGATTCTCTCAATAATTGTCTAACTTATATTTTCTAAATAATATATCTACAATATTTTTATTATAACCATCCTCATTGAATACATCCCTAATTAATTTTAATTCCTTGTAAAATATTGATTGATTTGTCCGTTACTTTGTGATAGTTCATTTTTTAAAAAGGAATAAAACATGTCCTTTATCCCGGTCCTTTATCCCTTTTTTTTTACTTTGTTATCTGTCACTTTTATAAAAGTGATATAAATTTTTAAATCTTTGTTATAATTCTCTCTGTTTTTCTCTGGCGGATAATTAGTTAATCTATCCACCATAAAATTTCACAAGAACTAGACAAGATTTTGAAAAAACTGGACTATAAAATGGTCTACAAACCATATAAAAAGAGAGATTAAAGGAGTCCTGGGTAATAAGATAAAGTAGACCAACATGAAATCGAGAATTTATGAAATTAGTTGTCCAAATTGTGATCGAAAGTATATTGAACAAACCAAAAGATCCATATTAAGCAGATATAAAGAACACATTGTTCACATTAGAAATCTTGTGTTACCCAACATTTTTCGAACATGACCATAATATAGATATGAGTAATTTAAGACTTATTAAAAGGGTAAATAATAATAGGGCTTTGTAGAAAAATATAAGAAAACCATGAACCGGGACAAAGTACCTATTCCATTCAGTTAACTTTTTCAATTATTAATGTAACGCTTAGCTAGCCTCACGGTTCATGATTTTTACACGCTTCAGTAGGTATGGTGTCCTATACACATATGTCCAAAAGTTTGGAATATTCAAACATTTCACTTTTTTATTGATATTAAGTTTTTCTTTTACTCGTTTACGTAATCATCATTTTATTACACTCTTACTGGTACCAAAGGTACACTCTTACTGGTACCACATAAAACTCGACACCAAAAGACCAATGTGTGTAAAATTGATTTATCATTTTGGAGTCAAAAAATTACAATATACCAATAGCCATTAAAACTAATTTAAAAATAAAAAGAACAACTTTCAATAAAACTAATAAACAGTAGTTCTTCCATGGGTCTGTCTGCATGGGCGATTTGGAATAATGTCAATTAAATAATCAATTTGGGCTTGTGGAATTTTCTCCCACTCTTCACGAGCATCCTCTTTTTGTTCTAGCAGGATAAGAAGAGGATTTTTTTCGTTTCTTGATGCGTATTTTCAGAATGTCCCAAGCCTGTTCAATGACATTCATGTCAGGGGAATTTGCTGGCCACCCTAACTTGGTTATTCCCTCCTCTTCAAGAAAATATTATACTGCTGTTCTATTCGATGAGGAAGTGCGTTGTCATCCATGAAAACAAATCCGTCGCGTATTGCGCCTCGGAATCAACGCACAACAGTATTTAAAACTTCCGTGATGCAGACAGCACCACTGCTTCTCTCCAAGAACAATAGACGTGTCCGTGTACCCCTCTAGTCGCTGCTTCTAGTGCTCTAGCTGCTCTAGTGCTATTTCTAGTCGGGCTTGTCGACCTGGAACTCTCCAAACTAAGATTCTTCGCGAAACAGAAACCAAGTCAATTCTCGTCTCATCAGAGAACATCACATTATTCCAATTAGGACTATAATCCGCCATTTCTCGACCCCATTGCAATCTTACATTTTTTTTTTGTTAAAGGGTTAGTTTGGGAACATGTGAAGGTCTTCTGCGATACAAATTTACCGCTTTCAGTCTTCGTGTTATCATTTGTCATGAAACACCCCTTTCAAGCCTAAAAAGCTCCTTTGCCTACCACTTGTAGATTCCAGACGATTTTTTCGAGCTATCAGTGATATCTGCAGGTCTTGTGCAGCTGTTGTATATAGTTTTCTACCACTTCTGGGGCGATCCTTTACGTCATTTGTCTCTTGGAATTTTTTATGAATTTCCGATTCAGCACTTTGGGAAAGATCTAGAATTTGCGCGAGATCACTTTGATTGAAGCCCTGTTGTAACAAAGCAAGTACTCTTGATCTGTGTAAATGAGATATCATGTTTCTAGATATTCTTAAACGGGTTGATTAAAAATTGAAAATGAACTGAAATAATGTGTAAATACCAATATCAACGAAAAGGACAAAAATCGAAAAACCTGTGTTATCAGCAAAACAATGCTTTTGTTATTTTCATTTAAAGGCGGTCTAAAATAAATATCCATCATAATTTTTAGAGTATGTTAGGCGTAGATATCTTATTTGTAAATATTCCAAACTTTTGGACATAGTTTTAGAATTAAATTAAATAATCTCCTATGCTAACTGCTAAATGATGATGCTAACATGGTTAGCGAAACACGCATCGATAAATTTAAAAGAGTGATTTGGTGTTTAGCAGTAAATTTCTTTAAGTTAATTTTTCTTTTTTTAACCAATTGATCATTCCCTTTCCTCATATTTCCTAGGAGCTAAGTCTTTTTAAGTGATCCCATCTTCTTGTACATCAAACTGTATATTAGATCTTCTAGGGTTGTTCAGACATTATTGTTTCTAACTTAATAGCTTTTGACAGGCACATTTAAAAAATGTTAGGGAGTTGTAATTTATTGACATTATTAAACGCAAATTTTTCCATTACCCGTATCACTTTCATTATTTGGCTTTATCGTTGTAATTATTTGATCTCGCTCATACCAACCTTCTGTTGGACTTGATCTACATGTGTGGTCCAAAGAGTTGTTAATGTTTAGTTACGCTGTAGAAAATTTGATAGGATGGGTAAAAAGGTGGTGTCGGTCTTAAACGATAGTTCGGCTCAGGGAAATTGAGTCTTGGGGCCACGAGTATTAACGCAACAACGCGATAGATTTCGACAACATTTTAACTTGAACCATGTTCAGCAATGTCCAAGCCTTCCGTCGATTAAACGATGGGTTCGTAAGTTTTAGAAAACTGGTTCATCATTAAAAAAACGCATCCCCGGCCATTGAAGATCACCGAGAACCGATAAAGACATCGAGAGAGTGAAAGCGTCCCTGAGCCAACAACCAAATTATCGACTCCAAAGCGC
Organism: Cosmopolites sordidus; assembly: GCA_031761425.1. Classification (NCBI taxonomy): domain Eukaryota; kingdom Metazoa; phylum Arthropoda; class Insecta; order Coleoptera; family Curculionidae; genus Cosmopolites; species Cosmopolites sordidus. The sequence continues at coordinate 283,186 of JARFXV010001565.1, forward strand.
GCAGCTGCTTTAAATGTGACGAGATTGTCGGGCTCCACATACTTCACAAAGATTTGCGCATGCACCCGTACAAGATTCACTTAGTGAAAGAATTGAAGCCGACGGAGCCCGCTGAAAGACTTTTATTGGCTAACGAAATGATGAACCGATTTCCAGGAGCCGACTGCTGGTGTGGAGAAAACCCGAAAAAGAAACATAAAAGGCCTCTGCATATCCCGAAGGCCGCAGTTTGGGCTGCAGTTTCGAAAACCACAAAGCCCGAGCAGTAACGATGAATTCTCAGCGTTATGTCAACATGTTTCAAACTTTTTTCACGTCTGCTCTTCAAGAATTTGAAGAATACACTCAGAACACTTGCTTCCAACAGTACGGAGATACCTGCCACACTTCCAATGTTTCTTCGCCGGTCGCTCAAACGCTTTTTCCGGGAAAATTGATTTCTCGAAGATGAAACATTCATTGGTCACCCCGAAGCCCGGACCTGACTGTCATTTTTATGGGGTATCTTAAAAGTCAAATGTACCGCAATCGCCCCGCCCCACCACTCTTGAAAATCTAAAGAAGAATATTCGGCAAGAAATCGAGGCCATAACTGCAGATACTTGCCGCCGCATTTTGGCAAATTTTAGAGGTCGGCTTTGGTTTGGAGTACCAGAACAGAAATGGAGCACATTTAGACAATGTAATATTCAGAACATAAATTTCCAGGAATTTTTGTAAATTTTAAGAATAAATTTGTTAAAATTGATCAACTTGTTTTCTTTTTATTTAATTTCAAAATATCAACAACTCTTTGAATTACTCTGTATGAGTCTTTTGTATAATTTTTTAAAAAACTTTCATGTTCCTGTTTGGTAAATGTTAAACATTTCAGGATTTTGTGGATGGATCATCGGACCATATGTGGATTTCGTTGATCCTAATGGTTCTTTCCTAGATGTTTATTTTCTGTAACAGGTTTGCTCTTTGAAGGTTAACATTTATATCATGTAAAGAACGTGCACAAAAATATGATCCCTTGGTTAAAAAAAGGATCGTTGAACTAGACCATTCCTCATAGGCGCCTGATTTGGCTCCGTATGACTCTTAGTTATACCCAAAACGGAAGTCCAAACGGATTTTGGATCAGCATGCTTTGATCGCAGTTGTATTGAGTCACATGAAGTGAAAACTATAAATAAAGTCTCGTATTTAATTTCGTATCAGTCACATTTCCTTCGGACAGATTGTGTATAAGATAAAGTAAAGCAAAAATTGCAAAAGTTCACTGTACGAGGTGTGTAAATAAAGTAATGAGATGGTGACGTTGCAGTCGATCTGCTCGCTATATCGCCTTATATCAGCATCCTTTGAAAGAAGGGCAACATCTGATACATCTTCAGTACGAATTAGAGCTGTCTAGAATCAACTAGTGGTCCGTGCAATTCTTTTCGTGAACTGGATTGTTCTAAATATTCTGAAAATTAGATACAATTTCGAGCAACGGTAACGCATCATATGTTGTCTGTCTCCCCTCCAAAATGGAAGCCGAAGTGTTGCCAGATCGAACGCTACGCCACCAGTCTTATGACTTTATTTAAACACCTCGTAGTTTCTTATCGATATTTTTTTGAATGACGTGTTGTTATAAACATTCAAGGACATTGGTATTGAACTCGGTGTATCCAAACTATAAAGAATATATTGATTTTTATCATTGTCATCATATCACAAAAATGTTGGTTGATAACAATTCTTTTAACCAAAAAACATATTATGGTTTTACCATTTTTCACATAGAATAAATGTGGTTTTTCCATTAGTCGATTTGCCCATGAGAAAGTGTTTTATCCTTGATATTAAACTCGATATGTTTTGTTACACTTGACCTTTTATTTACTAATGTTTGTTTTAATAATTCAGGTTTGAGGTTAATGTACCGCGTTATACTTATTGGATATCGATTTAGGATATTTCGTTTTGTTCTAAAGTAAGGGACTTCCTTTACTTTAGTTAATTCCCATAGTTTTTTCTACTATAATATTGTTAAGTGGTGCCAAAAACTCTCCGAATATATCGGGTTGTCCGAAAAGTTCGTAGATTTTCCATAAGTTGTTCTTTTAAAGATAATAAACAAAAATCTGTTTTGGATTAGTAATGTTTAGTCACATATTATTAATTCCTGTAGGATGTGCAATAGTCACGTTCAAATTTGCTTTAACTCGTCAATTCCCATGCTTCTATCTGAATGAAAAATATTGTTTTTTTGCGCTAATTAACGTGTTAACATATTAAAAACCTGGAGTGTAGCTCTAAAATGACAGCGGCACCTAAACCATAATCAGATTGTTGCTTCAGAGTCGGACCAGTTGCACCTTGATACAATTCGCAGTTGGCGGCATGGGTCCGTGTAGCCGCTGACCAAAGTTTGTAACCAAACCTGATGGGCTTTCCGTGGATATGTTACTTTGTACTATGTCTCCCAAAATACGGCACAATGGTTTCGTCAATTGAAATATGTGTTGATCCTACTTTTTCGAAATTGGCGGTGAAATTTTAAATGAGCATATAAAAGTATCTACGAACCTTAGCAAATTTATCATTTATCATTTGGTAATGCAGTACTATCGCATAAATTTAAATAATGTTGTATTTCAAAGAATCGATTCCGCCTCATGCTAGAAGATACAAGTTCATTATGAGTATCCACCTTTTTTCCCATAACATCCTCACATATTTGGGCGTCAAATATCCGGTCAGCAATAATACTGCAATATACACCCTAATTTCTTCAGGTGTAAGATTCAAGGTGTGATTTCTCTGTAAGGCATAAGAATTGCTTATATCTGATATAAATTTTACTATATCTTCACTAATCAATAATTCGAAACACTCGGTAACACTCAGTTCCTCTTCGAAGGTACCTAAAGTTTCTTCCTCATCCCCTTTCCCACAAAAAAAGAGATCTATTATTCGTCCATTTCTTTATTGTAAATTCCTTTTTCTTTTTTTTTCTTTCCAGCCGGTTCTTGAATTTCATGCTGTTCTTCTATTTGCTCTTCTCTATTATCTTCTTCGTTGTTTCTACCACTAGGTCTAACCTGCACTTCTACCTCTGAACGTAACATTCTACTCGGAAGATGAAGGAAATTGGCTTCATTTTCGTCCCCACTGTCTTCACCATTGACGTCACCATGCTCAGGAGGAAATAAGATAATGTCACCATCTAAGTCATTGTTAGCTTCTAATGTATAAACTACGTCATTCAACGTCAACCTAAAATAAAAAAAGAAACTATCACGCACGCAGCTCAAAGAGCAATTTAGTTATAATAATGCCCAGTGTCACTTGCAGGTGACACGTGCTATTTAGACCGCTATTTTGAATACAAAAACAATTAGTTTTTCAATAACATTATTTACATTACAAATTTGATTAAGGAACAACAATTTGCATTAACTATTACAGTAATTACCCTTTTGGTATTTTCGCAACAATATAAAGTCAATAAAACACTCCCATGCAAGAAAATGAAGAAACCGTTTGAAACAAATGAATTATTTTGACAGGTGACATATGGGTCAGTGTTGCCAAGATAAAATTATAAATACTACTAAATGTGGACTTTTTAGTAGTAGTATATTTTTCATTTATTATGTTAAATTAATTAGCCATTCTCTGTCACCTAGAGGTGACACTGGGAATTGACGGGTTAATCTGAATTCAGTTAGCCAAACTGATTCAAATTAAAAATGTTGGTCGTTAACTTGCATTTACGCCCCATTATGATTTTTTATTTCAAAAAGGGTAAGAACGCTATCCAAACAAAAAAACAAGAGTTGTATCGTTTACAAAGAGGGTTCTGATGGGAGAACACAGCATAAAAGGGATTTGGTCGGTTCAGGGGCGGACATTTTGACCTTGATTCACTCTGGTAGTTCTTGAAGCATAGACATCGAGAAAATAAAGCCCATAAGAGCCGAAGATCCACGTACCACGGTCCGTAAGATAGCAGATAAGTTAGATATTAATACTGGAACATCGACTGTCTTGACGATGTAAATATCGATCTGAAAAAAAATGGGTACACGAAATTAGTGGGCAAAATCTACTATACCGAATCGCTTTGTGTCGTCTTTTAGTGAAAAAAGTCCGAGGCTCTCTTTCTGAAACAGTTGGTGACAAAAAATGGAGTTTGTACAACAACGTGCAATGGAGAGAATCATGGGGGTTGACAGAATTAGCGGTTTCAAGTACGGCGAAAGATCTGCATCAAAGAAAATTATACTTTGCATTTGGTGGAACTGAATGACGCACTTTCAGATTCCTTCACGCAATTAGCTCTATTGAAGACAGTAATTCTGACTTCAGCTAGTTTTCTTGTGAGGCAGAAGAAAACCAGCCAGAATTAGCAATTCAGAATTAGCAATTCAAGAATTAACCTTCAATAAATTCCTACGAACTTTCCGGACACCCCGGTATTTAGGTTACATGATGGGCTGCATTTAAACTCCCTCTGGTGGTTACTAGAGTACTGCTTCCCAATATATACCCATCCATGCCATAATTTCTGGAGTGATAGTTGTATGCCGTCCTAATGCGAAAGTTAAATTTCTATTTTCATCCCGAAAACTTCTAACATCGCTAGATCCATCATGACCACCTAAACAAAATCTAAATTCATCACTAAAGCAGAAAAAAGTTCCATTCCAGAGCCTGATCAATTCAAGCCTGACACTAGTTAAAGCGACACGTCTTGTGGTACTTGTGGTGCACGCAAAGACAGCACCCAGTAATAACGAAGCACGCATCACTATCACAAGTAAATATCCATTAACAGTCATCCATAAAACAATCCTACCTCACAGTATGGTAAAAAACAACATTAACAGTATATTTCACATATAATAAATAACTATTATAAAATTCAATCAGTATTAAGCAAAATCGTAACTATCTTGTAATCTCCTTGGATTATGACCAATTGACTAGAATGGCGCGCCTAGTAATGGACAGCGTAACGCAATTGTCTTTGTAATATGCCTGGTCCTCAATTTAATTCTTGATTTTGAGGTGCAGGTTGATAGGCTACCAGGAATAACTTACGATTTTCACTTATTTGGATGGACGTTTGCACACAGGTCACAATCTTAGCCGAATAGATATGTTTTTTTTAATCTGAAGAGTAAAGAACAAAGGTTTAGAAATGGCTTGCGGTGTTACTCAGTATTCATATCCGAGATCTAGCACTGTACGTCAAGGATTTTCCAGCAGTGCTTCCAATAATTCATACCGCACATTTTTTACTTTCCCGGACGCTCTGCATTAAAGTCAAAATTTTCAGTTCGGAATTGCTGAAACCACTTCTTACAAGTACTGCACAAACCTTCTATGTCCGCACCAATTTTTGGCAGAATGTTTTTTTTCAATTGAAAGGCGAAAAGAAGGTAGAGTCTGAAATGCTGCCTTTTAAATAACACCTCATCAACAGTTTGGGGCGAGTTAGAAAACACAATATCGGGCGTTACCAAGCGACCAAGACCAAGCCAAACAGGCGACGACCTTAGTTTTTTGGTTGAATTTCTGGTGGGGGAAAGTGCACATATTGGTCTCAATATATCTACAGGTGCATGTTATAAATAAAGATTGATATCGAGTTTTTCAGTGTTTATTTTGCACAATAGTAAAGATTTGAGATGGGAACCCGCTGTGTTCGGAAACCCAGCCAGATCAACCAAGCACGCCCCCTTCATAACCGTCAATTGGTGAACGCAAATGACCATCACCCAACTCCGGAGATTATTTGAAGGGTAAGCACTCTGGACATTGTAACAATGAAGACAGGCAACTCAACAACAAAGGATCCATCAACACACCCATCAAACCAACAACGGATCCAGCAACACATCCATCAATCATCAAAACCAGTAACCAAGCCATCAAAAGTTTTATCGTGACTAGCAACGGATCCATAAACATATCTATCACCTAGTTTTGTGACCAGCAATGGTTCCAACGTATTCCTTAACGTCATACACTCAACACACCTAATACAACAAAAAGTCCTCAAAATTTAACGCCGTCGCATCTATCGATGTAACATCAAAAAAATCGGCACCTCCACTATCATCATGAAAATCAACACCTCCACCATCATCAAAGAAATTATCATCTACATCAAACTAACTACAAAACAGACATCGTTCGTTCACAACAGCGAATTCACCAAGGGGCGGAGCTTCTCAATAACTAGCATTAGTTACAACACCACGACATGACGTAGCGGATACCACGTCAAACAAGGAAAGACCTTGGTAAACTAATAAATTTAAATGAAAAGCCAAAAACAAATATAAATTATTAACTTTATTCATAAAAATACAATTTTTAACTTGTTCTCAATATGATTGTGAAATATAAAAATGATCAAAAATTGACGATCTATAAACGTAACAATAAAAAAGAATCGAAGAAAATGTTAAAACATTTCAACTCGTATAGAATTTTTTGCTTGAATCTTTGGCCATGTCCACCAAGGTTTGAGCAGGTTTAAATGGCAAACCATAAGCATTTTGATAAGCCTCCATCTTGCTAACGAGTCTTCCAGCACCATATTGATCAACCCATCTAAAGGGACCACCGCTGAATGGAGGAAAACCAAGACCAAACACAGCACCAATATCACCTGAAATATTTAAATAGTCTCATATTAATAATTTCAAAGAAACCTAAATAAAACTTACCTTCAAGAGGATTAGCTAAAATATTCTCTTCAAGGCACAAAACTGCTTCGTTAACGAATCTGATCGCCATCCTTAATGTTTTGTCTTCATCTTCGAATGGCCCTCTTGGCTCCAGGCTATATTTTTTCAGGATATCTACGGCTTCCAAGTTGACATCCCGGTTCTTCGAACCCTTTTGATAAACAAATATTCCTTTACCAGATTTTCGACCTAAAAATCCAGCTTTCACTATTTCAGTTAAGATGTTCTGGTCGCCACCCCCGAAGCGTTCTCCAAATGCCTAAAAATATTTTTTAATATTCCATAATAAAAAAAAATCCAGAATCTGTACTTTAGAAAGATCAGGTCCAATATGACTAGCGACATCCAAACCGACTTCGTCAGCTAACGTTGCAGCTCCCACAGGAAAACCAAACTTCTTGGTTAGTTTGTCTAAGTCTTTTGGCTCAACACCTGAAATTTAATGTTACAATTTACTCTATTCAACAATTCTTCTATTGGAATCTTCAAAGTGAAACGCTAAATTTTATTTAACTTCACGATGCGCATTTCGCTCACCATGTTAACATCATGGAGATGATTCCATCCTGATGAATAATGTTGATGACACATCTTCTGATGATAAAATTGTTAGCGAAACGCGCGTCGAAAAGTTAAATATAGTGATTTGCTGTTTAATAATAAATTTTTTTGAGTTTAGTGACTTTAAATTGATACTCACCTTCTTGTAACAATCTGATTGATTCTGCCATCATAGCAGATAAAATTCTAGTAGTGTAGAATCCAGGACCATCTCCAACAGTAATGACAACTTTGCCTTGTTTCAAACCAACATCAACAGCTAAGGCAGTAGTTTCTTTGCTAGTTTTGTCAGTAGTAATGATTTCAAGAAGCTGCATTTTGTCCACAGGGGAGAAATAATGCATACCTAACATATATAAAATGTAGTTAGAGTGAAACCGTGAAGAATTCAAAATAAATACCAATAACTTTATCTGGTCTAGATGAAGCAGCGGCAATTTTCTTAATTGGGATAGCACTGGTGTTGGTTGCAAAAACACAATCAGGTCTGATGACTGCTTCAACTTCTTTTAATACTTTGTGTTTAATGTTTAAATCTTCAAAAACTGCTTCGATTACGACATCTGCATCTTTAAACGATTTATAATCCAGGGTAGCATTCAAATTTGATAAATATCTATCTCTTTCCAATCTAAAAATAGTTTTAATTTGATTTGCCATTTTCATCAATGAAGACTAAAATTACCCAGTAAATCGTTTCCTTTTAACGGCATTAGCCAAACCAGTGGAAATTTGATTGACACCTCTAGCTAAACCATTAGAATTACTGTCTTTCAAAATAACATTATAACCTTTATCGACAGTTACGTGGGCAATGCCGGCTCCCATTAATCCTATAACCGGTAATAACGAGAATGAAACAAATGTACTGAAAATTGAATCACACAAAATACCTGCTCCTAATACAGCAACAGTCTTAAAGGGTTTTGGTGGTTGACCAAAACGATTTTTTTTACACTGAGTTTGACCTTTGAACAAACTCACTAGGCCTTTACTTTCAGGTGTCATAGCTAATTCGCCAAAACCTCTGGCTTCCGATTCATAACCTGCAGCGGGTCCTTTATCTAACCCGTCTCGGATGACGTCCAAAATCTACATAATATATTTTTTAGTTTATTTGTATGAGGCTCTCAATATAGGAATTATAAGTGGCAAAAGTTATTATTGTGTTTTTTTAGTTAGTATAACAGATTTCAATGAGGGCGAAGCGTGAACAAAAGAGACTACATAACTGGCCTCTACTAGGCGATTACCTAGTCGCTATCCAAATCAGTGCCCCTACGAGTCCCGCGGCATTGAAAGGGCACTAGCAAAGCTATTGGGGCTCCTTCCCCGTCTTACCAATGTTAGATAAGTTCCCTTATCATAGCTGAATAGATCGTCGTTCAAGCTGCTTTAGTGCGAGCTGTCCTTTACTTATTTCTGGTGCCAACGCCCGTGACCTAGATGTGTCTCGGATAAGCTGGTTGAATAGCAGCTTTATGGGTGAGCATCGTAAAGTGGGGCGTCCACCCGAAGAAGGGACTATAGAGGAGACTTGTCTTTCTGAATCTATAAGCCTATATGAGTCCATATCTATTTTTCCAAATGCCCAATTTAATAACCAGATTTCAAAATGTGTCCTTGCTTACTTCTTTAAGTTCGCGCTTAGCCAAAAGTTTATGTCAAAAGGGAAAATTAAAAAAAATCAATCTTTCAGCTTCAAACAAGGTATAAGATACTGTGAATATAGCCTGAAAATTCACTTCTATCTCGTTTCTCACGGTTTATACACTTGTGAAACAAGGCGGGTATCAATCGCCGAGTCATATGCACGTGCATTACTGGTATTATCGAGAGGAAGTAGAGGCGCAGACAGTATTTATCATGTGTATTTCGAAGAAATAAATTTGTGTCGTTGAGCATTATCGAACAATTTTCGACTCGGTAACCAGGCCGGATAAAGCCGGATGTTTCCATTGGTGATCGAACGCAATAACCCTTCGAACCGCTATTGTTGTGGTGGTCAATCCTTCTGATTTTGGTAAAACTAACATGCTCTGAGTACATAATAGAGACAAAGTTATAGGTTAAAGCAGACTAACCTTCGTCTCACCTAATGAGCTGGTGAATTGCCAGTAACAGACAGAAGCCAACAAGGAGGAATATTCCCTCTTGCAACTTAACTAACCAATAACCTAAAAATTTAGTTGTAGACACTATGTTGTTCGAAAAGCAACATTTAAGACACTGGCTTCTTTTCGCCTTCCTACTGAAACATACATGGAGTAGCAATGACACTGAAACAATTTAGCAATGATGTTTCGTACAGTAATTTCCAACTGTAAATGTAAACCAAATGATACTGAATGAAGCTCATAGTAACACCCCAATAAATTTCTAAGCTTTTACTCGGGCTAGGGAAAATTAAAATAAGGGTCGTTAGTTCCCCTATGAACTCACAACTCAGCTGAGAATAAAAGTAGACGCATTGATGTACCATTGCTCTTCAGATTCAAGAAAGAGTACTTCCGATTACAATTATGATCCGTGACGAAAAGTGATCCTCTACGATAACTAAAGAGGCGAAAATTGTGGCTTAATCCCCGTAAGCCATCAACCAATATAGCAATAAACCAAATATGCACACCAAAAAGATGTTTCTGTGGTAAAGTGGCTGTATATATATGGTGGGATTAGCTGTGGTCAATGGCTGTGGTTATCAGCAGCAACTGATTCGTGTTAGTGACGCTCTGTAGGAAAAAAGGCCTTGTAATGGCAAGGAGAGAAAGGAAGTCATTTTGCTTAAGGAACAACAAAAGAACATAAACTGCAAAAGGGCTTTCGAAACGATCACTCCGTTAGGCTGGGAGAATTTACCGTACCCGGTATATTCTCCAGACTTGGCCCCTTCGGATTTTCATTTCCTTCAATCCCTGCAACATTATCTGATTGATAGTCACTTCACATATTTCGAAGTCGAAAAAAGCTTCAAAACCACCAAGTTTTTTCAACCTATGATTCAACAGTTAGCTAAAAGATGGCGAAAGTGTCTAGAAAGTGAGGGCGATTACTGACAATAATTAAGTTTGTAATCTTTTTTTGTAAATAAATGTCACAAAAGATCAAGAACTGAGTTGAGGACCTAATGACGGGTGGTCCGAGTTTTTGTTAACTTTTTGAAATAAAATTTAAAAAAAAGGCGAATTGATCAATTTTAACAAATTTATTCTTAGTCAGTGGCGGCTCGTGAGGGAGGGCGTTGGGGCGCCGAGGTGACTAAATTTTCCTGAGCCGATCTATCGTTTAAGACCGAACAACTCTTTGGACCACCCTATACAAATAACCACTAACAATCATTATTATTGGAGAAAGCCACAGGAGTAATAAATCATCCATAAATTACATAGTTAAAAAAATGTTTTTGTATATGTAAGATATCCTTGTATTAAAAAACATTCATTAAACAATAACCACTACTTCTAAAACTTATTACTTACTCTTAATGGAGCAGGGTATAATCCCCCTGACATTTTCATAACTTGGGCTCTGGCCTTTTTAAAAATCTGGTCTTTAACAAAGTTATATTGCAGAGCAAAATTTAGGACTTTAGTTGGTAAATTCTTTTTTCTTTCAGCCTTTAATTTGCCAGAGGCGAGTTGTTTGGCAACATCAATAGCAACGGTTTCCAAATATTTTCTTGTAACATTTTCTGGTGTATCTAGACCAGGGCCCAAGGGATCGACTAGAAGGTCCACAACGCCTAGTTTCTTTGCTTTATCAGCTTTGACTGTTTTGCCTGTCAAAGCCATGTCTAACGCAGTTGGTACACCTGCCAGTTTTGGTAAACGCTGGGTACCACCACCACCTGAAAGATATTGAAAAAAGTGCATTAAAAAGGCTATGATCACCCTATAATAATCTATGATCACCCTATACATGTATTACCTGGTAATAAACCCAACATCACTTCAGGTAATCCCAAACCAGTCTTCTTGTCTTTTACAGCAATTCTATAGTGGCATGCAAGAGCAGTTTCCAAACCACCTCCCAAACAAGAACCCTGAATGGCAGCAACAATTGGTTTACTACTATTTTCAATTAAATTAAATATTTGATGACCTTTCCTAAAAAAAGAATTGAAATTATATTAAATTAAATAATCCAGCTTGTATTTTACCTTGAAAGGTTTGAGGCTTCTTCTACTGTCTTACATTCAGCTATCATGTTAATATCAGCTCCAGCTATGAAACATCCAGGTTTGTTGGAAATCAGAACACATGATTGAATTTGGGGATTAATTTGAACTTCTTGCAAGATTTTAGAGACTTCTTGCATTACTTCATCATTTAAAGAATTCACCTGAAATGTAATGTAAAATAATTTTAAAATGCTGGTATTTTTATTGATAGTATTCGTTCTGACAGTGACAGGAAAGGCTATCCATAAATATCATTTTATGCAATGGAAAGGATTTTATCAATAGGTCACAATATCACTATTAAAAGAACCAATGGGAAACTGCAAGAAGCAATAGTTTCCGACGTAGATTATGATTTACAATGCATCAAAGTGGAATGGTATGAAAACGAAGATACAAAAGGAAAAGAAATACATTTCAATAACGTGAAAAATTTAAACCCTCATGTGATACTGCAAAAACCAGATAGTTCCTTGTCTTCAGATGGAGATACCAGCTTAGATGAATCAAAACAGGTTAAGACAAAAAGTGCCACAAATAGACTCACGCATTGCAATCCTGTTGATGAATCTAAGATACTACGAATTGAAGGAAAAGCGGTGTCTAAGGCTAGAACAGCCAGATCAGCAATTGAATCAGGTTATAAGCAAAAGAATAGTCAAGTTTTAAAGAAAATAAATCAATTAGAAAAGAACAGGTCAGTATATAATAATCGATTTTATAAATATTTGTTCGTTAAAACGGTATCAAATACTACAAAAATGCGTTTATTTGAATAATGCTAATGACTTAAAGCAGTGGGATATGCCCGGGCAACCAGCTCTTCTGGTATCTGGACGAGAACCATGTCGAGAAAAATTTGTCAAAAAAGTCAATGCTGTGTGTCTATTAAAATGTTCAATTTTGAACTGATTCCTGGATGGTAGGGCGATGAATTCAGAATTCTGCTCAGTTCAACTTGAACAGAGTATAATGGCCGAAAATATCCAGCTTTGGTCAACAGTAAAAAAGTCCTCCTGCAACAAGACAATGCAAAACCACACACTTCATATCTGACCACCTGAAATATTATCGAATTGAATTTCGAACTTCTCCTTCACCCAACATACAGCTTTGACCACGTTCCGTCGGATTACCGCTTGTTCAGGAATGAAAAAAAAGGCAAAAACAAGCCGTGTCGATTTTTTCGACTTCAAAGACTCATCGCGGTGCTGAGGAGAAATGGAGTTACTGGTTCAAAGATTTTAAAGAATAAATAACAAAGTATATCAAAAACGCCAATGCTTTTGTTACAGCCTAGTATTAGAACAGAATCCCGATCGTAAAACTCAAATATAAAGGGGAGACGGAAGTTTAACTAAGAAAAGATCACGAATTATTGTCCCTAACATACAAAAAATAGCAGGAACATTTGACACACTGATATTTTTCAACATGGTTTCCTGAAATGTTAAAACATTCAGTTTATTAATGACAATGGGCATCAATACCCTTGGAAAAACATTGTTTTTCGGTCCTGCCAGTAACCTATTCACAACGGCAAATACATCTTCAATGGCGGTCATTAGATACGTTCTCACTTGTTTAACTTTTGGTCGTCAAGACGCATGCATCTGTTGAAAGGTTAGACGCATGCGGTGTTGAACGAGAGGCATGAAAGGACGCAAGGAAAAAACCATGACGCAGGAACAGACACAGGGGTAGCGCACCGACTCTCACCCATGTTGGGTATCCTGCCATTTCGCTTTCAACTTTTTTATATAGTCTACAAGTTTTACAAATTAAATTTAAAGTAAAGTAGTCAAATTTAATTAAATTAAATAAATATATTAAATTATATATTTAAGAACAAAAAATAAATATATAATTTTGAAAGTAATCTTTTTTTATTTTTGAAAAACTCCAAGACAAGATGAAATCACAGCAGAAATGCTGAAATATATGAGAGAAATAGCAAAGGAAGAATTTTGTCACTACTAAATGATATCTTAAAGAAAAGAAAATACCAACAGCCTGGAATATGGGTATAATATTGTCCTTGTTTAAAAAAGGAGATATCAAAGAATGTACAGAGAAGAATAAAACAGAAGAAGAATACTACAGAGGGGTCACACTGACAAGTTTACCTGGAAAAATATTTATCAGAATAATAGAGCATTGACTGAGAGAAAAATTAGAAACAACATTAAAGGAACCACAGCATGGGTTCAGAAAGGATAGAAACATACAAGATCTGATATTTATAATTATACAACTAGGAGAAAAACTGTTAAGAAAAGACACCGAAATCCATATTTGTTTCATTGACCTGAAAAAAAAACATTTGATTGTAAAAAGAAGGAATATCTGGAAAAGCCTAAAGTGAATAGGAGTAGAAGAGGGAGTAATATAAATTATCAAGGCCTTATACAACAACAAGAATAAAGTAAGAACCTATAATGATGAATCCACAGAATTTGAGACAGGAATAAGCCTAAGATAGGGCTACATACTGATTCCACTGTTATTTTCAGTAGTTATTCACAATGTTGTAAAAAATAGTAAAGCGAATTGCAAGAATAGGTTTTAGAAAAATGAAAATCAGTAACACAAGAATTACTGTTCGATAATGCTATCATCCTAGTGGCAGATTCTGAAGGAAAATTACAACGTTACTTGTAATAACTACATAACTTAACTAACATAGCCAAGATAGGTAAACATAAAAATAAATTACAGACAAAAGCAAAACAATGCTAGTTGCAGGCACAAAAATAAAACATAAAATTGTACTCAATGGGAAGGTAATGGAGCAAGTTAAAAATTATAAGTATTTAGGCACAATGATAGAAGATAATGGAAAATGGACAATGAAATGTACGAAAAAATGGAAAAAGCAGGCAAACTATAACACACTAAAAACAACATTCCTAGAAAAAAAGAGAGATACCGAAACAGGTAAAAGCACAGGTGTATCAGAAAGTAATGAGACAAAAGGGAGACAAAAGTAGAATTGCAGCTGCAGAAATGAGATTCCTATGCCAAATTGAGAGAATTACAAGAAGGGGTGGAGTGAGAAATACGACAATAATGGAACAACTGAAAACGTAACCAATAGAAAGATCTTTAGAAGAAAGACAACTAAGCTGGCTAGGACACATCTACAGAATGAATGAAGAGAGATTAGAAAAACAAATCTATGAAGCGAAAACACGGGAAAAAATAAAATTGGATACCCAAGCCTGAGATGGGAAGAACAAGTTCGACAAGCGGTAGAAAAACAAGGAATTCATAGGAATGAGGCTAGAAAATTAGCACTGGACGGAAACTCATGGAGAACTCATGAAATACCATCATGCTGAAATGTAAACTGTCAGTCTTTCACCCAGCAGTACAACGGACTTTTAGATTAAGTAAAATAAATAATAATAAAATTATAAATTTAATGTGTAAGGAATATTCTTTTTAGTATATATTTTTCTGTCGTAAATTGTAGTAATTATTCTAAATTTTCCTTTGTCTATACAGATTTTTCTCGGATATGCGCATAAGACTCAAAGTAGTTGTGAGAGAAACAGACGCATATATGTCTGCACCGTGATGATTTCGCCTATCTCCAGGCCTTGCTAGCGATATAGTAGTATTATATATATGCGTATGGCCAAAGTATGGGCCGGCTTTATGCAAAAAGTCACGCGACTTTTGTTTTAAAAATCAAGGCGTTATTCCTATGGATACACCCGTTTGTGTTTTAAGTTGCTAGGGCTATCTTTGACATCTGATAAGAGTTTCATATCATTCCACTTGTTAAATTAGAGACTATAACGTATTTTACGATTGTTTAAATTTTTTGTCGGTGATGTTTAAAATGGATAAAATTATTGAACAAAGCGTTTGGATTAAATTTTGTCAAAAAAAAAGAAATTTCTTGTGCTGATGCGTTAAAGATGTTAAGAAAGTGTTTATTAAAATGAAGGTATTTAAAAATAGTGCTTTCAAGTGTTACAACTATTTTAGTGATGGTAGAGAAGCAGCTGAAGATGAACCTCGTTCAGGAAAACTCTCTACGTTAACCAATGAACAAAAAAACATTACCAAAATTAGAGATATTGTACCGAGTGATCGACAATTAAGATTAGATCCATTGTAGATATTACTGGAATATAATTTGGATCAATTTTGAAGAACCACATAACGCACCACTGCATACCATTAAAAATCAAACAAACATTCCACAAGCACTATATTGACCAGATATGGCACTGTGTGTTTCCTGTTCTCCCAACTGAGGAAATGTCGCGGACGCTATTTTGAATCCATAAAAGACATTCAAGAGAATTCGCTGACCGGTTTGAAAGAAATATCAGAATATAAAAATTATTTCGAATAAAAACAATAATAAATCTTACTTAAATTGCACCTTAATAAATTCTTTATATCAAAACAAACTTTTTATAGCACTTTGTAATGCACTATTTTTTACTTTACGCTAGTATATACGCATATAATGTTCAATCCAATAATAGTGATTTTTATCTTTCCAGGCTACAACGAAGAACCCAGCAAGCCAAAGTCAAAGCAGAAAAACATGAAATACTAAAAAAATCGCAGAATCAGCCTCACTGGGAAGTAGAGATAATGATTGAGGAATTTCAGCGACAAATCAATATAAAAAGCAAAATTTCATCAAGTAGTGAAACTGCAGTTGAACATCTCATTACAGTTGCTGTAAGAAAACGGCCCCTGAATATTCTGGAAATCCAAAAAAATGAAATTGATATAATTACAGTTCCCAACAAAAGCCAAATTATTGTTCATGAACCCAAACATAAAGTCGATTTGACCAAATACCTAGAAAACCATACCTTTAAGTTTGATTATACATTAGATGAGAATTGTTCTAATGAGATAGTATACAAGTTCAGTGCACAACCTTTGGTGAAAAGCATTTTTGATGGTGGTTATGCCACTTGTTTTGCTTATGGCCAAACTGGTTCTGGTAAGACTTACACAATGAGTGGAAATATGGAAACCTCAGAATTAGGTATTTACACTTTAACAGCTAATGACATTTTCATGAATATACATTCAAAGAAATATCGACAAAAGAACTTTATAGTATCATGTAGTTTTTTTGAAATATATGTAAAGAGAGTATATGATCTCTTAAATGATAAAACACCTTTAAAAATTCTAGAAGATGGACAACAGCAGGTTCAGATAGTTGGGCTTACTGAACAAATAGTACATTCAGTTGAAGATGTTCTTGAACTTATCTATGAAGGTAATAAAACCAGGACATTTGGGCATACATCAGTCAATTCTCAATCCTCCAGATCACATGTAATCTTTCAATATTACCTGAGAACTGAAAGCAATCCAAATATACATGGCAAATTTTCACTAATCGATCTAGCTGGTAATGAAAGAGGTGCTGATACATTTTCTGCATCAAAAACAACCAGATTAGAAAGTTCCGAGATTAACCAGAGTTTATTGTCCCTTAAAGAATGTATTAGAGCACTAGGAAGGAAAGATGGACACCTTCCATTCAGAGGATCAAAATTAACTCAAATTTTAAGAGACTCATTTGTAGGAAGTCAATCAAAAACATGTATGATTGCAATGATATCTCCTGGTATAGGATCATGTGAGAATACCTTAAATACTTTGAGATATGCTAACCGAGTTAAAGAATTAAATGGTAAAGATAAACTACCAAATGAATCCAGAAGTAGTGAAATGAAATTTCAAAAATTGGAAGTCACTAAGATGGACAAACAACATACAAAACAAAATATAGACTTTATCAAGATATTACAGAGATACAAGAACGAAGCTGAAATATTATTAAACAGTTCTTATAATCCAGATAGCTATTATCATAATTTAAACACACTATTAACTAATGCTATTTCTTCTTTAATAAAAATTAAGGATTTAATATAGGATACTTACTAAGCTTTTATGTAAAAATGACCTACCTTTGACCCAGGTGAATCCAAATATATAAGACCTACATTATCAACAACTTTTAAACTAGTGTACTTCTGTTGAGCTGTAGACATACATTTAACTGTAAAAAAAAAAAGCACAATTATAGTATTTACACCACAGATAGGGCAAAATATATAAAAATGAAACTGTTTTCACTTGCATACCTGAATTCCAACATAATTTAATATTATTAGATTTTCTTAATGTACCAAAAAGACGTAAACTAGACATAATTTGGGCGAGTCTCGAGTTTATACTTTGAACTGAACCTGTTACCAAAAGCGATGAAAATACTATTGACAAGATTTTAAATATTTTAAATATAAATGCACTTTGGACCCTAACCCTAGATCAGTTGTTTAGTGACAGAATGAACAGGAAAAGCAGGTAAAGTAGATTAAGTAACCCACAAAAAAAATTATATTTTTTCAACATTATTATTACAAAAATTGCAATATTTTCAAAAAATATGGATATTAAAATATTAAATCCAATATTCAAACTCTGCCATCTCGTGAGGCTTAATAAACACATCGTAAATTACCCGCGAAATTTAAAATATAACTACGGAATTACCGACAATTTTCTTTTTCGGATAAGGATTTTGGTTCTGTTTGAAAACAATATTAAATTAATTCAATTTATTTAAACCTATTAAAAATATATACAATTATGAAATAATAAAATTGCAAGTTTGAGGCTTTTGAATTTAATAAAATGTCATGTTTTAAATATATAATATATATTAGTAACATTTCGTCATTACACCATATTTATTTATTTATTACACGATCTTTCACAGGGATTTAATATATAGATGCACATATTTATTATTGATTTAATTTTCTTCAAATTGCCACTAATACATCAGACAGTCTCTTCTAGTGGTAAAGTTGAATTATAGTGTTCACCCAGTCTATATAAATGCCTATGATAAGTAAGAATTAATTCAGGACCCTTAAAATTTTCACCTTGTATTGTCGGGGGACCTGTTGCTTGTATCACTTTAATAGGACAAGTTAGAATATTTGATAAAGCTTTTAATTCTAATTGCCCACCCCACAACTTAGTTTTCTCCACTTCTTTACAATAATTTTCAAATGATTCTTCACTAATTATATCACCATCATCATCTTCATTATACATAAAAGGTATAAAATCATCTTTATGCACACGCATAAAATTGGCAGTTTTCTTACGAAGCTCACTCACTGTATGAGTCGGTTTCCCTGCAATTTGTAACTGATGATTCACAGCTAAATATAAACAATTTCCATCGGCAGGTATATTATGGATTTGAAGATTGAGATCTTTTAGCACTTTTGTTATCGAATTCATTTCAACCACCCTTGGACCCTCCCTATTTTTCTCTGCTTGTTCTAAAATTCGCTTTTCCCGTTCTCTGGCTTCAATTTCCTTCTTTTCTCTACGTTTTTGAGCTCGGGACACCTTAGTTGCACTTTTTTCAGTCACATTTTCACAATTTTTCCCTTCATTTGGTTCAATGTCTATATGACTATTTTCTAATATATCTGGTTCAGCTCCCTTAACTTCACTTAATTCCCTGGCATGTTTGTCATCGAGTTCTTTTTCTAGTTGAGCAATTTCTTCAGTAAGTTCTTTCTTTTTCTTTTTATCGCCTTTAGGTATACTTTTCTTAATACATTGCATTTTGGCCTGTAAATCTTTCTTTTCTTGTCGATGTTTTTTTAATAGGTCCTCGGAATCTATAGATACTGTTTCCTGACTAATCTCCATTTTAAAAAATTAAATAAATAGGAAATCTAACAGGTTCCCGTTCTGGTTAACTATTTTGCATTTTCTCTCTTTAACCTTTTCCTGGTTATTTTGACTTTCTTCCTCTTTAATATTGGTGTCTCCTTCTAGATATAGTTATCTCATTATAAGCTTTTCATTTATAACCAAATAGTTCAGAAATATATCATAATTTACGTATGAAATTATGACTAAAAAAAACTAATACGAGAATGTCTATTTAAGGAATTTTAAAAAATCTTTATAGCCTAAGAATCGAAAGAATATGTTTAAGAAAAAAATTAGTTGCAAGTATGTGACCATAATTTCATATCTGGATTACTAATAATGGCCACCTATTGTACCAAAACTTTATGATATAACAGAAAAAAAACATAGACAGTTCAAATAAAATATTTTTAATTATAAAATGGCCATTATTTTACAGGCTATACCGAAAAGATTTGGCAACGTCGATCTACATCACAAAGTAAGGTTATATAGCAACTTCATTTAGGAAAAAAATAAATATTTGTAAGTGGCAATGTCTGCTGCAATTAAATTTCCTAGGGCATTAAAAGAATTACGACTTCATTTGTGTCAATCAGGACCCGCTAGCAAAGGCGTAAGGTACAGAAATGTAACTGTTGTTTGTTCTAGGTTATATAATTAATTGTCATTTCTAGAGAATTTATCGAGAAATATTATGTAGAATTAAAGACCAACAACCCAAAATTTCCTATATTAATTAGAGAGTGTTCTAGCGTTGAACCGAAATTATGGGCAAGATTTGGTAAGTTAGTATTTGGTATTTATTAGAAAATATGAATAATATGACTACTAAATTAATACTAGATGGTTTTTCATGAAATGAAACTTAAATGTACATTCTGTATAAAAGTACTCGGGATTGGTAAATAAAACAAAAAAAAATATTCTTCAAAATGTATTCCCTTCAAAGTCAAATAAGTTCGCCTTCAATGTAGGCCCCATAAAATGCAATACAATTATGCCACTGCTCGACTCAATTGTCCATACATTGTTCGTAGGCTGATTGAGGCATGACCTTCAGCTCCTGCAGAATTTTTTTATGGCCTCAGTTGACTCAAAGTGGCAATTTTAGCTTCGAGAACAGGAAGAAGTCACACGGGGCCATATCAGGCGAGTACGGTGCTGGGTCGATGACGTTCTTTAAATTGTTGGGCAAAAATTCTTGCACATGCTTGACTTGTGCAATGGTGCAAGATCCATGAATTGTTCTTTCACATAGGTGGCAAAGGTTTTTGGCAGATATTCTCACGCAAATGCTTAAGTAGTATTCCTTATTTACATTTTGTTTCACTGGAAGAAATTCGGAGTGCACCGCACCACGGTATTCAAAGCAAATTATCAGCATGACCTTGATTTTCGAACGACTTTGACGCGATTTTCTGGATTTTGGCGCGTTTCCAAGGCGCTATTCTGAAGATTGTTGGCTTGTTTGCATGTCGTACTCGAAAAACTCATGTCCTGACGCCCGTTACAATGCCTTTCAGGAAGGTCGATGCCCATTTTGGACTAAATTGAGTTCTTTCGGAACCAGTCGAGCGTCGAAGTGTTACATGCCCAAAGTATCAGTCATAATGTTATAAGCGGACTTAAAAGATATGTTCATCCCTTGGGCCATCCCTTTAAGACTCATACGACAATTTTCGAGCACCAGGTTCTTGATTTTATCGATGTTTTCGTCATTCATAAACATTGAAGGTCGACCACAACGAGACAAATCTACCCCGACCCAGTTTGAACGCTTTATACCATTCATATGCCTGTGTTTTTGATATGCACAATTCATCGTAGGTCTTCTGCAACATTTTAAGTGGTTCGGCACACAAAATTTCGACTGACTCAAAATTTAAGCCAAACTCTTTGCTCAATATTTGTATTCATAATAAAATAGCAACATAAACTTGACGTCGACTGATAAAATCATCTGATGCAAACAAACTACTTCGACATCGTAACTAGGCACAGTGCTGCCATCTTACAGCAGGAAAGAAATTAAAGAATATTTAACCCGGGCTTTGTAAAAAAGTCTATATTTAAGTACATACATAATGTATATATTAAAATACATACATAATGTATGTATTAAAATATTGACATACATTTTTGGACAGTGTTTGTTGATACAATTTTACAATTTTTACATGGATGTGTATTTATCTTCTAGTTTAAAATAGAGGTGGGATAAATCACTAACTTGTTTGTGTATTATTTTGTAAAAAATCTCTTTGATTATTTTATTTAATAAAATATAATTTAGGCAGGAATAAATATTAATAATTGAAGCCTTTGGTGAAAGAGGGACGTTAACTCATTTTTTCCAGTTCAGAAAATGATCTTTCACATTCATGCAACTTTTACAATAATTTAATAACAAATATAATTTTTAAGCTGTATTCTATAATTTACAATTATTATAAAAATTACATCAATGAATGTGAAAAATCATTTTCTGAATATCTGGGAAAAATTAGTTAACACCCTATACCACCAAAGGCTTCAAATTTGTTTTGAAATGTAATAAATTATTTAATATTTTCAGAACTTGGTAAAGAGAAGTCATTTTCTTTAAAGGATCTCTCATCTAGTGACGTTTTGTCAAAAATTAAGTCAGTTGCCCAATAAAGAAGCTGAATTTTATTGTATTTATATTGTAGTGATTAAAACATTATGTAAATAAAGTTGTTAATTATTTATTTGTCTGTTATTTGTTATGTGTTTTTAATGAAATGATCAGCAAACCAAAGTAAAAAAACATACTGGGATTCATTAAATTGCTATAAGATTTAGATGATAACAAAAAGGCATTGAAAACTTATTTATAAATACTTCATAAAAAATTTATATAACTAATTGCAATTGAGTTGAAGTAAAACTTAAATGTTTCTTTACTTAAATTATTATTAGGTTAGGTTTATTTATTTGAGCATATTTAATACATTGCAATATTTTTTGATTAGTTGCTTAATGTAAATTTATTAGATTACAATATCTCATGATAGGTACAATAAAAGATAAATTATGAATGTATTCCAATTTGCATTCACAATTGTATTAGATTAATTTAGAACAAAGATTGTAGGTCAATGTAAATCGGCCAAATTAAGTTTTAGGTAAAACTAAAAAAAAAATTACAAACTCTGTAATTTAATAAAACTAATAGGAGGTTGGTTCATAAGGTAACATGCATGATGAATTCGTTCCAAATGGTCAGGATGTCACTGCGGAATATTACTTAGGCATCTTGGTAGTATCGGAATATCGCGTTCAAAATTGTCCGATTAGTTGTAGATAGTTGTTCATATTCTACAAGAAACCAACCATTCAATTTTTAGCTCAAAAAGATACTCCAACCCTTTAAAATTATGGCATTATTAATACTGAGGCTTTTGTGACCTTAGTACTAAATAAGATATTAAAAAAAACAAACACATGCTTCCATCGCTCGCGGTCCTGAGCTTTCCTCTGCCATTCGGATCCAATGCACTTAATGAAGTCATCAGTGCATCGTACTTTCGATCTTCTACGTGGACGTTTGCGATCAAGCGGTATCCACTCCAGGATTACCTTGGTTCACCTTGCATTCCATTGCCTCTCTATATGGCTTGCCCACCTCCATTTCAATTCCTTTACTCTTCCAATGATGCTATATATTTTTCTTTGTTCTGTGATCCATGTGCAAGGCTTTCTGTTCCGTCTTGTAATGCCAAGCATACATCCTTCCATTGCCCTATGTGCTACTCGAAGTTTTTGAACTGATTGTGATGTGAGTGACCAGGCTTCACTTCCGTATACCATAACGGGCAGGACGCACTGATTAGACTTTTCTTGTTGTTTTGATAATACATGCGAACATACATTGCGAACTACATCACAACTAATTTTCCCTGAACCAAGCTTCGATGTGCAGTTAACACGACCAGCGCGTTCTGCTCCACCTAGGAGCAAACAAGTAATTAAATAAACGACATTTCTGGACACCTGGTATATATACGGCAGACGAGACGATTTTTTTTGAAGAAGAAACCGATTGTTTGAGCGTCTGCCTGATTGATGCAGTTAGATCTATATTTCTTTTTAGTGATTACATAGTGTGTGCTGGGGTAAATGTAAAGGATTGCCCAATAAGAGTACCAGTACTTTGAAATAATAATCCGTAATAATTCTAAATACATAAATAGTTCTACAAGTAATAATCCGTTTTTGTAATCTTAAATAACAAATAATGGCCTTATGTTCTGAAAATATTGCCGTTCAAATATTCGATTTAAACAGACCAGAGTCGGCAATACCAAATTTTCCATTACTCCTTCTCATACAGTGCTTTTATTTCAAAAGTAGTCAACCTCATTATTTCTTTTAGCAATGAAAATTAACTCTACACAAAAAAACGCAGTACAAAACAAATGTCCGTTATATAGTTTATGTTTACCTCCAGAAACCCTCCTTACCTCCAAACACCTCTACCTAAAAATTTTAACTGCATTTACAAAATTGATATCGGTTGATCCGTTCTCATAATAGAGGGAAAAATAAATTTTTAAAAGTATTTAACGGTATCGCAACATTATATTAACAATGTTTGTTTTATTTTTTTACGCTTACCATTTTTTTTCCTAATATAAAAAGTAAGATTAGAGATTTTATTTTAACTCGTCATTTCAGACACTCTATATAAAACGCCAAGAACTCTCTAGATAATGTAATAATAAAATATATCTATATAATGTAATTTGAATATTTCTGAAACAAAATCTCTATTTAGAATATAATATATTTTAAATATATTATAACATTATTTATCTATTTTCTATTTAGAATATAATATAAAAATGGAGAAAAAAATTATATCCCTAGATTTTTATGCTCCATTTTTTGACACAGGAGTCGCATTTGAAATATCCGAAACATTTGGAAATGGTGGCAAACCGAAAAGTTGCGGTATCATATACTCAAAACTATCCAATCTAAGGGTTGCCGTTTTCCAAGTCTCATACGGTACACTCTCATCCGGTATCATAACTACCTGCATACCGGCTGCAATAGCTGCTTTCACTCCGTTGATTGAATCTTCAAAAACTAAACATTTCGAAGGATCAGGATGATCGTCGAATCTAGATGCACATATTAAAAATATATCTGGTGCAGGTTTGCCTGATTTTACTTCTTCATCTGTACCACCACAAACAATATGATGGAAAAAATCAAACACTTCTTTATGAGTTTTTGTTTTCAAATCAAGGGCATTTTGATTAGATGACGTAGCTACAGCAATTGGGATATTATGCTCGTGTAGATGCCTCACCATTCTCTCCGCCCCTAAAAATAAGTAGAAATACTTCATTTGGATTTTTTTATCAGTAACCGATATAACGATAAATAACTTATAGTGTAGATCAGAGGTTCCCAACCTTTTCCGGACCACCGCCCCCTTTACAAGAAAAAAAATTCTAACATCCCCTCTTTCATAATTATACCAAATATTATTATTATACCAAATAATATTCTGTTGCACATTATCTATACCTATTTTATTTGTTTATCTATCTATTAAGAATCACAAAGTATAAATTAGTTAAAAATACATTTTAACTAATTTATTATACAATAATTAAACGTAGTAAAGAATTATTTATTAAAAATTTTAAAATAAACGCAAAATCAATACGAAATAAAAAAAATAATGAGATGGTTGATACTGGTGGAGTTTTAACAATTTGTTAATATCGGGTTCCAATTTCGTTATCAGTCGCAAATTGCCATGCTCAGTGATGTGCAATCTGTTGATTTTCATAGACAGTAAATTAGCTACTGCAATGAATCCACGCCCAGCCAAATACGATGAAGGAAACGCAATTAAAAATGTATGTACTATTGCCCACAATACAGGGTAGAGAGCTGGTATTGATTTTTGACGCCAAAACACTTTGTATCCATTTCTGAATTTCACTTTTGGTTTTTCGCCTAGTTTAAGTTTTAATTAGATGAGATTACAGGTTCCTCGCCTAAATTTGATCATTCTGCTTTATCTGCATTTGCGAAACGATCTAAAATCCAAGTCGATACATTCATGTTTAAAATATCCTGAAATTAATCCGTACAATCAGCATGAAGAACGCCCCAGTGTTGACATTAAGTAAGTAAATCTTCCTGTTTTTGAATTGCTTCTAATCTTATTGCGTGCTCTAAAACGGAATGGAGAGACGTATGCAGGCGTTCATTCAGATTTCTTGCAACCAAATGCTGACGATGAAATAACACAATGTACAGCGAGAGCTTTTGGTATATTTTTTTTCCCTTTATTTGGGTTTTTCGCCACTATCTAAAACTCAAAAAATATCAAAAATACTTATTATTTGCTATTCTGGTATTTGCTATTCTGGCTGACGAAACCACCGACATCGGACGTGTAGAACAAGTATCGTTATGTCTTCGATATGTTGATTTTACAGATAATAAACACCATATACTTAAAGAGATGTTTCTTGAGTACATTCCAACGGTCGATGTTTCAGGATCCGGTCTCGCAAATCTTATTATTAGAGCTCTGAAAAAGCACGGACTTGAATGTTCTCATGTGGTTGGTCAAGGTTACGATGGGGCTGCAGCTATGAGTAGGTATTTGCACGGTGCCCAAGCTTATGTTCGCCAAGAATGTCCTCTTGCTCTTTATGTATACTATAGTGCACATTCTCTCAACCTTGCTATTGATGATTCATGTTCATTAGCAAATGTCCGAAATTGCATTGGGATTGTGCAGTCTGTTGGTTCCTACTTTCGACATTCTGCTCAACGCACTGTTTTGTTGAAAGAAAAAATTCAAGAGCTACTACCCGTCGGTAACCATAAAAGCTTGCTCTCAATGTGTGAAATACGGTGGGTCCACAAACATGAAGCTATTATAAGATTCAGGGAAATTTATTCAGCGATTGTGAATGCTCTCGAAGAACTCCAATTTAATCACAATAAGGAAACATCGCAACAAGCCGCCCAATTGCTAAGTACGCTTCGATCTTCGGATTTTGTGATGTGTTTAGTGATTCTTCAAAAAGTTATGAGCTATACATTGTCGCTATCAAAACAATTACAGACAATTGACATCGATCTTATCACGACATTCAAACATGTAGATGATTTTATTAATGTCTTACAACTCCTGAGAAACAACACTGACGTCGAATATCTTCATCTCTATGAAGACGCAAAGGTTTTACTGGAAGAAAATGGTGGTATACTGCGAATGCCACGCGTCGTCGGAAGACAATTATATAGACCGAACATTCCTGCATTGGATGTATGCACGTATTACAAAATTAATTTGTTCATTCCATTTCTTGATCATACAATTCAACAATTAGTTGAAAGGTTTACCAAACATCGTAAAGTAGTATCAGCATTATCTGATGTGCTACCTTCAAATTTTACTGCCAGTTCTGAAATTGAAGAAGCAATTTCCATGTACTCGTCACTGCTTCCCGAAAGCAACATATCAGTGGTTAAAGCAGAACTTGAAGTATGGAAAACAGTGATGACAAGTATCTCGCCTACCCCGAAATCTAGTTTGGAATACCTAGATATGTGCGATAAAAACCTTTATCCTAATATTTACACATTACTACAATTCTTGGCTACCATTCCTGTATCCACTGCCACCCCAGAAAGGTATTTCTCGAGCCTAAGGAGACTGAAAAACTATTTACGAAACACTACAAGTGAAAACAGACTTAATGGTTTGGCTCTCATGAACATTCACTATGGAACAGAAGTTCATGCATATGAAGTAGTGGATATATTTAAAAGAAAAAGCCGAAGATTTCTTCTTTAAAGGTTTTAGATTTAGCGTAGAGGAACGAAATTAATTTAACCATTTCAAACCAAACAAAACCTCCCCTACAACTAAATCCTAGCTACGCCCGTGGTGTGTGGTATTACCGCCTTTGCGATTAACAATGAAGTATTATATGAAGATAGTAATCTATCATCTTCTTGTTTAAAGTAAAGTAACGTTTTGGGATTAGAGGCGCATCAGCAACTGAGAAGGCTATTTAGCGATTGGACCTACAGCTTAACGTGGGTTCCGAACCACGGTCATCAGCTACCGAAAACCCCGGTCAGCACCCCCCTCGGGCTATCAACCCTTGGTTTTGTGCTTATCCGAAAGTATCTCGAAAAGCCTACCCACTGGCGAGTGACCAGCGTAGAAAACCTCTCAGAAGGCATCCGGCCTTACTCAGCCTCGAACTGGCGTGACTGAGGGGTGATTCCTTGTCAGATTTTACACTCTTACCTAGAAACATTCACAAGAATTTTAGAAAAACTTTTTTGCCTAGTACGGGATTCGAACCCGGTCCACATTAACTGCCGTAACGTAAGGCTAACGCCTTAGACACCACAGCTAATGTAGCTCTCTTCTTGTTTAGAAGTCGGCGCAAAAAGGTTCTATATATTTAGTGTTTTAAATATTTCTTTTCCAGTCCTTGAAAATAGGATAAATCTTTGTCCTTTTTATCAGAATGCATTTTATTCAGATGTTCTTGTAACCTCATGTCTTCATTTGAAAAAACTTTTTGGCAAATTAAACACGCAGGTATTGATTGGTTCGTAGGAAAGTCCGTAAACCTATATTTTAAATACTCAATACTGCACATTCCTTAGATTCAGACATTTTGAACTCCAAAATTTGCCACGATTTCAATGAATTAATTTTTCAACAGATTTATAGATAGTTATAAAAAGAATGGCTATAACTTATCACTGACGAATATAGATTATTGCCGAAGCACATAAAAGTAATAAGACATTCTTAGTACATAGGTCAGCGTAATCTAATTTGAAATCGATGTGAATTAGATAAGCAGTTGTATAAGATAGGAAAACCTGTTAAAATCAACATTTTTTAGAGACATGACTAGTATAGTAGGGTTTTAGTGGACCTCATCGCTAGAACTCTTTTTGATTTTCTTCATTACTGTTTTATTTTTATATTTTTTGTTCTATGTATTATTTTCTGGGATCGTGCTTGTCTTTATTAAATATTTGATATCATTATTGAGTTTCTTTAACTAAGATAAACCCTTTCCCAGTTTTGGGGTGTATTTATATCTAGAGTAATTTAATGGAATTGCATGGCGCCCTTGATGTGCCTGATCAACTCATCCGTGACTTACGCCTTACGAACGGCTGTCGCCGCCACTAATAATTTCATTTTTATTAAAAAAGGGATTTATTTGATTACAATGATTGTTAGAACTTTATTAGTTGTGCAAAGTAATAAGATGCCACGATATTTCTTCTTTCAGAATGTTATTTCTTATGAATCGGACATATTACCTCTTGTACTTATGATTCCAGATGTTAACTATTAATTGATGAATAGCTTGAGATAATTATTTCCCTCCAAGCTTCAGGACCTTTATACTTTTTCCTCTATTTTTTTAAACAATCTCAACATATTGCATATATTCGGGATTTTTTTTATGTGTTTCCATACTTCCCTTTTATTTGTTGTCGTTGATCGTATTACTTGTTTAATGACTTCTTCCATTTTGTTCTATTTCTAATCCGAGGTATAACTGTCAACATTTAATTAGTTTTCTCGTCAATTGAATACTATATGTTATATTTTTTGCCAAAATGACCCTAGTTTACGTTTTATCAATGTTAATATTCACATTTAGTTTTTTCTCTGCTCTGTCTAGGACATTATATTTTAAGTTTTCAGTTTCTCACTTTCAGTTCCTTTATGTATTTCCATAAACATATGTATGTATCATAAGTAATGTCTAAATGATTGTGGCGTGTTCATATATTTTTTCCTTTATTTGGGTTTTTCGCCACTATCTAAAACTCAAAAAATATCAAAAATACCTGTTCTTATTTAAAGAATGAATCACTGGGTAAAAACAAAAAAACCAAACGGAGACAAATTTCTCAGTGATTCTTTTTTGTAATAAATTTGCCTAACGAACAAAATTTTAAAGATATAAAAATGTTATAAAAAAATTTTACAAACTTTTAACGTTAACGTTTCGGAGGGTACTCTCCCCCGTTTTCAAAACTAAACTAAAAAATAAATTATATTAATTTGTAATATATGAAGTAACGAGTGAAAGTAAATATATTTTTTTGTATATGTCAACGATACTTACATTGACAATAATAGATTTTCATGACAGTGACATACTACCAAAAAATATATATCGGTAATGTTTACTGTGGGATTGTTTATTGTACTGATTGTGTGTTCAAATATTTAAATGTTTTTAATTGTATTCTTTAGAATCGAAAAACCCAAATAAAGAAAAAAATATGTATGTATCAGCTTTAAAAGTTAAATCTGATGATATTGTTAGCCGAATAATGTCCCCGTATCTGGTGGTTACATGAAACATTTATCCAACGGCGTTTATCGATATACTAGCGGTGTGAGTAGTGGGCTCATCTGGCTCAAATCGTGCGTTTGTTTCGCGTTTCGCGCCCTCCATCCACCCGAGATTATTTTCTAAAATAATCCCGTATCTGCACTATTTGGTAGATGGGATAAGGTTTCCGTAGTCGAAAGCTACTCACAAAACCGTTATCTTCTCTTCCATTGGTGTTTCCGCTGCTTGGCCGCCGACGGGGTGGGCCAAGCGCTTCGCACCACACCCCTCTGGGGGACAAGTACCAGAGGGGGGTGTAATCTTAAGTATTTATTTTCCGATCACACTGATGGTGTTTCGGCCAAATGTATATCTCTTACCTTTTTACCTGAAAATGAGAAAAACTTCACTTCACTGCACATCGCCAATTTCTTTCCTTTTTTCCCAAACGGGGACATAGTCCCATCCCGCGTTGGGCAACAGTCAACCTAATCCTCCAAGAGTTGGAGTTTCGGTCTTCTGCGCCGTCGACCACCCAAAGCTGCGATGTCTTCCGGACGATAGTCCGTTAACCTTCGCAGTTCTTGATTTGGGTGGTCCCGTATCTTCAGAAAGGCTTTCTCTGCCTTTTCTTGCATGCACTGCCTAAAGGGAGTCCACATCATCTCTCTGTGTATCTGTACATTGGAGATGTACCAAGGGGCATCGAGAGCTAGTCTCACTAGCTTGTTCTCGTAACTTTCCAATTGCTTGATGTAGGATTTTGCCGCGTAGCCCCACGCGATCGATCCATACATCATAACGCTTCTCACTAATGATCTGATCATTAGGATCTTTAGCTTCACGTCTAATTTGCTTGTTCTGCAAATTAGCGGGTAAGCTATCTTCACAACAGACACGGCTTTACACCGTGCGTTCTTCGCATGTTGCCTCCATGACATCGTCTTGTCGAAGGTGACACCTAGATACTTTACAGTATCCTTCCATGCCACTCTTTCGCCTTCTATTTCCAGTTGATGACCGGGTCTGCTCTTTCTCTGCGAGACGTGTATAGCCTGTGTCTTGGCGATATTCACCTTGATCTTCCAGGCTATCAACCACTCCATCAGATCGTCCAGGTGTTCCTGGACGAATCCGACGGCGCGGTCCGGTCGTTTGTGTCTTGCCATAATGGCCGTGTCGTCTGCATACAGGGCTATCCTAGTGTTGTTCCTCCGCGGAATATCACTGGTGTATACATTGTAGAGGTGGGGCGCTAGCACCGCTCCTTGCGGTACTCCTGCCTCCACCCATCTTCTGGCCGATTTGACTGCACCCATTTTCACAGAGAAACTTCGTTCTCTTAGGTATGAGTCAATCAGCTCGGTGATCCATTCTGGGAAACCCAGTTCGATCATCTTATGTATCAGACCATCGTGCCATACCCTGTCGAAAGCTCTTTCAACATCGAGTAGGACGATGGCCGCGCCTTGTCTTCTGTCCAGGGTTTCTGTTATGTATTCAGTGACACATAACAGTTGTTCTTCTGACGAGTGGTTTTTTCTGAACCCGAATTGTTCGGGTGGAAGGATGCTATTATCTTCGAGCACCTTCGCAAATCTCTTTAGAACCACTCGCTCCACGACCTTGCTTATTGCTGGCAATAAGCTAATCGGTCGGTAATTTTGTGGGAACTTTTTGTCCTTCCCTGGCTTCGGTATCATTCTCACCACTGCGTATTTCCATCTATCCGGGAAATACCGCAGTCTGATGACTGCGTTTGCAATGGCGGTGATGGCGGCAATTCCTTTTCTCGGCAGCTTTTTCAGCATGCGATTGGTTACCCCATCGCACCCTGGAGCTTTCTTGAGCCGTATCTTCTGGATTATACCCTTGACCTCCTTCGGAGTTGCAAACTCCGGAGGCGGCCTGGGCCCAATCCTCTCGCGGAAGTTCTTTACCGTTTTCTTGACTAACCTCTCGAGGTTTTCGTCATCGTCGTCGTGAGAGTTGATAACACACTCTCTTTCTAGCGCGTCCGCCATGGCTTCAGATTTTTCTGCATCCGTGTAGACCAATCCATTTCTTCCGTGTATCGTCTTTACATCCGGATCTCTCTTGAGCGCCCTGTAGACTCCCCATAGTGTGCCATCCGTGTTTCCTAACTCGGTCAAGCGGTCAGCCCACCTCTTTTCATTGAGATTCTTCAGTGCCTCTCTCAGGACATTTGTGGATCTAGTCAACTCCCTGGCTAGGTCCACCGTCCTATGGGCACGATATCTTCTCTTCAGCGCCCTACGCCTTCTGATCATCCTCCGAATAAACTGAGGAACAGGTCCGTAGGGATGCTGCGTTGGCCTTTCTTCCGTCCTCGTCGTGCATTCTTCAGCTGCACTGACGATGGCCTTTTCCAGAATCTCCACTTCTTTTTCCAACTCTTCCGTTGTACTAATCTTCGGGATTTGGATTTTGGAGTGGAGTTTCTCCGGGAACAAGTCCCAGTTCATCCACCTCCTCACCTTTAAATCCCTTTGTCCGTCACCAGAACCCAACTTTAGAAAAATTGGGTTATGGTCGGAGGTCCCGTCGTATACGGTCTCAATGTCGATATCCACGGGGATATCCTTGATGACCGCGATGTCCAGTACATCTGGTAGTCCATTTAATGGCTGATACGTGGGCTCTTCAGGGGCAATGACGATTGCACCCATAGCCTCCACGTAGCTCTCCAGTTTCCTTCCATTGGAGTTATACATCCTGCTATGCCAGCCTGGTGACTTACAGTTGTAATCTCCAATGAGTACTTTTCCTGCATTTCCCTGCAGGAGTTCCTCAATGTCTTCTCTTAGCAGCTGTTCAGGCCTGCCAGGATGGTAGACGGACTGCACCTCAATGGGTGCTTGTGCCATCTCTACCTTAATTCCAATAGCTTCAATTTCGCCATCGTTATCTCTGAGTGGCTCAGATTCCAGACTTCGTTTAACCAGGATGGCTACGCCACCACCAGCTGGATTCGGTCTGTCGAATCTGTATGTCCGATAGTTCAGGAAATTAATCCTGTACCCGGACGGACACCTTGTTTCCTGCAGTGCAAGAATGTCCGGTTCATATTCCTCTAGAAGTTGTTCTACTTCCATCTTCTTTCCTCTGATCCCGTTCACATTCCAGGATCCTATCTTCAGCGTGAAGGGTTTTCGTCCTTTACTTGGCATTCTGTGCATTCAAGATTGCGCGGACTGACTGCTCGACCGCGAGGCGGATGATTTCCTCCATATCCGGTTTCTTACTTTTGTCATTTCTCACTGGCGTAGGCTCTTGCCTATTCTTGCTCTTCCCACCTTTGGTGGGGGCAGACTTGCAACCCATGTAGGATGCGGGGTGTTTGCCTCCGCAATTAACACAGGTCGCGTCCTCTTCCTTTGACCGTTTGCATTCGGAGCTCCTGTGCTCCTCTCCGCAACTCACGCAGCGTACCGGGTAACCGCAGTTACCCTGCACGTGTCCAAAGCGCTGGCACGGGTAACACTGTACCGGTCTGTCGTTCTTTGCTTTTTTCTCCGTCTTCACGACCAACCTATCTAGGTATTTGATCGAGAAGACCTTGTCACTTTTACTTTTCACCAAGACCATGGGGAGCTCACGGCCTTTGGTGCCCGCTTTTCTAGATCGCAATCTTGCGACCTCTACATCGTCGAAACCCTGATTCACCAAGGTTTCTTTTATCTCTGCGATAGGAGTGCTTTCAGGCACTCCTTTCAGCACCACCTGGTGCTTCTTATCTTCGTGCAGCTTGTACGTGAAGAAGCTCACCTTCTTCTGATCACAGAGCTTCACCATAGCCCTGTGATCTGCTGCAGATTGTGGGGTCACTCTTATGCCCTCTCTAGTCATCTTTGCCTTGGTGTAATTTATCCTCTTTTCACCAAGGCACTTGGAGAACCCTGACCAGTCCTGACACACAATGGTGACAGGTGGTAGGGCCTTTTTCTCGTTTTCTTGCTGGACTGGCCTTTCAGGCACAGTTTTCGTCTTCTTTGCCGGTTGCTTTCTGATCTTACCGGCTTCTTCTAACGTCGGAAAATCATTGTCCGACGTGTCCTCGTCAGAAGACCGTATAGGTCTCTTTTTTGCCGTCTTGGCATTTGGGGCACTTGAAGTGCCGGACGTACCGGCAACTGCCTCCGCTAACGTCTTCTTGGGAGCTTTTACTTCCTCCCCGTCGGTGAATTTTTTCACCAACTCCTCCAGGGCCTTGATTCTTCCCTGAAGGTCGTCTATCTGTGCGCGCTGCTTATCCAACAGCGCGTCTCTCTCCGTCAGTTGGTTTTCTAACCATCTGACTTTCTGCCGTTTTGTATGCGCCTCCTGCGCCTCAGAGGTCTTCTTTTCCTGTTTTCCCATCGTCCTGATAGGAAAACACTTCGCACAAACTTTCACTTGATTCACGCCACTGAAAAAGTGTCGATCGCCGACCGGCAGTTCCGAAAAAACGGAACTGCCCACTTTCCGCGTTGAAAAACCGCGATAAGTTTTGATCGGAAATTTTTCAAAATTTTAGCCGGTCGACTAAGTCAAAACGACTAGTCTGTACCGCTATCTCGAGCCGAAAAAGTTTCAAAAACCGATCGCGATTCGCCGTCGGTCTCACCCACCGACGACGAGGTTTGCGGTTAGCACCTCCCACAAAAATGGGCGGTACCAAACACGCCAGTCGCTTTCTGCTGCTAGCTGCTCGGTCGGACGTCGATCCGTAGGACCAACTTCCAATTTTCACCACCAGGATCGCTTCTCTCTGAAACACTCGAAGAACACGTCTGCACTCCTCGAATACTAGTCAAAGACTGAGATGCGTGCGTTTGTGTGCTTGCTGTTTTATTGTTGTATCTTGATCCTGTCAACAAAGCGGGCTGCTATATCAACACTTGCATTTCTATTGGTATCCTCAAAAATGTAAGCACCAATGATAAAAAAAGATGATACTACACCCACACTGTAAAGTTTGTATTGTGTAAGGGTTTTTTCGTCATCCAAAGACCAATATGGAAAATTTTGTTTGTTCGCAAAGCCGAAGTGTAAAGATGTGCTTCATCAGATTTTTTATGAATGCAACTTCGAAACTTAACGTGAGATACATCGTAAAGTCCTGCTGAATTCCATGAGGTCTGACTTTCTTTACGTTTAAAGGCTTCTTTTTTTAGTGCAGAACCAGTTTCTTCAAAGTTTTGAGGCCTTTGATATCCTTAAACTATTAAGTTTCGGTTTATTGGGTTGCCTATATTACGGTCAGTCCAGATATTCCTAACTTCAGTTATCGAGAACTGATGTTCGACGTGAAGCGGCTCGGCTTTGGGGCTTTATATTTTGATAGCTATTTGAAATAACCCTTCAGCTGTCATAACACAAAACTTTTTGTAAAATGGCTTAACTATCGCTCATTGCGCATCGATACTCTACTGATTCATTGATACTAATGTTATGAAATTGCGAATTCTATGTAGGTAATTGATTTACCCTAACAAAGAGACGCGATCCAAAGAGACCCAATATAATACTTTATTTTCTAACAAAGTACCTGGCAGAAAATTACATCCATATAATTTTTGCGCTGCATATCCTTCATATTTGTTTGCAAATTCCTCTACAGAGATCTCCAAATTTAATAAATTGATCATTATTGCAGCCACATCTTGCTGAATTCTTCCTGCTATTAACAAAATAAATTCCGGTTTGAATATGCCACCAAAATATTCTATTGTTTTTTGTAAGGCTTCGACATAAACTCCTTCTGTATCTATAATAAGAATTGCGAAAATTACGCTTAATTGTCTTTAAAAAAATAAGGGTATTTTTTACTTCGGTCTTATGCTAATTTGGATATATCCCAAACAGTATACGCATAAGAACCAGACCCACGAACTCTACTCCGAAGAAAGACCGTGTCTGCCAAATACAGAGAGGAGAATGTGACTAAAAGATCTTTGGAAGTTCGGTTAAAGAAACATCCATAAAAGAAAATGTATGACTGTACAGCCAACATAGGACCTATATAAATAACAGATTCGTAGATTATTTCTCAGGGGTTAGTGACGATAGGAAACGTTGCGTAAATCCACTTATGCCACTACCAGATCACGTAACACCAAAATCGTAATCAAAAAGCCATCACCGTAATCAAAAAGCCAAAATTCAATTTCTATAAAAACCATAACAGAAGTTATAGCGAGAGTTAATCAGCGTACCATAAAGAGAAGACAAGAAGAAAAAATTTAGTCCAAATCTGGCAGCCTGATGAAGTGG
Organism: Cosmopolites sordidus; assembly: GCA_031761425.1. Taxonomy (NCBI): domain Eukaryota; kingdom Metazoa; phylum Arthropoda; class Insecta; order Coleoptera; family Curculionidae; genus Cosmopolites; species Cosmopolites sordidus. The sequence continues at coordinate 319,083 of JARFXV010001565.1, forward strand.
ACATGTTTCAGGCTAAATCTGTCAAAATCAGTGTAAAACTATCAAAGAAAACTCTTTGATAGTCGAATTCAAAATCCGTTGGATTATTATATATGGAGCGTCGAAGGGGTCATCAATAAGTTGAGATATCTCCACGTGACTTGTCTTCAGGCCATCAAAATTTTCGGAAGAGCATTGAGGAAGTGATTCAAGATGAATGGTGTTATATCGAATAAATATGCTATAGATTATTGACCCTAAAGACTAAAAGGATTTTTTGAAATTTTAAAATGTCGACCAACATTTGTCGAGAACAACAGACTGTTTAAATCATTATATAAGCTTGAAATTGCTGCAGTATTTCGATATTTAAATGAGATGCCGAATTTCGCAGTTGAATACCATAGCTCCACACTGGATTAATACACGCTTTGCATATTCTAACAACAGCTTCTTAGCTTATTTTCTAAGGATAATTTGGATCTGCGACCGATCAACCACTAAGAACTCGAGTCTAGCTACATTATTTTGGCAAATATGTGGTGGTTCCAATTCAGTCGTTTATCTAAGTGTCGGATTTCGGGAGTAATTATCCATTAAAGGTCACGCTGCGGTGTGTTTCTTTTCTTAAAGTGAAAATATATGTATGGCTTTCGACTTATTAGCTTTGATTCGACATTTTTTCAGTCATGTTTCAATATCATTTAATGCTCCTTGAAGTTTCTTGGAAGCTAATCTGGGTACTTTACTGGTCGCCAGGATAGCGGTATCGTCAACGAAGATTGAATATAAAATAGGCCCAATAGCACTACTTTAAGGAATGCCAGATTTTACCGGAAATAATTGTTATTTCCTCTTTGTACTTTGTACATGAAAAGCTAACTAAATAAATAGTTGAGATAACATCATCATCATCGGAGAAACATCGAATGTATATGTACTAATAATCCTTCATCTCATAAAGCACTACCAACGGTTGATTTCTGAATCAAAATATTACCACTCTTCTTCAACTTCTTCAATTAACGGTAATGCAATCTTATTCAGTAGCGGCTGGTGGGTTTTTAAAGTGAGAGGGCGAGAAGAAAATAGTGCTGCTGAAGATTTTTTTTGCTTTCTCCTTCCTCCTTTTTACTTTTCGTGCTATTGAAACTCTATACAAGAGGTGAACTAGGAAAATGAGAAAAGGAAAGAAACTGAACGGAAATAAAATATGGTGTTTTGCTCTGAAAAATTGTTTACTATGATAAATGCTGGAGGGGCGGAGCTCCAACACCCTCCCTCACGAGCCGCCACTGGTATTATCATCATCAATAAGCTCAAGAAAATCTTCTGTGGAGAGCAGTTTATATCCGAAAATGAAACTGTTCATGCAATACTAGTAAATCAATATTTTACGACATTCTAAAGATTTTTTCAAGAGAATACTTTGAAAGTATATAAAATATTGTTCAAAAATCATTAATTTCAACATGTTATTGGAGGTATATTAAATATTTCAGTGTTATCTTTAAATTTCTATATATAATAATTACCTAAAAGAGTCCCGTCTAGATCGAATATTACGTGAGTTACATTTTTATATTTTGAATTTTGATTGCAGCAATGTAACATTTGTACACTTGAATTTTTATATTAAAATATGGAGCGTTGACAGTATTTGACAGATAATTTTCAATAATTGAAGCAGAGTAACCAAACCAAAAAAATGTTCTTTCCACATAACATAAATCTAATGATACGATCATACAGGGACATTAAACTAATTTCTTAAAAAAAGCATCACACTATACGTTCTATTAATTTATTTTCCGTCCCTTTTTTAAATCGTTCTTAAACAAAAGTTTAGATGGCGGTAGAGGCTACGTACAATCGCGTAAATAGTTAACTGTATAAATAGTAAACAGTTTCTGTTTATATTTTTTTTTGTGATATTGTTTTAAAATATAATGGCGTTGCTTGTGGTAAATGTCAAAATTATTTTTCATGTTTTTTTTTCTCGTTTTGTCGGAAATGTCTTGGAGTTAATACAGGAATTATATCTGAAATTAATACTTGGAATTAGTATAATAAATAATATTTTGAAATATGTCAAATATGCACTGTGTTGTTTGTGGTTCAGCGATCAGTCCAAATTTATGACTTCATATTTTTTCATAGTGAAAAAGTAAGTATTATTTCATAAATATGGTGCTTTATCTCTTTCTTATAGTAGATCTATATTTCATCAGTTAATAAATAATCGTACAAATTGAATTGCTTCAAATATGCCTTTAATGAATGCGCAATGCTTATTATATGTAACATTTCTTACTATTTCAAATGGATTTTGCAAAAATGGGACGCAGACTAAATTTACTCACCAATCAGTTAATACGGGCTTGTGAGTTTTGATTATTAGGAGCCCTAAATATTCATCAACATTTGATTTTATTAATTTTTCTAAAAAAAACTAAATTTTGTGTTTTTTGTTCAACCACATAGTTTTTATTCATATGATTTTATGTGGTCTTCAGAGCAAACATAAGATCTGTTATCGCTTTGTTCGGCATTGAGCAAAAGCAGATGCGTATTCATCACACCCTAAACATCACTAGAAGGTCGCGCTGCAACTCAAACATTCTCAAAAACATCACATATGATGAGACTGACTGAGTGTCAGTGCGATTCATTCACGCAGTGCAAACAAGTCATATCAACTTCATTATATGACCATAAAATCCATACCTAGCAAAGTTCGCTGTATAAAATTGCGATTCAAGGTCATATTGAGCCTTGGTTGATTCAACTTATCATTCGACTGGTCAAATACCCAAATAATGGTTATTTTGGAATCGAATTTCCGAGAAAGTTGGACACTGTTGCAAAACAATAATTTTAAGTTCTCAACTTAATTCTCGGTCCCTACTTTTCCTCGCCTACGGAACCTATTCCTATTAGAAATTTTTAAAAAAGAAAAGCAATATTTGAGGCACTGTCTTCTTTTCATCTTTCAACCGAAAGAAAAATGCTGCGGAATTGATGCTTTGGCAGTTCGTACTACTTTGGAAGATTGCACTGTTTCGTACAGTACTTACGTACGTTACGTAAGTACGTAAATATCCGGGACAGTCAAAAAAGTTGAGGGTGAAGAATTGGAAGCACTGCTGGGCGAAAATTCTTGTTATACATTGCTAGACACTCACAGTAACATCGCAAGCGATTTCTAACTATTTACACAAGTTAGGGAGAATTCAAAAGGAGAGTCGTTGGGTTTCTTATGAACTCACAGTTGGGAATAACAGTAGACGCGTTGATGTTGCGTCATTGCTCTACAGATTCGAGAAAAAAAAGTTCATACATAAGGGGAAATCATTCTACGGCCAAGTTTTGAACATAACCCAACACATTGAAGACGGTTTCGAACATAGAAAGATTACCGAAGCGGTTGTTATAGAACTAACAGCCGCCTTTGATACCGTGAATTATAGAAGACTGCTCAAGAAAACATACGACCTCACAAGAGACTGCCAACTAATCAATAACCCATAGCAGAAGATTTTTCGTCAGGCTTCAAGGAGGGAGCAGCAGACGGAGGAATCAGAAGAACGGACTGTCATAGGGAAATTACTGTCATCACCCCTCTAAAACATTTACACACCGACCAACCGGTGTTCAATTTTACAAAAAAAATTATCTACGCCGATGATTTGGCGATGGCGGCGCAGGGACACAGTTTTGGGGAGGTTGAGGGAAAGTTTATCTTTCCCTCAACCTTTGGATAAATTATCCAGTTACTATAACGCCGACCACTTAAAACCCAACCCGAGTAAAACGCAAGTATGCTCTTTTAACGTCAGTTCGAAAAACGCCAATAGGGAGTTGGAGATCGAATGAAGGAATGAACGATTTCAGCATTGCCAGCATCCAGCAACACCAACATACATGGGAGTCACACTCGATCGCACCCTGACCTACAAGTAGCACTGCATGAACACCAAGGCCAAGGTTAGTGTACGTAATAACAAAATCAGAAACCTAACAAACAGATCCTGGGGTTCAAACCCGCACATATTGAGGACGTCGGCCATGGCTCTATGCTTGTCCGCGGCAGAATATGCGGTACCAGCCTGGAGTTTGCCAACACATGCAAAGCAGGTGGACATCGCACTGAACGATAAGGAAATTTATATCCGTTAGCCGGCCTATCGCTGCCTAATATACATAGGGGGTCGCTGCAGACGAAAAGAAAGGAAAACAGGAGACAGTTCCCAGACATCTACCGCACGCACGGACATCAACCAGCACCGCGGCGACTTAAATCCAAAAAGAGCTTTATGATAAGGAAACGAGTCCTGGAAAGGTCACCGGCTGCAAACCGTTTTGTAAGATGAGAAAACAAGCTAAACCATCTGAATCACCATGTCAAGGAGGAGCTGCACCAGGCAGTGAACAACTTAACGCATTGCGGAGAACAACTAACTAATTGAGAATGGGCGTACCACGATGCAAGACCTATTTGCAAAAATGGGAACTACTATCTAATAGAGCGGATGTCCTGTGTGAGTGTGACACCGTGCAGGACCCCCGACACCTGATTGGTGTGAATCTAGACCAACGCTGCCCAACGTATGACGTTAGATTAGCGAATGACAAAGCTATATTGATTGCAATTCAATGGAAGAGTATTGTTTGACCGGATACGGAAAGTCAGTACCTGTGAAGAAAAATGGCTTCTTTACAATAATTCAAAGAGGCGAAAATCGTGAGCTAATCCTGTGAATAATCAACTAGATTTGCAAAACCCAATCTCCACGGTATAAAAGTGTTGTTGTGTATATGGTGAGGTCACCTGGGCTTTGTGCATTATGAGTTACTCCAATCTAGCCAAAAGGTCATTGCCGACCGGTATCAGCAGCAGCTGATCCATGTTAGTGATCCTATGGAAGAAAAAGGCTTTATACTGATAAGGGAAGAAGGGAAGTTATTTTAGCAAACATTACTCTGGAAACGATCACCGAATTGGGCTGGGAGGTTTTATTGTACCTGCCGTGTTCTTCATACTTGGCCCCTTCGGATTTTTATCCCTTCTGATCTCTGCAACATCATCTGGTTGATACCGTTTCATATCTCGTTAGGAAGTCATAAAAAACCTCAATTACTTTATCTCATAAAAACCACCAGTGTCTTTAATCTGAGATTCGACTGTTCAATGTGAATGAAAGTGGGGGAGTTACTTCAAAGATTAATTTTGTATTACTTTTTTCGAAAATAAATATGAAAGGTAGTCAGAAAGGCCGAGAATTAAGTTGAAGTCCTAATATCCGAGTTGAAAATATATTGTAACCCTTAACCATTCACCATAAGCTCAATATGATGTTTTATGTACGTAAGTTAAGATCTAAAATTGCACTTAGATGCAGAATTTGCATTTTAAGAGTCATATTATAATAATTAGAAAGAAAAATAAATAAAATAATATAACATTTATTATAAACTACTTTTCTAATATATAAATATTTACAAAAACAAAATACAAACGCGTTCTATAAAAGAATATTTTACACTATGTATAACTTAACCTACGATACTGTTCCACAAAACAAACTATGGGAAGCTCTGTAAACCACCAATGCTATTGTGGGTCTTACTAAAGCGTTTATATTTTACAATAATTTAGTGAAAAATTGTAAGCAACATGTCAAAAAAAATGAGTTCTAAAGCGGAGATATCCTGTTTCTCCTACACTTTTCAAAATATATTTGAAGCAAGTCTTAAAGTCATAGAAAAATTCAGAAAAATGGTATCAATAAAACAGAATGTATGCGCGAGGATGACTTAGTTTACACATCAAAGTATACAAGGACTAAAACTATCATAAGATGGAAGCATGAGTACAATTATTCAAGAAAGATGTATTCAAGGCAAAAGAGTCATTTAATCTTCAAATAATCAGCTCCATAGCTCATTCATCAGAGTGTATCAAAGTAGAACAAACGACATTACAATTTCATTATCAAAAGCATTATACAATAATTTAAAATGGTGAAATTAGGCAACAGGGAGATATGAAGGAATGTTGAAAGTCAAAAAAAAGGGGAAAATGAGAAAATAAGAGAAATAATAGGCTCCAAACACAATATCATAGACAACATTAGAACGCAAAAACTCAGCAGACGGTATGAAACGGTTCAGAGAATGAGTAATGAAAGGCTTCCCAAAACTTCCCAATGAGTAATAAAACATTACAACAAAGGTCAAAAACCTAAAGATTTCCGCGAAAAAAAATTAAATTTCGAATTTTAAACAAATATGTCTAAAAGCATATTTGGCAAATATTAGTTGGTTATTATTCAATAACTAAACTAAAAATAAACTAATAAATATTGTTAAAACAATTTTTATTCATTAAGAATCATGCCATACCTCAGTCAAAATAGATCCATTAACTAACTGAGACGATCGCTACGACAAAGATTGTTATTTCAAGATGGCGGCAAAAATTATTTCAGTGTATGTTATTCGTGCATTAAGTTCCATTTAAAACCAAAAATGATATTATGTACGTGAATTTCACGATATACTACTTATTTACGGAGAAGTTCGTATTAAGAGAAGGTCTTTTTGCTGCTACCGGCCAGATTAATAATATGTCAGACTTTTTCAACGTGTTCGAGAAAACTGGTTAAAACGAAACATTTAATTTAGTAAGACAATTAATCGTGTGTTTCTTAATGTGACGTGAATGCTTTAAAACGTGTTATGGGGTGAAAAATTAGTGCCAGGAATATCAACTTTAACATTAAATGACAATAATGTATAAGTTTTTGTTTTTTTTTCAATAACAAAACGTACTATTTTCAAACAATACCTGGTTAGAGGCCGGTTAAACAAAACAATAGAGTTTCATTCGATCAAAATAATCGAATAAACACGACGATGCGACGTTGCCAACTGTTAACAATTTTTTTAAAAAATCTGATGTTTTCCGCGGAAATGGTTGCATTTTGGATACATGTTTTAAGGAAACTTTTTGTTCAGAATGATGTAAGAAATCATTGATTAAACTTATGAAAGTTATTTCCCTTACACACTGTATATTCAATGTATAGACAAGTTACATTGTTTTCTAATACAACTTGCAGATCTCCATATAATTAATCTGTTCCTTTTTCAAAGGTGGTTAGTAGCCATACTTATAGTATGCAGGACTAAAGAATTAAAATAATATTTAATAATAACACATTATTTTATAACATATATATGTATATAAATTATAAATAATATCATCATTTTAAATAGAACGATCTCTAAAGCTATGCTTTCTATCATAAATAGGTGGCAATCCAAAATATTCAGGTTTTAAGTGATGGAATGAATCAATCCTTAATGTTGCATAGAGTCCATATTCGTTTGGAACATGTGATTCAGGTATCATCACTACTTGCATTCCAGCTGCCATACCTGCCTTGACACCATTCAGTGAATCTTCGAATACTAAACACTCTTCTGGATGTGGAGTGGAACTAAACCTAGATGCACAAACTAGAAATATGTCAGGTGATGGTTTGCCAGTTTTCACGTCTGGATCCGAATCGCCACACACAAAATGCTCGAATAGATGAAATAGTTCTTTGTGTTTTCTAGTTTTTATCTGTACGGCTTTGTTGCTTGAAGATGTGGCTATTGCCATTGGTATTTTATGAGATTTGAAGTGTGTTATTAACTTTTCTGCGCCTGTAAAAAAAACAATACGTATGTACTATAACAGGTCATTTGATAAGGTTTTTTTATAACTATCTAGTCCATATTCAACAGATGTATTTTATTTCACTTGAGCATGTAAAAACTGTATAACTGCCATTTATAAACATTTATACAGTATAGCAATAAAAATGTCTGGGGCTGAAATTTCTGCGTTTAATAGGGTTCGCATTATTGCCTTGTACCAAAAAGGTTTATCGCGACATCAAATTGCTACTCGTTTAAATATTGTTCGATGTACTGTTAGTAGAACAATTCGAAAATTCGAAGAAACTGGTGATGTTGCCTCACTATCCACAAGTGGACGAAAAAGGGTTACAAAGTGACGACAAGATCGTTATCCTGCTTAATATGCATGAAGAAACCGCAAGTCGTACGGTTTCCAGAAGGCTTTTCAACGTTGGACTGCATCGTAGACGCCCAATTAGAGTTCCCCTGTTACGTTACCAGTAAAGGCCAAGGCATTTTCAATGTGCCAGAGAGTATCAAGCCTGGTTATTGCCTCAATAGAGAAATGTCGTTTTTACCGATGAAACAAGAATTGGTTTAATCAGCAATGATTATCGTCAGAGGGTTTGGAGGAAGGTAGGAAGACAGCATCGTTTAATACAGCTATTGAAGCAGCTGCATATCAGGGCGGCAGCGAAATGTTTTGGGGAGGAATATTTTACAATGGAAGAACGGCGCTCATTCACGTCCCACAAACAATGAACGCACATTTCTACTTGGAACATATCATCAGACCTGTTATTGATCCATTACAGCAAGAAATTGGTAACAATTTTATCTTTATGTATGATAACGTCTGCATAGGGATAGGACCGTCCAGATGGCTCTAAATGAAGCTGAATATGAATCCAATCGAACAATTTGCCAAGAAATTGCCAGGAGCTTATTTTAGCCGCTCAAGAGGAATGGACCAATTTATCGCAAGACACTATTAATTACCTAATTATTGGCATGCATCGAAGAGTTTACGCATTAATAAGAAGTAGTGGAGGTAATACTACGTATCAGTGTATCAGATGCATACATTTTTTCTTTAATATTTATAAAAACCAAGAACAAAAACAAAATTACTCAATTTATCTCTCTTGCAAGCATCCACAAATCCTTTAAGCTTTCCTTTACAAAAATAACCCAATTTATTTTCGTATCAAAATAAAAATAAAAACGGGAGTGCAAGACTTTTGCCGATGAGTGTATATAATCGTTGAAGGGAATAAGTTGACTGGCAGGAGAAGAAAAACATTTTTTTAAGCACCGAAGTATTTCGTCACCTATACAATAGTAAATTTTGAAATATATTTAAAAAAAATATTTTAAATATGTCAGATTGAAAAGAATTCCTATATGCCCTAATTAATACTTCCACAACAATGGCAGTTTGTGGGAGATCAGTTTATAAAAATGCATTTATATCAGAATATAAAATTTTGGACAAGAATTATAGATTATAAACAATTTACCTGGCATGACATCACACTCTCCTAGCCTCTCTATAATGAAATTATTGTATATCTGTAAAAACGTATCATTGTCGATGGGCAACTCTAACTCTTCCCTTGCTATCTTAGCAGTAATTGGTTGAGGAGTGCCAGCAATTTTCAAGACAACTTCATTGCTACAATCCTTATCATACTGTTCAGCTACATGGAATAAGGCCTGTCTGTACAGCTTTTCTGTATCTGAAATAAATTTGTTTTTAATATATACTGCAGAATGAAAAAAATGCAACATTGAAAAATACATTTTACTGTATTGATTTTAATTTTTTTCCGTACACCTTGACGGTATTATGTAATCAAGAAATTCTACTTGCATTAAATGCAAAATATAACAATGTGTAAGTCCACCACGATGGTTATTACAATCTGTATCTCTACGAGGCATGAATAAAATTAGATGTTTTATGTATTCTTCTGGCAAGGTATCCCAGAGGCGTTCTGTACATGTTTTAAGTTCATTTAAATTTACTGATGGCCGAAACAATCGCTTAATAATCCAATCTATTTTATTCTATTCCATTCTCATTTTATTCTTGGCGAGTTGTATGTGGTCTTGCGTGATCTTACTGAAAGATTGCAGGCCTAACGACTTAGCTATTTCGGTTACATAACCGATTGCATTTAAAGTTCTTATATATATATATATATATATATATATATATATATATATATATATATATATATATATATATATATATATATATATATATATATATATTTATTTATATATACACATAAGTCCAATAGTTTGGAATATTCAAACATTTCACTTTTTTATTGATATTAAGGTTTCTTTTTACTCCTTTAGGTAATCATCATTTTATTACAACTCTTACTGGTGTAAGCATAAAACTGTACACCAAATGACCAATGTGTGTAAAATTGATTTATTATTTTGAAGTCAAAAAATTACAATGTACCAATTGCCTTCAAAAGTAATTTAAAAATAAATAGAACAACTTTCATTATAACTAAGAAGCAATAGTTCCTCCTTGGGTCTGTATGCATGCCTGAGGGCGATTTGGCATGATGTCGATTAAATCATCAATTTGAGCTTGTGGAATTCTCTCCCATTCTTCACGAGCAGCATCTTTTAGTTCTCATAGAGTAAGAGGAGGATTGTTTTCATGTCATAAGATTTTGCTGGCAACTGTAACTTGGTTATTCTCTCCTCTTTAAGAAAATTTTGCACTCCTGCTGTTCGATGAGGAGGTGTGTTGTCATCCATGAAAACAAATCCGTCGCCTATTGCGCCTCGGAACAGACGCACAACATAAAGTAAGTAACTGCCTCAATGTACATAGCACCAGTGACTCCACTCTCCAGGACCAGTAGAGGCCGTGTGCCTCTCATAATACCACTTCAATACATCACGCTCCCACCTTCAAATGGGATATGTGATTGAACTGTTTCTCGTCGACCTAGAGCTCTCCAAATTAATGTTCTTCGTGAATCAGAAACCAAGCCAAATTTCGTATCATCGGAGAACAACACGTTATTCCAGTTAGGACTATGATCCATCATTTCTCGAGCCCATTACAATCTTACATTTTTTTGTTTAAGGGTTAATTTGGGAACACGTAAAGGTCTTCTACGATGCAAATTTAATGCTTTCAGTCTGCGTGTTATCGTTTTTCGTGAAACATTTACCCCTTCAAGCATAACAAGCTCCCTTGATGTACCACTTGTAGATTATAGACAATTTATTCGAGCTATCATTGAGATCTACCGGTCTTGTGCAGTGTTTGTATAACGTTTTCTATCACTTCGGGGGCGATCCTTTACATCATTTGTCTCTTGGATTTTTTATGAATTTACTTGTTACTGTACTTTGTGAAACCTCTACAATTTCCGCGATATTACTTTGATTAAAGCCCGGTTGTAACAAAGCCATTACTATTGATCTGTTAAACTGACATATCATGATTCTAGACATTTTTAAAGGGATTGATTAAAAATTAAAAAAGAACTGAAGTAATGTGTAAATACCAATATTAATGGAACGGGCAAAAATTCGAAAAACCCCTCTTATTAGCAAAACAATGCTTGGTCTCTGTTATTTTGTTATTTAAAAATGGTCTAAAATAAATATCCATCACAATTTTTAGAGTTATACAGGCGTAGATATCAATATTCCAAACTTTTGGACAAATTAATTTAAAAAAAAATATATATATATTTTCGTCAAATTTCGTAAATTTATTTTCGTCGTAAAACGTCAAATCATTCTTAGATTGATAACTGGTGATTGATACTGGTGGCGAGAAAGTATAATGTAAGTAATGAGACTAGTTACAGGAGAATATTTGATGCATCTTCAGCACTTGAACTCCCTAGAGTTACTTGGTGGTCCGTAGCAATTATTTTCGTGAAGCCGTAGCATTTTTTTAGTGCTTTCCGAAAACGAACAAAACAATTTCAAGCAAAACAGTTTTGTTTAAGACTTAGGCACCGTGTGACGGAAACTTTTGTAGAACTTTAATAGGCAAATGGAAACAGTATTTTATCAGGTGGCTCAAATTTTCAGGTAGATTAAGGCATTCTCAGAAGGACGAGGCTCCATTGAAGATGAACACCGCAGACGAAGGCATTCAACTTAAAAATTAATGAAAATGTCACCGAATCCGGGATTTTGTGTATTTAGGTCATCTGGTGACAGAATGATCGGGGAAGAGTCGAATTTGATGGGATGGCTTCTACCATTTCTAGTGCAACAATTTGGTTTCTTTTTGTTAGAAGATGTGTACATAAAGTAATGAGACTGATGGGGCAGTGTTCAATCTGACAACACTGTTGGATTCCCCTTAGGAGGAAGGCAAAGCAACATCAGATGCATTTTCAGTGCGAGTTTAAATTCTCTAGTCACTTGGTGGCCCGTAGCAATTCTTTTCCTAAACCGGAGCAACCGTGAGCTATCAAGTTTTGTTTCTTAACATGATAGCTCTTGGGTAGGGTGCAACGGAAACGTTTGTAAAAATTCCTAAAACTCTCCCAAAATAGGTCTATAGAAATAATGTTTTGTCAAGGACTCAGATTTTCAAGTTGCTTAAGGCTTTCTCAGAAGGCAAAGACTCGATTGAAGATGAATCATGCAGCGAAAGGCCTTCAACTGCAAGAAGTGATGAAAATGTTCACAGAATCCGAGACCTTGTGAGTTCTACTCGTTGGTTGACAGTCAGAAGGATTAGGGAAAAGTTACATTTGACCCACAAAACTGTTCAACAGATTTTGACCAACGAAATGAGGATGAAGAAAATTTGCACGAAAATGGTTCCGAAAAACCTTCCGCAGGATCAATAAAACAGAAGGGAATATATATCTTGATTTTTTGAGACAGATTGAAAAGCGCATCGTGGCTCGAAATTGTTGTTACTTATTTTCAGAATGCAGTAAAATATCGTTTATAAATCTGGGGGTCGCGACCCCTAGAGATTCAACTTTAGGAATATGGGGGGTCACAATGTGTTCAAAAAATAAGACCCGTATACGAAACATATTTTTATTAAATTATTTTAATTCAAAAACAAGTGTTAACGAAATTAAATATTACCAGGTAATAACAATATAATAAAATTAACTTAAATAAAGTAATATCCGAATTGGTTTGAAATAATAATTTAACGCGACGATTGATTTTGTGTTTCACTTAAAAGTTTTTCTATGCGTGGATCATCATTACAAATACACATAAGCAAATTATTTTCTAATGATAATAGAGGATTTATATATTTAGTTTTTAAAGCCACCATAGACGAGAAGTTTTTTTCCAAGTAAGAGGTAGCGAAGGGGATCAATATTAAAAGTAAAAAGTAAAGTGTTTGGGTTAGAGGCGCATCAGCAACTAGGCTATTTAGCGACTGGACCTACAGCTTAACGTGGGTTCCGAACCACGGTCATCAGCTTCCGACAAATCCAGGCCAGCACCCCCCTCGGGCTATAAACCCTTGGTTATGTGCCGACCCATAAGTCTATCAGGAAACCTACCGACTGGCGAGTGACCAACGCAGAACACTTCTCAGAAGGCATCCGGCCTTACCCAGCCTTTAACTGGCGTGACTGAGGGGTAATTCGTAGTCGGATTTTACACTCTTGCCTAGAAACAATCACAAACATTTAGGAAAGATAAACGGACAGAAGAAAGAAAAATAACCATCCGAGCGCTGGAATCGAACCAGCTACCGCTCCAGCGCGGATTCGGCAAAGCAGACGCTCATACCGCCGCACCAACGCGACCGGCGATCAATATTACTCAAGCTTTCGTACTAGATAGTATTCACAATGTCGTGCCAGCCAAAAATTATCTAAATATTGAGTTAAAAATTCTAGTCGTGGCGTTTTGTCGGCCGATATTTCAATAAGTTGGTTGTGAATCTCAATAGGGTGCAACATTCCAGAAACTGAATTTTTAATTCGCGTAAATGCGTTTTCATGCTTTTTGAGGATTTCCATACTTTTGGAACGTCGCGAGCGTCGTTTCGCGTATTTAACTCACCTCTTTCTTCTATTCAATGGCTTCTCTGATTGTTCGGACCTTGTAGTTTTCAATAGTCGCTATTTCTTTGGCTCCTTCAAAATTGATTTATGTCCTGTGTGTAGATGGTGCTGGAACAGAGCGGATGTGGTTTGTTTGTTTTTTAAGTCTTTTTATGTTCTTGTATTCTGGCCGATATTCGTTTGCTTGTCCTATGTATGCTCTGTTGCAGTCGGAACAAGATATACTGTATACCCCATGATTTTTCAGTCTAACTTTATCCTTGGGGTTTTTTAGGATGTTTGCATCAGTTTGAACAGATTTGTGCGACTTGTTGGCTGTTCTGATCTTATGTTTCCTTAGTTTGTCTGCCTATCCTATCTGTGATTCCTTTTACGTATGGTAGCAGGACCTTTAGTGTATTTGGTTCATGATCCTCTGTTGTTCTTCGTGTTTGTGTTTCCTGGCGGCGAATGGCCTTCCTGATACAATTTTCTGAATATCCATTTTGTCTAAGGGCTGTGGAAATTTTTGGTAGTTCCTCGCTTCGTGTATCTGGTAGTGTCAGTCGGAAGGATCTGGAAATCAAGGTGTTCGCTACTCCTTGGATTTGAGAAGGATGATGATGGGATTTAGCGTTGAGGTATCGATCGGTGTGAGTTGGTTTCCTATACACTGTGTATTCGAGTGTTCCAGAAAGTTTTCTTGTGATAAGGAGATCTAAAATTGGCAGTTTTTTGTCTTGTTCGACTTCCAGAGTGAACTGTAGTCTGGGATGGATTTCGTTTAACTGCGTTAGGAAGTTGTTCAGAAGTTCGTTTCCGTGAGGCCATATTACAAAGATATCATCTACGTAATGTTTCCAAAGTTTAGGCTTTAAAGGAGCGTTGGCCAATGCCTTTGTTTCGAAGTCGATCATGAACAGGTTGGCTATAACGGGTGATAAAGATGATCCCATTGGGGCACCGTCGGCCTGTCTGTAGATGTGCTGGCTGAAAGAAAAGTATGTATTCTTCAAGCAGTGTTAGGAGAGTTCCCCACAAATGGTGGAATGTCTTCGTTCATCGAAATTAGGTCCAGGGCCTCGTCTATGGGGATACTTGGATACAGTGAGACAATGTCCAGGCTTGCCAAAATGTCTGTAGCCTCTAGTTGGAAATCTTTAATCATCCTTATCAAATGTTCTGAGTTTTGAACATAGGACTCCGCAAGTTTGACGCTTGGTTGCATGATACTTGCTAGATATTTTTCCAAATTTTGTGTTGGAGAACCGAAGGGGGGCTTTACTATGGGCCTTAATAGGATTTCTGGTTTATGTATTTTGTATGAGTCGTATTTGGCATCCATTTCTTCGCACAATGTGGAAAGCAATCTAGTTTACAATGGTCGGCTTTCAATAAATTTAACAATCTTTATGGTTTCTGACAGACTGGTGGCGAGAAAGAATAATGTAAGTAACTAATGAGACTAGTGGCAGGGAAATATGTGATGCGTCTTCAGTACGAGTTTGAACTCCGTAGAGTCACTGGTGGTCCGTAGAAATTCTTTTCGGAAACCGTAGCATTTTCCTAGTTCATTTTGAAAATTAGTAGCAACAATTTCGAGCAAAATAGTTTTGTTTAAGACTTGGGCACCTGTGAAGAAAGCAGTGCATCCATTCCATTCCATATGTAGCATAATGTGTTTTAATTTTACTATCTCACCACTATTTTTCCCCGATATCGCTTTCGCTCGTATATATCAGTACACACTGTAAGGCATTTATTTAAAGTCCAAGCTTTCGTTTTGTGTTGCATTAATAAAAACTTTAAAGAGTCCTTCGCCAGTTGCACGACCAGGGATTGATTTGCAAAATAGCATATTTTCTTTTAATCCCTCGCATTCGTATCGGACAAAACACAAAAATTGCCCTAAGTTCGCCGAACTGAATAGCAAAATACTCACTTTGTTTCATTTTTTCAATTATTCGATCTTGAACGTCATTACTCATTTCATTAATACGTCTCTACGTCTAAGACCATCCAAGGCAATGAATCCATATTTTAAATAAGTTTAATTGTACAATATGGTCTTTTTCTTTACTATTTCACCGGATGTAGACGGTGTATTTCGTTTTGTCACTAATTTGCCCATTTTATTTAATAGTATTAATTTATTTTATTACCGCACTGTTATTAATTAATAAAACATTGAGTGAGAGAAGAAATCGTAGTATTTAACACTGAGTAAGAAAACAAATCATAGTACTTGTTTTCGTAAAAACGTAATTAATAATGAAACTCTTCGTTACGTTCCTTTGTTTTTATTAGCAAAGCTTGTTCAAAGCTGCCTAAACGGGACGAATGATGACCTACGCATGCGCGCGCCGGTGACGCTAGGTACGCGGTCGAGTCATTTTACAAGTGCGTGTAAGTGCATGCCACAGATTCGAACTGGTAAAAGCAATATAAGAACAAGGGGTTGCACAATTCGGTATTTGGCTGTGTGCGGTATTTCGGTATAAATGTAACGGCCCATTCACAGATGCATCCGTCACTGACGATTCGTCATTTAATACAATGAACCGATTTAAAAATAAAAACGATTCTTCATAAATCATGATACTGAAATAAGAACGAATCAAATAAATAACCCATACATATTCACGCATATTATAAGTGATCGTTACAGGACCGCACTGTCCTAAGAACTGCCCTGTTTTTGGGCAGAGTATAGTTAATATTGACAACTTCTTCAGCTGTGTCCGTATCAGACATTTTATGGAAACAAAATACCATTATTAATAAATCGAATGCAATTCAATAAATTAAAAAAACTCAGAGCAGTATATGAGTTAGTCCGCCAACCCTGTGTTTCTGTCGCCCGGTAACCTGCCTATCATCTGGGTTTTCATTGGTGGTTTAAATCGGTCGACCTATCCCCGCCAATAGCAGGGGCGTGCTCAGCGTTTCTGGCTAACATATCACGTACTGATCACGTGTTGGTTATTGCTTATGTCGACTGTCTTTCTTCGGTGAAATAACTTTAGTTAGCGCAAGATTTAAAACAAAATACAAAATTCACTCAGTATAGCATGAAGGAAGCGTAATTCTGTAATAATTTTTGGGTTCATGTTCTTAGGCTTGCTCATAGGAAAATTGGTTGTTTTTTTTAAGTGAAAGAGAAACACTAATAGTTTATGGAAATATTTATTTGCAACTTTTTGCTAACGTAGTAATAAGTCCATAATACATTTTTGCTAACAATTAGCATCTTTATTGGCAAGAAATGTCAACAAATTGTTTTTCACCTCTTATTCCACTTTGAACGATTTCCCATTTAAACAATTTTGGAAGTAGATTGCAGTCCGAGGGTGCAATATCCGATGAGTGAGGTGGATGGGGCAAAACATCCCAATTGAAACTCGAATTTTTGTCGGGTCTTGACTGAAACGTATGGTCGTAGATTGTCATGATGAAACACAACGTCTTTCCTGTTGGCTAATTCTGACTGTTTCTTTTTTCAATTGGTACGCTCAGCCGATCTATTTGTGAACGGTAGAAGTCGATGTTGATGGTTTGGTTGCGTGGAAGAGGCTTAAAGGGTATGGATCCCTTCGAATCCCACCAAATGCAAAACATAATTTTCTTAGGATGACGGGCGTTTTTCGCCGTACTTAAAACCGTTGTTCCTGGCAATACCTATGATTTTCTTCGTTAAGTATTGTAAATAATCTATTTTCATCACTAGTTACCGTCCGCTTCAGCATCAGATTTTTTTCAACAAAAGATTGTGCGAAGAGATTCGTTCCAGCCGATTTCGTATCGTCGTATCGGCGGTTGCACTCATTTTTTCGGAAGATAAAAAAGCTCGATTTAACAATATTTAATTTATCTGCGATCTCACGGACCGTGGTGCGTAGATCTTCGACTGTTATGGCATATATTTCCTCAGCAACAGTATTTCAATCGGAGATAAAAATCTGCCCCCCGTGAACCGACCAAACCAATTTTACACCATGGTTTCCTCAACAGAATCCTCTTGTTTTGCACAAATATTAAATATTTGTGTGTGGGCTTTTGGAGCGTCCTTGCCCTTATTGAAATAAAAATGCTTAAAGTGCCGTAAATGCAAGTTATCGATCGACATTTTTAATTTGAATCAAATTAACTAACTAAAGGCAAATCAAAGCTAATCTGAATGTTAATATTGTAAATTCCATAGGAATTAATAATATGAAAATAAACATTTCTAATCTAATATAGATTTCTGTTTAAAAGCGATAAAAGATCCACTAATGAAAATACCCTACAAACTGTCCCGATAACCTACTAGAATTATTTTATAACAGATCATAAAAATGCAGTAAAAAATGAACTTTTCGAAGATGTTTGATTGCTTAAATCATGTCTTTTACCAACTTGCAGAAACTTGTCACCGACAATACTAAACCGAATTAGGTATACCAATGCTAATTTATATGTTTTAATGCTTATTTACGCGATAACAATAAGATTAAAAATTTAGATAGCTGGATAAAATATTTATTCGTAAAAATAGTATGTATTTGGAAGGTATTTTATTATATTAATTTCCTTAATAGGTGGGTACGCCACAGTAGCCCCCCTTGACTGCCTTAACGTCCCCCATTTACCTCTGGACCCGCTATTGCTCCCATAGAAGGCTTCAGCGTCCATTGGGGGGCGGTACCGCCACATTGGGATCCTATTATCTAAATTTTAATGTTACTACGCTCTTTCTTTGTAAGGTCGAGAATTTTCGAACGACCTTCCATTATTAAATGGTGAGTTTTCTGAATGTATTTCGACAATAGTTCTTTCAATTTTCCTGTGTGCTAGTTTCGATTTCTATGATCACATTTGTCTCTATTTCTTCTTTTCATTTTTCATATCTGCTTTTGGGTTCCATAAAAATAGTGCTCCTGTAGGCTCCAAAACCTTTCTAACAGTTGTTCTTCAGGCTTTTAATTTCTCCATTTACTCTGCTCTGTAACAAAACGCATCTTTCTTGACAGCAATTTGTTTTGTAAATCACATCTGTATGTGAATTTCTACCACGTGTTTTTTGACAAGAAGTGCCATACATATGAATTTATGAAGATAAATTTTAATTTTTTTTGTTGCAAGTCACGTCAGCGATCAATCTTGTTATTCAGTAACTTATCTAAATTTGTATCTTTATTGGCAAAAAATGTCAATAGGTTGTTTTTCACCTCTTCTTCCGATTTGAAAGATTTCCCACTTAAACAATTTTGGAGGTAGCGAAATAGATTGCAGTCCGAGGGTGCAAGATCCGATGTGTGATGTGGATGGGGCAAAACATCCCAACTGAATCTCAACATTGTTTGTCGGGTCTTGATTGAAACGTACGTTCGTGCATTGTCATCATGAAACCTGACACCATTCATGTTGGTTAATTCTGGCAGTTTTTTTCAATTGGTGTTTTCAGTCTATCTTTTTATGCACAGTAAAGGTCGGTGTTGATAGTTTGGTTGCGTAGAAGAGGCTTAAAGTGTATGGGTCCCTTCCAATCCCACCAAATGCAAGGCATAATTTTCTTCGGATGAAGGTCGTCTTTTGCCGTACTTAAAACCGTTGACCCTGGCAATACCTATAATTTTCTTTGCTGCACGTTGTTGTAAATAATCTATTTTTCATCATTTTTTTCACCAAAAGATTTGCGCGAAGACATTTATTTCAGCAGATTCCACTCACAAATTTTGTGAAGGATCCGCACATCGTGTCGGCGGTTACACCAATTTTTTCGGAAGGTCAAAATCGGCCTATTTAACAACATTTAATTTATCTACGATCTCACGGACCGTGGCGCGTAGATCTTCGGCTGGTCTGGCCTTTATTTCCCCAACATCAGTATCTCAATCGCAGATCAAAATCTGGGCGCCTGAACCGCCGAAACCACTTTTACACCATAGTTTCTTCGACAGAACAGTTTTGCACAAATCTTGTATTTTTGTCTGTTCTTGCCCTTTTTGAAATAAGAAAGCATAATGTGACGTAAATGCAGGTTATCGACCGATATTTTTAATTTGAATCAAATTGACCAACTGAAGGCAAATCAAAGCTAATCTGAACGTAAACATTGTAAATACCATAGGAATTAATAATATGAAAATAAACATTTCTAATCCAATACAGATTTCTGTTTACAAGCGATAAAAGAGGAACTAATGGAAATTACCTACGAATTGTCCCCACGACCTAATAGAATTATTTTATTATTAACATTAATATTTTAATTTTATTATTTAACATTAACAAATCTTAAAATTTAAAAATAGAACATTTTGTTACACTCTATTGCAATAAGAGTTAAACACAATATAGGCAATAAAGTAATGCATGTTTCAGGAGGGTCGTTAAAAATGTTTTAGACCTACACAGATATGGCACAAGTATGACCAGATGATTTTAATATCGGTCAAGTATGATTTGTAAAATGGCGTAGTTTAGTTGCTTATATTGTTGTTGCATTCGGGTGAAGCAAAAAATGTTATTTTCATAAACTCTAAGTATTCGTTGTTACTCAAAAATTACTTTTAAAAAAGTACTATTGATGGATTTTACCTCGACGAAATATAAAAAGAGTTTGATTCCGCTTTAAACAATTATTTTTCTTCGTTTTGATGATAAAAAAGTGGATTTCTGAATTTAAACCACGTCGTACATCCACCGAATGTGATGAATATTAGCGATGCTCAAAAGTCACTATGACCTACAAAATAGACACAATAATGTATTAAATGATGGCCGATTGAAGCTACGCAAGCTTGCTGAGATTTAAACTTCTCGATGTACTAAAAAACTCGACATGAACAGTCGACTAAAGACGCATCCGAATGATTACATTTTAATATAATTTAAACGCGATTCTATTCAGGTTTAAAAGTAGGTGAAACATGGATTTATCGTTATATGCCAGAAACGAAGCAGTAGTCCAAACGGTGAGTGAGGTCAAGCGAAACCACGCCAAAGAAAACGAAAGCAATTCTATCTGCAGGAATGGACCTGCCTACGAGTTTCTATGATTGAGTGATATGGTGGTCATAAACTACCTGGTAAAAGGCATGACCTTCACCGGGGAATATTACGGTTCATAACTGGGCCAGTTAAAAAGTGGTATTCAGGCTAAACGTCCACTTCTGGTCAAAAAGAAACCACGTTTAAAAAAACGCCTCCCCTTACTCATACAAAATTTCATGACCTATACTTCTAAGTGCTTTCTCATGCGCCGTATTTACGGGATTTGGCACCCAGCCATTACTTATTTCTAAAATTGAAGAAAAGACTGTACGAAGATTCATTTAAATGATAAGGAAAAAGCTGATATACCCCCTAATTTTGCAGAGTTGGACAAATCGTGTTATGGTGAGGTTATTAAATAGTTGGAACGTCGTTGGTCTAAATCAGAGATCTTTTCTGGATCATCGCCCCCTTTACAGAAAAAACTCCAACGCCCCCTCTTCCATAATAGTTAATTATACCAAATATTAAAATATTGTTGCACATTACCTATACATATTTTATTTGTTAATATCGGCTTTCAATTTCGTTAACATCAGTCGCAAATCTCCACGCTCAGTGTACAGTGTATTCCTTTTCTTAAAGAGTAAATTAGCTGAATCCACGTTCACCAAATACGATGAAGGAAATGTAACTAAAAATGTCTGTACTATCGGTATTAATTTTTGCAGCCAGAACTCTTGCTTTCCATTTCTGAATGTTACGTTTAGTTCTTCGTTAGTTGTAAGTTCTACGAGTTCTTCGAAATTTGTTGATTCTGCTGTATCTGCATTTACGAAAGTATCTAAAACTCAACTCTATATATTCATGTTTAAAATATCCTGGAATCGCATTGAAAAAATCAGCATGCAGAACGTCCAAGGGTTGGCAGTAAGAAAGGAAATCCTCCTGTTTTGCAGAGATTGCTAATAATGTGGGAAAATGGCTGTATTCACTTTTACCTAGATTTTGTTTGGACAGAAGAAGTTCTTCCACAAAAGCAGTTATGACGTTTTTTGTTTTAATTAAATTCAACTCATTATCTATCAATTGTAAATTGACTTCATTAAATATTTTATGTAGGTCTGTCAAATAAATAATGTAATTTTTTCTCTACTTTCAAGGAAGTTCTGAGTTCAATAGGAAGTTCTGAGTCAAATAGATAAAAAAAAAACAATTCAGACAAATACCTTTTGAGAGCCTACAAACTTCTATGACAAAATAATCTATCGTTCAATGAGTTCCTTCTAATCTTATTGACTGCTCTAATGTAATGGGGCGACGTATGCAGGCGTTTATTCAGATTTTACCCCTTCATTGCCTCAAATATTTCTTTCCATTCCTTGAAAATATGACAAATCTTTGTCATTTTTATTAGAATGCATTTTATTCAAACGCTCTTCATTTGAACAAGCTTTTTGGCAAATTAAACACATATGATCAGTTCGTAGGAGAGTGCGTAAACATATACTCAATACTGTACTGTTGGCATTTCTTCTTATATTCAGACATTTTGAAATACAAAGTTTGCCTCGGTTTCAATAAATTAACTTTTTAACTGATTTATAGATAGTTATAAAAATAATGGCAATAATAACTTATCACTCACGATTATGGATTATTGACGAAGTACGCAAAAATAATAAGACATGCCTAGACCTATCCCTGCTTTTTATAGATTTGATTTTACATTTTATAGATTTAATTGCACGTATCAACTTATATGTCTTTGCTTGTTTGCTATGTCGGTGCACTTGCTCTGTAAACAAGTCCCATAAGACTTGTCATCGACAATATAAACCGAATGAGGTATACGTATACCTAATGCTAATTTAAAATGTTTAATGCTTATTTACGCGTAATAATAAGATAAAAATTTTAGATAGCTAAACAAAATATTTATTCATAAAAACAGTAGGTATTCTAAAGTCAAAGTATTTTATTATATTAATTTCCGTAGTAGGTAGGTACGCTACGACCGACCCTGTTGACTATCTTAACGCCACCCATTTGCCTCTGGACCTGCTACCGCCCTGGAAGGCTTGAAAGGCTACCCTCACCCTCACCCTCATTGAGATCCTATTGTCTAAATTGTGATGTGACTACGCTCCCAAAAATTTTGTTTTCTTTGTAAGGTCAAGAATTTTCGAACGACACTCCATTATTGAATGATGAGTGTTCTGATTGTCCTCTGTACTATGTTGTCCTCTGTACTGTATTTGTCTCTTTTTCTTTTTTGGGTTCCATAAAAATCGTGCTTCTGTCAGCTCCTAAATCCTCCCAGCAGTTGTTTTTCAAGATTTGAATTTCTGCATATACTCTGCGCCCTTATAAAATGCACCTATCTCGTTTTTCTTTAACTCTATGACAGTGTGTGTTTTAATTACAATGTGACAGCAATTTTTTGTAAATCCTCTTTGCATGTGAGTTTTTACATGCTTTTTTCTGGCAAGAATAATAATAGGGTTAGGGGTATCCCATAAATAATCAATTATTAATAGGGTGGAATATTTGCTTCAGTCTAGTTCAGAGTGTGAATGTGTAAAGAGGTGTTTTATTACACAATATTACAATTGGTGACGTTGACCTATGTGACAACTAAATTCAAACGTTTTTATTACACCGATGTAAAATAGCGGACAATCAACAACACGTCATTGCATGCTGTTTTATTTTCGATCGGGTGTTAATGAAACGGTTGCAACAAAAAAAAAATTGGGATATGTATGAGGACGTACTGGTATAGAACATTTTCCAATGGTGATTTTGACCGATTTGATAGCGATCGAAGTGGATGCCCTCTAGACTTCGATAATAACGCTTTAAAATCACTTGTGGAAAATGATCTCAAACTGAGTATCCAGGACATAGCAAACACTCTTCAGGCTACTTGGTCAACAGTCCAAAGACATCTTCAACAAAATCGGAAAGGTTTACAGGCGGTTTACAGGCCGGGTTCCACATCTATTGTCGGAGATGAATGAAGAACAACATCGTACAATTTACACATCCCTATTGTGCAGACATCGAAGTGATCTGTTTTTATGAAGGATTGTTACTGGTGACGAGAAATGGGTCTTGTACGACAACGACAAGCGAACCAAACAATGACTTTCTACAAATCAACTGGCCGTACTCACTCTTAAACCATCCTTCAATTTAAATAAGGTGTTACTATGCGTTTGGTGGGACTGTGGTGGCATAATTCATTTTAAACTATTGAAAGCAGGAGAAACAGTTACGGCTGAATTGTATGGCCAACAATTTTATAGATTACGTAACGAATTGTTGGTAAAACGACTAGCTCCGGTCAACAGAAGAGGGGTAATATTGCAATACGATAATGCGAGGCCGCATGCAGCAAGATTCACCCCAGAAAAAATAATGCAGCTAAACTGGGAGGTTTTACCACATCTCCATATTATCCAGATATAGCATAATTCGATTTTCATTTATTCCGATCCATAGAATATTCCCTAAGGAATAAAAATTTAAAAAATATCGATGATGTGCGAGCTCACCTAGAAACATATTTTTCTTCAAAGGATTGAAATTCTACCAGCAAGATAGCAAAATAATGGCGGAGATTCCATAATCGACTGAAGATTTTTTTTGTTGCCACTGATATAATTGATTACTTAAGGGAACCCCCTATATATATATATATATATATATATATATATATATATATATATATATATATATATATATATATATATATATATCCAGGTTGTACAGCAGGTCATAGAAAGGCACAACGAATACACCATGCCACTGTGCTTGGCTTTTATCGACTACGAAAAAGCATTTGATTCCATCTCAAAGCATGCGATAATGGATGCACTGCTTAGCCAAGGTGTAGAGAGAGCCTATATAAACCTATTAGAATCGATATATGATGGAGCTACAGCCACAATTCACCTTGATGATCTTGAAGTGGGAATTAATATAGAACGAGGTGTACGGCAGGGTGACGCAATATCGCCTATTCTTTTCTCGGCTGGCCTTGAAGAAGTATTCCGTAAACTTGATTGGGAACAGGATGGGGTAAAGATCAATGGTGCAAACTTAAACCATCTTAGATTTGCAGATGATATTATTCTCATTTCACAAGACCCAGAGGAGCTGCAAAGACGCATACAAGAACTGCAAAGGGCTGGCGAACCATTTGGCTTGAAAATAAACCTGAAAAAGAGTCAGGTTATGTTCAATAACTTCGCTCAGGACAGAAGAATTTCAGTTTTAGGAAGGGATTTAGAGATTGTGGAGAGCTTTGTATATCTTGGGCAGAGGATTTCCATGGAGGGGAATACCGCCCGGGAGGTGGAGCGGCGTGTTAAATGTGGCTGGCAGGCATTTGGTAGGCTAAACATAGTGTTTAAGAGCAGACTCCCACTTTGCCTGAAAAGAAAAGTATTCGATCAGTGCGTTCTACCCGTTATGACATACGGAAGTGAAACCTGGACACTCACATCGCAATCAATTCAAAAACTTCGGGTGGCACAGAGGGGAATGGAAAGATGTATGCTTGGCATTACAAGACGAGACAGAAAGTCCTGCGCATGGATCAGGGAACAAACAAAAGTCTGTGACATCATTGGAGGAGTAAAACAGTTGAAATGGAGATGGGCTGGCCATATAGCGAGGCGATGGGACGACAGATGGACCAAGGCAATCCTGGAGTGGATACCGCTTGATCGCAAACGTCCGCGAAGAAGACCGAAAGCACGATGGACTGATGATATCGTTAAGTATATTGGACCCGAGTGGCAGAGGAAAGCCCAG
Organism: Cosmopolites sordidus; assembly: GCA_031761425.1. Taxonomy (NCBI): domain Eukaryota; kingdom Metazoa; phylum Arthropoda; class Insecta; order Coleoptera; family Curculionidae; genus Cosmopolites; species Cosmopolites sordidus. Next base: position 344,588 of record JARFXV010001565.1, read on the forward strand.
GACCGTGAAGGTTGGAAGCATGCTGAAGAGGCCTTCATCCTGCAGTGGATCGATACGGGCTGATGATGATGATGATGATGATATATATATATATATATATATATATATATATATATATATATATATATATATATATACATTTCTAAATCATTCCGGGTGTCGATCCGTTGATTCTGTGAAGATTGCGTGAAGAGTCACGACGTTTCGCCAAAATCTCATTTGGCCTCAAGTGTTGTCCGCTTCGACCGAAGAGTCCAACCAAAGTGGAAGCGGACAGCATTTGAAAATGTCACATAAGATTTTCGCGAAACGTCGTGACTTTTCACAGAATCAACGGATCGACACCCGGAATGATTTAGAAATATTATATACCATCCGTGAAAATAACATCAAAACAACATAAAATGTAACATCAAAAACGCGGTTCTACGAAGTCGAATGATGGCGTTTCTTTCGCCGTCTCCGACTTGGAAAAAGCTGAAATGCAGGCGGAGTCTTTTAGACTTCAGATGACCAGTCCGAGGCTGACCGAGGCGCAGGCGGAAGAACAGGCAGTCGACCGCGTTTACGCGCGGCTTTCCGACAAGCATGAACTTTCGTATTTGCAGGATTACCTGATTTCTCCAAAGTCAGTAGTGGCTATCATTCGTAGTTTTGCCCCAAACAAAGCTCCGGGCTGCGACGGTATCACCGTCAAGCAGCTCCGAAAGCTCCATAGTAAGCAAATCGCAGAAATCACGAATATCGTGAATTCCATTCTGCGTTTGCAATATTTTCCCGCTTCATGGAAGCACGCTAATTTAGCGGTAATTCCGAAGAAGAGAGGCGCGAACCTCTCTTCTGATTTCAGGCCCATAAGCCTTCTAAATAATCTCTCCAAGATAGCCGAAAAGGTCATTCTTTCCGCACTAAATGACTTTACCGACAGCAAAGGTATCATACCTAACGAGCAATTCGGGTTCTGAAAGGGACATTCGTCCCTGCAGCAATGCGCAAGGCTTGCTGGCGAAATACCCCAGGCTTTTCGATTAACAAAGTGCGTTGGCGCTGTGTTTCTCGATATTTCCAAAGCCTTTGACAAAGTATGGCACCGGGGTCTTATTTATAAGACCATGGAATTAGGTTTTCCTAAAGACCCTACCATACTAATCCGCTCTTTCCTGTCAGGCAGATCCTTTCAGGTAAAGATTAATTCGTCCCTTTCAACGAGAAAGCCCATAGAGTCGGGCGTTCCGCAAGGTTCACCCCTTTCCCCGGCTTTGTACAACCTGTACATAGCCAAAATTGCGTGCTACAGTGACGTTAGTTTTGCATTTTTCGCAGACGACACTGCCTTCTTTGTCACGTCACGTCATGCGTCGGCTATTCATAACCGACTGCAAAAGCAACTTAACGTTGCTATTTCCTGGCTTAAATTCTGGCGCCTGCAGGTCAATCCAAAAAAGACCCAGGCGATTATCTTCACAAGAAAGCGCCCTAAATGCGCAGCCAGATTTCTGGTTGACACAGTGCCTATTCCATGGTTGCAAAAAGCAACCTATCTAGGCTTACATTTCGACCGCTCTCTTCAGTGGTCTAGTCAAATCCAGCTAACTTTAAGTAAGGGGTACGGGTATCTTCAAACTCGCGTACCCCTTAATTTCCAGGTCGAGCAAGCTAAACCCTTGCATCAAAGTAAATATTTATAACACTTTCATTAGATCCATATATTTATACGGTCTAATAGTGTATTTTCACTTCCTGTCACCTTATTCGATGCACAGATTACAAGTTCTTCAGAACAAAACTTTGCGTTTGGCGCTCAACGCTCCATGGTTTGTTCGGAACACCCAAATCCATGCCGAAAACGGAGTCCCCACGGTTTCGCAATTCTTTGAAAAAGCTTACGAGAAGTTTGTTCTAAAAACTTCTCTAAGCGAAAACCCGATTGTCCGGAAAATACCGGAAAATTTACGGATGGAAGTAAAAATAAAAAAGATAGAAATCTAGCTTTGTTTTGTGCTCTTTTTCCTTTCTTGTTAACCTCAAGAAGTTCGCCAGGACTTCTAATAATTGAAATACTATCCTTCTTGTCTTTCTATTAACTTAAATGACAGCCGGAATCTTCAATTCCGGCAGATCAAAGGTCAGCTTAGGGTTTGAATTTCATTGTAAACTAGTAAGAGCCTCCGGGCTAACTAAAAAACCTGGCTGAGTAAGTCGAAGTCGAAGTCGCGGTTCTACTCGAGAACCTACTAATTCTAATATACTTTTATATACTTCTATATACTTCTATATACTTCAACCATTCCATATTCAAACCAAGTGTCGGGATTCGGGACCCTAGGATTGTGACTAACCCACTTGACCGCTGCAACCGGTAAAGACGAATCTATACGTGATAATAAAAAAGAGCTAATAACGACCAATTTGAACGTGTTATTATTCTGCCGACAAAGCTTGATGAAAAGAATTACGTTTAGAGCCCATACAATTGTAGCTTGTATCAAATTAACACTAATAAAAACATCAAAAATTACTATTTTTTAGGTTAAAGAGCGAACAGTAACCTTATTCTCCTGATTTAGCAATGTGCAAAAAAATTTGGACTAGCAGTAAATTAATTTTTGAAATACAAAAACACTAGCAATGAAATGTCATGCAAGGTACGTCTCAAGGAAAACAGGAGTTTTTAAAAATAGCTGTTTCTAGTATCATCCTTCACTGACGTTATGACAAAATTTTATGACAGTCGGATCGTTAGAAACCAAATTATCGGGCTTAAAGTGTCAGTATGTTTATACCATCGGTCGAAAAATGAACATCGAACAAAGAGCGAATGTTAACTTTTATATTAAACTTGATAAAACATTCACCCAAACGTTTCAATTAATGAAACAAGTATATGGTGGGGATCGCTTATGTTGTTGCAGAGTCCACGAGTGGTTTAAACGATTCAAAGAAGATCGTCAGGACATCAAGGACGACGAACATCCTGGTCCAAAAAATTCCATGGTTACTCAAAGTAAAATTGTGCTTGAATTAATAAAAGATTAGCTGAAATCTTCATACAAACGATACATGGAAATGGAATTGAACATGTCCAAAGATTCAATTCATGGCATTTTGACCGATCATTTCGGACTTCGGAAGGTTTGTGCACGCTTTGTTTGAGGAAAACTTCAAATATAAAAAATATTTGTGTTTTTTTTTCCGCGAGAAGCACCTTGTATATAAAAAATGATTTGGTATTACAAAAAACTGCATATAAATATTTAATAATCAAATTCAGTTACGAGTCATCATTACTCACCCAAAATTGTTCCATCTAAATCAAAGATGACATGAGACACTTTTTTAAATTTCTTCTGATAATTTTCAAACTTCATCTTAAATTTTCCACTGATAGTTCCTTCAACCGCAGCTTGTATCAACTATGGTAGTCGATAATCGATTCCCAACGTTTTATAGGAGATAGAGATACAAAGGAATGTTAGAGCCCTCGTCATTAGTGATGACGGAGAAGAAGATAATTCCGATCATGCAGGAATATCATGAAGTTTTATTGATTTTTGTTGTTTCACCTACGCACACTAGTGTTTACTTAATTTTTGGGTCAAATAGTATTCAGTAATTGGAAATAGATAGGTCTCGGCAAGTGGTATCTAATAGGTTACTGGCCAATATTGTCAACAAAAATATTTTCAATATGATTTGGTTAAATATACAGGGTGGTTTTTTTTAAATATACCAAAGAATAAAAAAAAAGGAACACTTCCACTCCACTCTACAGTGGATTTGGTGCCGCAAAAACTAAAACTGTTTTTTACTTTTAACAGTTATCTATCTATTCTAACAAATAGAACGCTTGTTCTAAAAAATACGATTATTTCATATTTTTTACCTTGCCTTACATCATTAAACATCAAGAAAGCTTCTTTTTCGTGATTTCTTTGAGTGAGTTCTTTCCAGGCACTCACTCATAATACTCCAGCAGTAATCAGCCATCATGTGTTCATTTCATCGACCCTGATACCTTATTTCCATATTTTTTAGGTCATGATGAAATTGCTTTCCTTGTTCATCACTGTAACATCCAAGGTTGTCCGGAAATGTGTCCAAATGATTGTGGAGATAGTACTTTGATGCTCATGTTACATCCAAGCTTTCTGAAATTTTCCTGCATGTTTTGCATAAATTCCCGATAATTTTCGGACTTATAATTCTCTAGAAATTTTTTTACAACAATGATGAAAGAAAACCAGGCTAATGATTCTATATCATTCATTGAATACACGAATTTCTTATCTTTCATCAAAATCCTAATTTGCGTCCATCGAAAAGGCCAGCGTTAAATTTCTCCTTGCTCAACCTAGGAAATTTCTTCGATATGTAATTAAAACAGGAACGATTTTTATTCAGTGCTTTGACATACTATTTCATTAGTCCCAATTGTATCTGCAATGGAGGCAAAATTATTTTCTCTCAAGTAACTAACGCTGTATTTATGATATTTTGTTTCTCAACTGTCAAGCTTTTTCTTTCAGGCCAGTGTGTTTTAATCCAATGCTCGCTTTTAGCTCTGCTATCCCACAAACAGAGAAACCATGGGCATTTCGTGTAGCCGCTTTGTTGACCCAATAAAAAGTTGACCATTTTTCAATAAAAAAAATCAACGTATACTTTACTTATGGTCATGGTACCTGAGTTTTGCCGATACAAGAGATATGGTTTCATACCATTCTTTTAATTTAGTGGAATAAGCAATGGAAACTACACTATATATATATATATATATATATATATATATATATATATATATATATATATATATATATATATATATATATATATATATATATTGTCATTATGTAAGAAAAAACATTTCACAATCCTCTTGGAATTGTCTATAAAAAGTCTCCATTCATTTGGCTGGTCGTTCAAGAAATCCATTTTTGATAAAAGATACTACCGACATTATTATAAAAAACAACATGATGTTCTGAGCAAAAAAAAACGGAATCAGTTTTTTTTTCTTGAAGCAACTTTTCGCTTTATCCCCCATAACTTTTAGAATATGTATCGGATTTAGTTAATTCTTACTCTGTTACGTTCGTAATTTACTCTTCTCCAAAACGTCTAGCAGTGTAAAAACGATCCGAGTACAAGTTTAAAAGTTATTATCGGAAATGCGAGAACGCTTCAAGTTGCTCAACATGCCCCACTAGTGGGGTTAGTTGAGCATGGTTATGGGGCTAGTTGAACAATGGCTAAAATGGACTTGATGACTGTATAGCATGATGTGAATAAAAAATAATTGTATCAACAAGCAAATATTTATTTATTATGATTATTATATAATCATATTGTTATTATATCTCTGGAAAAATAAAATTAAAATCAAACAAAATTAAATCTTTCCAATATTTGGATTAAATATTACACTGTTTATATTTAAAATTATCTATTTAAGAATAATTATAACGCAAATAAATATTAAATTAAAGTAGTAACTAATTATGAGATCAAGAATATTGCTAGATGAAAAATAATCCCAAATTATTAATCATCTTTGTCTTTATCACAATTAATACAAACATATCTCTTTAAAGTCATCGTGTTAATATTAAATTGTTTGGCTGCAGCATCTACACTCATTTTTTCCTCCTCTACAGCTTTTGCTGCATCACTCAATTGTTGACTAGTAGCTGAACCTTTTAAGGTCTTTCTTTTATATGTACGCATCCTAAAATATAATAATAATCATTAATACAATTATCAATATAAGTAATTTTAATTAGGAAACTTTGTGTAGAATCATCACGTGCAGAAATTAATTGATGGTTATTAATTTATTAAAGAAAAATTTGATTTTCTACAATGAATATCTAGTGGGGCTAGTTGAGCATGCATTGAACGCGCGTTGCTTAACTAGCCCCAGTTGAGGCAACAAAATAAAAATTAGATTAAATAGAGTTAAAAATAAACAACTATCTATAATCGAAAGAACAATAATTCAGTAATCTTTAAATACTTATGTGGTCCTTATTAAGTGTTTTTATACGAGTATAGTAGAAAAATTATGATGACCTGTAATATTTTTTACGCCAAAAAAAAAAACAAAGCGTTCTCTTATTTTATCGGAGCACCGGACAGCAATTGACAGTCGCGCTATATATTCTCGTCCCATAACCCCATCTTTTTGCCATTTACACTTTTGTTGTAGGTTTTCGAGATATTTCGATTGCACAACTTGCTCCTATGATCAACTAGCCCCGCTCTACCGTACGATAACATGTAATTTTAGTACCTGGAGAAAATAAATTTCTCTTTATGAGTCTGGATGCCAACAGTTCTGCAATTTTTTTGAAAGGTCGAAGTCTCTGATAAGGTCATTTAAAGTATCTTGAGTAAAAAGCAGGGGGTTTGACGACGTAGCTTTCACTTGAAATTATCACCTTCTTGGCTAGTACAAGCTTACTTATCTTCAGCTGTACTACATTTCGGTATTTGAAACATCAGACTGGCCACGAAAAGTTGGAACAGGCACATCTTCTGATCGAGGTAATTTTAGGTCATTTTTGGTTAATACCCTGTACCTTGACTAAGCAAAAATAAAAGTCATCGTAATGATTTTTTGGTTTTCTTCAAATTATAGGCACAACAAACTCCAATTGACTTCTTTTTCCATTCGTCCATTACTTTATATGTTCACTACACATTTTGCAAACATTGTTTGGAATCCATCGTTTATCAACGTATTTGATTTTCAAGTTAAAGTAAATAAGCATTTTGCACAAATTCAGATATAGGCTTTCGAAACTTTTTCACTGTATACTCGTCACAAGCATAACAAAAAGTGTTCGGATCATTTAAACACGATCCTTTTGACTATGACATCTTCCAGGATTTATTTACTAACTTTTAATTGAACAAACAACAAAAATAAACAAGTTAAATGGCTACTGAGAATAAAATATTATCAATATGAGCAAATTAAAAACTGTACGTACTTTTGATAATTTAATGTTCCTCAGAGTGTTACTAGACACTATACTTCAAAATTATGTTTAAGTCTCGGTGGAACCATTTTTTTCAAAATTTTCTAGACCTGTGTTATACTTTTATTCTCAGAAGTTTAACCCGATTTCAACTTCTTGCCCCGACAAATAAATATTTCTCCTTCAGTATTAAAGCTATTCAACTGCAAAATATTTAGTCGACGGCTTTTAACAAAAACTTTAAAATGAGTGAGATAAGTTGCAAAATTAAGGTCATTTTAAGACCTTTTTAAAAGGAAAGAAATCCATTAGAAATGGCTTTAAACTTACTGAGACCGTTCGTGAGACTTGCGAAATATGGTTCAAAAGATTTTGGAGGGAGAACATGAAGAGAGACATGATTTCTCTATCTTGAAGATAAGGGATGATCTGATCGTCCACTGGCTTTCGATGTCGATGTTTTATGAGCAGCTGCGATTGTAGATCCCAGATAAAAATAGTGCCAAAGAGCTGTATAAACTTTCTTAATTAACTGTCCTCACAGCAAGCCACGTCTCGGGTTGAACGTGTGTAAAACCCTTCTCAAAGATCTTTAAAAAACAAGGATTTTTGCCGTGTAACACGTAAAAATTACCCAATCCTTCAGCCACCATCAAAAGACAGCAGCCTCTTCCGAGACCGATTTCTGAGTTCTCCCGAAATCGTCATCACTTCAGCTCGAACTAAACGTTCGAAATCAATTGAAGGATTGATCAATTATGATGACTTAACTCCAGAAACCGATCTCGGGAGACACTTGCTGACGTTTGATGGCACCTGAAGGATTAGACAATTTTGTACGTGGAGCGCAGAAAAAATGTTTCCTTGTTTTCTTGAATACGAGGGTTGCTATTTATGTATCCGGAATAATAAATAAAAACAAATATATATCAATGAAAATGGTTTTATTGTTTTTCAAAATATTTTCCGCGATGATCGATACACTTTTTTTCATTCCAATTTTTCATTTTTTTTCATTCCATTTTTTTTTTCATTTTACACCACCAATTTTCATAATATTTTTTCCATTCCGATTAAGGTATCTCCAGAACATGCATTTTGAACGCATCAACCGCTTCTTCTGGCGTCGAAAATGTTGGCCACGTAGTTTATTCTTGACGGAGGGAACAAAAAGAAATCATTGAGTGCCAAATCAGTACTGTACGGTAGATGACCCATCACTTCGATGTTTTGACCGATCAAATACTGAGTTGTTTGGTCTGATGTGTGAGAGCTCGCGTTGTCATGGTGAAGAATGATTCTGCGCCGCTGATTGTTTAATCTTCTTTCTGAAGACTTCTAGCAAACAAAGTGTGTACCATTCAAAATTGAGCGTTTTAAGATTTTCTAGCGGAACTGTAGCCATATACCCATTTATCCCATAAAAACAGGCGAACATTTGCTTCGAAGGGCTTCTTGCGCGAACAATTTTATTCGGTTTGGCGCATTTTAAAAGACACATACAGTCGACTGCTATTTACTTTCCGGCTCATACGAATAGATCCTAGATTCGTCACCTGTGTGGATACACTGCTTTTGACGGACAACGATTGTATTTTTTGAGCATTTTTTGCACCAATCGATATGAGTCTTTTTTTTTTTGATGCGGAATCCAACGCGCACAAATCTTTATCACGGCTAAATATTCATGTAAAATCTTGTGTATTATTGTTATACTATTGCCCAGGGATGCATCAATCTCACGATATGCCACATGACGATCTTGTTTTATCAGTTCGCGCACAGTATCGACGTTTCCTGGCACAACAACCGATTTTGGGCGACCTTCTTTAAATTCGTCCATGAGCGAACGACGACAACGACTGAATTTATTAAACCAGTGATATACAGTGGTTTCAGATCATGATTCATGTCCAAAAGTCGAAGTGAGTTGATCGATGCACTGTTGTTGAGAAAATGCACGTCGAAAACCGTAGTAAATCATCGCACGAAAATGTTCACGAGTTAATTTCATTTTTGAAGTGAAACTTCTTAGGCCGTGTTTCGATAATCGATAATTGGACGAGAATTGAGAGTGAAATTTCAAGGATAGTTCACGTTTAGGCACATTTCGTTACATGAGAGAGAAGAAAGATATAACGTAAAGAGAAGGAGAAAGCGAGCTATACATTCCCACGGGAGTGAAGCAAAAGAAAGCGACATATACAAACGATAAGATAAGATAGTGTCGCGCATGCGCGCATTGTAGATGTACACGCCAGACGTCATATATGAACAGCTGAGATACCGCGAGTTGTGTAATTAATATTTATCATTGTGTTTTGTGATTATTTACGTATTTTAAGAAGTTTCACTTCTATCACGTGCTGCACACGCATTTTTTTAAACTGAGATGAAATTTTCAAGTCACTAAACAACACAAATAGCGTCCGTATGGTAAAATGTTCTGAGTACAGTTAAGAATGTCAAACTTTATGATATATATGTCTAATGGCGTCTAGCAATACCATTGTTGTCAATAAAGCGAGTCTAATATAAGGAGATGGCTGAACAGAAACGAGCAGAGCAAGATCAAGTCAACTGGCCATATTGATGCCGGGTCGCAATCTCAATGCAACTTGCGCCATCCTACGGTGGACGTACGCAGCAGCAGTCAGTACGGACGAAATATTTCTATATATATATATTCTATATATATATATTTCTATATATAATATATATATATATATATATATATATATATATATATATATATATATATATATATATATATATATATAATTTCAAAATTCAGCTCGAGCTAGACTGATGACGACTTAAGGCCATAAACCGGTTGTTGAAAATTGCCTAATGCTTTTGTCCTCATCAAACTAGCAATCCAGTAGTTTGATGGGGATAAAGCATTAGGCAATTGTTACGGAGCGTGAAGCACGGAAAAAAAATCCTTCCGATGTTCATGCATACCTGGTATCTCCTCAAAAACCCTACCGATTTTCGATTCATCAAAAGGATCCTACCTGCAGCAAAAAAATTATTTATTTCAAAAATCCTAATAACGTAAAGCAGTACATTATGCCAGAGCAATCAGCTTGTGCAGTATGCCTCACTTCTTTCGATGAAAAAACATCAAAACTGAAGAGAACTGCCTCGAGTTTTTCACATCCAAAGAAATATCATGGTATCGAAGTGGAATAGAGTTACTGGCTCAAAAATGGATTGAGGTAATTGATTTTAATTGTGGTAATTGAGGTAATTGGTTTATATGTGGAGGAATAGTCCACAGGAATACATTTTTTTAAACAGTAAATAACTAAGTACCTCAAAAATGCAAATATTTTCGTTACACCCTAGTATGTTTTACTTGAATAGTTTTTACATGTTTGTGTATACCATGACTATTACGCAATGAATTTGGGTTGAAGAAAGTTTGCGTGTTTCGAAAATTTTTTCATAGTGGTAAAAACATAACCGAAGGGCAACATCTCTTGACTTTTTGGGGAGGATTCCAAATGACGCTCATTTTCTGCACCGTGCCTCATTACTTGTAATGAGGATATTTGAATACGGCGCGGAAACGAAGAGCCAAAGCTCTAAACTCATCTCGACTAAAAAAAGTCGTTATGAGTAAGTCAAATGACTAAAGCTTCAATTACAAAATTTGCTTTTTTGATAGCCAGGAGAACGTCCATAAGGAACTTGTGCCTAAAGACCAAACGGTTAACCCGCATTTTTACAGAGAAGTTCTTGAAAAACTTCTTCGTAAAAGATTCGTGTGAAATCAAACATAAAGAACACCTGTGTGAAGAATCACGCCAATGGGCCTTGCCAGAGAGTGATTCCAGTTAACGAGTTTTTGGTAAATAAAAACATCGCTATGGTCTCGCAGCCACCTTAATCACTAGACCTGAGTCCTTGTGACTTTTGTCTTTTCCCAGGATTGAAAATTCACCTCAAAGGACATCATTGTGGAACATTCAAGGGTATTGAAAAGGCCGTAACCGACCAGCTGAATGCAATTCCAGTAGATACTCTCTCTAAACTCAGATGAGTTTCATCTCTGCTATGAAGAGTGGACAAACCGTCTTCAGCGCTGTGTGGCTTTCCAAGGCAACTGATGCCTGTCAATCTGATACGCGTATAATTAGTTTTGCTGAGCCATTGCAGGATTAGACAATGTAGATTTGTAATTTCAATTGAGTAAAAAAATTATAACAAATCAGTCTCATTACATTTTATTATCACACACTTCGAACGCAGTAAATTTGACTTTTGTTGTAGTATTGGTGTTAAAACTGAATAATTTTGCTATAACTGCGGATCCTTCTTCTCTATTAACATTTTAATAATATCATCCATTGTTTACTTAGTTTTCGGAGCAATTGTGTGCAGGTATATCGGATTATTTTGCTTTTCTTTTATTTAATTTATAATAAAAAAATGTTCTTTTTCTGTAAGTTCATAAATAGGTTATAGTTTTCTAGTTGAGTTTATTATCCTTTCTCGAAAGTGGGGATTTTTATACTTGAGTGTTATTCATTGTTAGAAGCTTGTTGAGCAGTGTTAATTATTGTCTACCGTATTTGGGCAGTCCGTTTTTAATGTCACTTCTCTGTGGTGTAATACCACTACTTCTGTAGTGGTATTATCGTCTACCGATAGAAACAATTTTTCATTAGATATTACTTTAATTCGTTGGCTATATCTAATAATATATTTAAGATTGGCTACAATAAACTACAATTAAAGAAAAAAATAGTAAATCTAAGGGAATTATTCTGAATATAACGAAATAAATTTGTTTGAATGAATGAATTTATTATGTCGTCAATTCGTCTCCGTAGCTGCTGTTACTGTTTCTATTACACAGCCCAATAGTTGTTATGGTGCGAGGGTAATTGGAGCTGATTTCATACGAATTTGATGCCCTGAATTCAAACTTCGCATTATTTTTTTGCCTCGGATCTCAAATTTCTAAGAAATAACATTTTAGTGAAATATGCGTTACACTATTTTAAGTTAAATCCATGGATCAAATAAAAAAACTAAACACGGAATTTTTATTATTATATTATACAAATATTATTATATACAAAGATAGAGAAAAAAGCCATCGATGAGGGACAAACTCGTCCCAAAGAGCTCTGGTCGTTGGGATTGGCACTTCCTCTGAATGAGGGACATGGGGTCTTGCAGAGACTAAATCAAGATAAGTCCACTTGCTACCGTTGTTTCGATTGATTCCAGTAAGATTTACTGGGCAGAAATAACAGTTATCGAAGTAGTTTTTGGGTTCTCTCCAAATCATCGTTCGCCGAATTTTAGTCTCATTCTTTTCCCGGTAGTTCACTGTCGTAAATATTATGTACGAGTTTTACAGGCCAGATGGGGTGCCCACGTTTTACCTTGCTCACAAAGCCTAACATCCAAGTATCGAAGATAAGCTCTCTTTACAAAGTTACTAAGAGTTTTTCTGTTTTCTTTTAATGTATACTCTCCACACATGTAGCAAAACACATCAGGTTGATTTACACAACTTCTTCTACTTGCAACTCATTTTATTTCTATTCAAATAGAAATACAATCTACAACATATTACGTTTTAGGTTAACTTTATAATAACTCTTTCCTAAACACAAATATCACGCGAGACCAACTTCGATTTACCCTACACAACGAGAACTCACAAACTAACCTAAACTCTAGTTCGGTCTAGTTAAGTGCTGAAGGTCACTTCAGTTACTGGAAAGGCAATGTTTATGCCATCTAGTGGATTTTCCTGGAACTAACTCAACAGCGGACTGACAATAGGGCAAATATACAGGAACCAATCCTTGTACAATCCATATTTATTCAAGTATGTATGTATGTATGTATGTTTGTATTCAAGTATGTATGTAATTCTACATTCGTATTGAATGAAAAAAAACATTGATGGATAAGTGGATGTATCTAAAAAAGTAGAGCAGTTGGAGAAAAACTGATTTCATATTTATATTTAGCGCCCCAAATATAGCTAAAATCCTAGACACCAAATAATTTTGAAGTGAAAACTTCTTTAGCCTCGTTGAGCAATTTTTGGTTGGGGCAAAACCAATGGGTTCGGGTCACCGACATGCAAGTGATGTGTTACGCCAGACTGGCGACGCGTAGCGGCCTGTGTACATGTATACGCATATAAACACTAATACATAGTATATATTCGACTGTATCATAGGCGTGTTGGACTATCATAGGCGTGTTGGTTTTTGGATGGGTAAAATCTTGTGAGTTCGCGTCACTGACATGCTGTAGTAGCAGTAAGTGAAGTTAAATTGACCACGTGAAGAATTTCATTAAAAAAATAATACAGTTATTGCCTGAATCACTCAGTCTGAATTTATCGTAAAAATATCGTATCTATCGCCCGGCGCCTAATAAAACGACAATTTATCGTTCATTCAAATAATTTCAAGAATCCTAAGTAGTTAGACATGCCGTGCATTGGGGGTTCAAAAAAAGTGCGAAGCGCTGAAAATATTACACGTGTGGAGAAGTCTCCAGAAAGGTCGACGACGTGATGCACAATTAGGAAATTCTCCACATAGTTTACGCCAAATTTTGAAAAGTGATTTGCACGTGTTTTCTTATCAGTGGCGGTTGCTCCATAAGGGCACGTGGGCACGTGCCCCACCTAAAAATTTAAAAAATTAAATGAAAATTTGATGTCTGATAGTTACACTCGTATTTCTACACAGCAAAGTGTGTGTATGATACTAATATGCTTCAAGCAACAGCAGGTTCATTGCTGCTAATAGCTGACATTTGATTGCCTAATTTGATTGAATAATTTTCAAAAATTAATTTAACACAACATTAAGTTTAAATAAATTCTTCCACTGAAACCTTCGGTGTGAAACACTAAACTCGAAGAGATTTACCACTAAACACCAAATCACTTTTTGAAACTTCTCGTCGCACGTTTCGCTAACCATGTTAGCATCATCAGGAGATGATTTAATCTAAATTAAATCTCCTGATGATTTAATATATTTAAACAAAGCTTAAAGACAAAATAAACATATTATTATAATAAAAAAAACTGTTTCGTTTCTTTTAAAAGTTATAAATTATTAAAATGACATGTAGCGTGACAGTTACCCCACCCATTATAATAATGTATACATATTATTAATAATAATAATACATTATATAGAACAAGAAATATTTTCTCCCTGTAGAATACAAAATCACGTAAATTAAGTCATAATTATATAGATTTTCAAACAAACAATCTATTTCGCTTTGTTTATTTATATTGTACGTAATAGTCAATATATTTAATTAAAAATATGATTTTCGGTTCGTATTTATTTACGATAAAAATCCAAAATAAGCCAATAGTTGATAAATATGGAAAAATACTTTTAAAGAAGGGATAAAATTATTAATTTAATTATATGATCTATAATTAAGTTTTGTGGTAATAATGCTTAGAATAAATAAACAAGAGATATGCTTGAATATACATAAATGACAATGTATCAGATAGCAAAGACAGTAATGCGGTTTTGAATATTTTTAATAAAACAACGGTGTTAGTTTCGTCGACATCGAGTAAAATTTCTTTTAATCAGAAAAAATGTTACAATATAGGGCAGAAGTACAGTTTGTAGCCACTTTAAGTCATTTCGTATTTTTGATTAAGAATGAAATAAAATTGAACAAAATATTTAATAAAAATACATAAATTAATTAATCTTAGCTATATTAGTAATCGAATTATTAAAAGCAAAAACTTTTAAAACTTCTTTTATCATAAAAATTAAATCAATGGAATGTTCAAGTCAGGAAAGAGCTAACATATACACGGATCACTACTTGACTAGAAACTTAGCTTAAAACCTCGAAAACATATCCAAAAGAGACTGCTAATACCAAAGTTCGACCCTACGAAAATAAAACCAAACCTAACAGAAGAGCTTGATAAACAACCAGCACAGAACTGAAAAGAATTGAAACAAAAAATTATTAAAACAGCCTTAAAGTTGGTCCTTTTACAAAAACGTAGAAAACATCCGTGGTGGGATGAAGTTCGCGAGTAAGCAGTTTTAAGCCGAAGTAAAGCATTCAAAGATTGGAACTGTCAAAAAACAGAAATAAATTATAACATCTTTTTGGAAGTAAGAAAAGAAACATCGAAGCTAATTAGACAAACTAAAAAAAAAATATGAAAACACCCGAAACTTTTACAAAACATTTAAAACTAAATTAACAGGCTATCAACCCCAAAGTCTTTACTTCCAAAAGGAAAACGGACAATTAGCTCTAAACAACCAATACAATTGTAAAGAGCTTGCGAAATATTTTGAACAACTACTAAACTGTCCTGAGCCCTTAAACAAATTACCAACACTAAACCCTAAACAAACAAACCCAGATTCATTACCACCGAATGAAGATGAAATAATTAGGCAAATCAAGCGACTTAAAAATAACAAAGCTTCAGGTGATGCTGGAATCAGTACTGAACTTTTGAAATCCGCTGGTCCAATCAAGGAAATAACCAAAATTCTAGAAGAATTTTGGCGAACCGAACGAATTCTGGAAGATTGGAAAGATGGTCTAATCCATCCACTACATAAGAAAAAAGATAGAACGGATGTAAACATCTACAGAGGGATATTTCTTCTCTCAGTTTGTTACAAGATTCTATCTGAATGTCTACTAGACAGAGCACAGGGACAGTTAGAACCTAAAATTAGTCAATATCAAGCAGATCCTGAATCTAAAGTTGATCCTAAGACATCAAAAACTGTACAATAAAAATCTCGTCTGTACATTTGTGGATTTCAAAAAAGCATATGATTCTATTGACCGCGAATCTTTATTCCAAATCTTGAAAGAACAAGGACTAGATCTGAAAACGCTGTCAATTATTAAAGCCACACTAACTAACACAAGGTCAAAAGTTAAATTCATTGGTGACATCTCAGAGACCTTCGAAATTAAAACTGAAGTAAAACAAGGGGATAGATTCTCGCCACTCTTATTTAACTGTGCTCTAGAAAAAGTAATACAGGAGTAACGTGAAAAAAAGTCGGCCCTGAATATTGACCAGCCCATTAAACTGGGGAGAACCAACATCAAAATTGATTGTCTGGCGTTTGCTGATGATCTAGCAATTTTGGCTCAAGATATATTAACGGCACAAAAACAGTTTGAAATCCTAAAAGAAACAGCAGAAAAGGTAGGACTCCAAATTTCCTTTGAAAAGACACTATACATGACTAAGAACATTATTTATAAAAACAAAATATGGTAACATCAGACGAGTCATGGAAAATGGGTTGAAAAAAGCGGCCAATAAGGGTAGATGTCAAAAAATGGAAACGGCATTGAGACTTAGACAAAATATTTACAACAAAAAATGCATATCTAAAAACACAAAACTGAGACATTACAACACAGTTATTATGCCAGAATGTCCATATGGGGCAGAAACACTCATTTTGAATAGAAAGAAAGATATCGAGGACACTGAAAAGGAAAGAAAAATCATAAGAAAAATATTACCCCAAAAAAATAAATAGCACAACATACCGACTTCGAGAAAACCTAGAAATCAAACAATACATAGATATACATGGCGATATGAGAAAAACAAGACTTAAGTTTTACGGGCACATAAAACGGATGAATCCGAGTAGTCTAACTAGACAAATAGTCGAATTTTATATGAAAACAGGAGTAGAGCTAAAGTAATAATTAAATGGATTACTGCAATTAAAGAGGACCTAAGATCAGCAAATATTACACAAAGTGAAATACAGGATCTATCCTGTAGGCTGTTTCAGATACAAGCTTAATGTTTGGAAGGTTGGCCAGAGAGAAAAATGTAGGAAGACTGGAGCAACTTGGTCTGACGAAAGGAAAAAAGCTCATAGCGAAAGAATGAAATTAGTATAGGCGCAAAGGAAGGCTAACAACAACAAACGCCTCTAACTGTACTTCGCGTGGTCCACCAGGGCCCATACATGAATAATAATAATAAAAATTAAATTAAATTGTTTTATAATACCTCTTTCACCATTAGTGGCCATAGAGGCACTATTTTTGGTCATTGATTCTACCACTTTTGGCCATATCGAGTTAAATTTTTTGTTGAAAGGTAGTATTATACATATTTACTTAATTAATAATTAATATATTTATTCTATATATGAAACTTTTGGGAGCTATTTTTTTTTAGTTTTTTTCTTCCAATTTTGCTTGATCTATTTTTACATTTATCTCCTTTCTTCTCTTTCTTTAGATCCCATTATTTCTATCCGCTTATCAGGCGTTATTACCGAAGGTAAATGTTCCACTTGACGTTTTCGCATCTAATGACTTTCAACGCATTGTAATAGTATTAAAATTAGAAAAATTCTCTGTACTAACATTATTAATTAAAGGTTCTTCTATCACTTCAATAACAATAGATGATTGGGTAGTTTTATTACTAGAGGGAAAGCTGTTCAAACAGTATTCAAATTTTCATTGTTATCTGCTAGGAGATTCAACGAAAATAGGTATTTTCATAGGTGGAATTTTGGTTAGTATTATCAGACTTGAGAGGTTCCAAAAGTTCTTCGACTGAAAAAAGGCAAAAAAAATTAATCAAAATTAAAACATGATTCAAAATCTTATAAAACAACCAAAGAATGGATAACTGAAAAAAGATCAATAGTGGAAGGTTAAATTTTCATCATGTTTTCTTCATTCATATTCACATTCATGAACGTTAATGGTGAGAAACTCAGGAAACGAACAGTCAATGTTATCACAAACATGATTGATAGATCATCTCAGCCTACGTTGGTCGGGTTTACAATGCCAAAATGAGAAAGCAGTTCAACTGCTCAATTCAGCTTAGTACCTTACGAACAATGTGGTAAGTTTGTAAGAGAACTGCTCGTTGCCCTACTGTGGTAATTGATTTTAAAATACTAAGAATTTCCAGGTTTTTGGAAAAGATTTTGCTTACTAGACCTTCGGCGGATATAACAAAAGGTAACCCTTCCACTTTCTGGAGTTTCCATTGATTTTTCAGATAAAATGCAAGATTTTCGTACTTCGTTTTTCTGATGTTGTGAGAGAGTGGTATCGTAATGTCAATTATGAAAGCTCTCCTCTGCTTTTTGTTAATTAGAACAATA
The DNA here is from genome assembly GCA_031761425.1 of Cosmopolites sordidus. NCBI lineage: Eukaryota > Metazoa > Arthropoda > Insecta > Coleoptera > Curculionidae > Cosmopolites > Cosmopolites sordidus. The sequence continues at coordinate 362,745 of JARFXV010001565.1, forward strand.
TCCGGCCTATTACAGTCAACCGTCCGATCTGTTCTAATTGGTCTATCCCAGTAAAGAATGGCATCGGCTGACTCAAGCACGGGGGCTGGCGTGTACTTGTAATATGGTGGAGGCATCTTATCAAATAGCGAGTGCTTTAAAGCGATTTGCTGGTGTATAATTTTCGTCGGCTGATTATGCCTGCCTAGATAAGCATTAGGGGCAAGTACTGGACACCCTCCAATAAGGTGTTCAATTGTTTGACAACAATTGTTAACAATTGTTTGACAACATCCATGTGTAGTATATGTCTTTCATAATTTTTTGTCCTTACCACCTTATCTTGAATAGCTGTCGCAAAGCCCTCCGTTTCTAGATATAATGGTCCATCGCTAAGCCACTTCAGAGACAAATGTTTGTCAATGGAGTCATCCTCAAATGATTCATCATCTCCCATGTAATGTCTGCTGTTTCCATTCTTGAACGACATCCTTCAGTGTTCTACTATCAACACGATTTTGTCTAGTTAGATTCAGTGGCGTGAGACTCTGGTACTTCTTTACAACCAGTTTCATTAGTCTGCTATTTGAATTAATGAAGCGTTCTCCCATCCTATTCTCCTGGCTGAGACAAAGATTTTTGATATTTACAAGCCCTTTGCCTCCCAACTTTCTTGGAATATATAGCCTTTCTGTGGACGAGTTTGGATGTAAACACCGGAACTTTGTCAATGTTCTTCGTATCAATCTATCCAGTTCATCAAAGAATATGTCAGAGTTAGCACTGCCTAGCCATTGATCACTTTAATAAGGTTTCCTCCATTCAATTTGGTGTTTAAGAGTTTTGTAAGACGCTTTTGGTACAAACTCAAAAAATTCTTTAATAGGCCATGATCAAATTTATGGTTCTGAAGTATTCCCAAATATGAATCTTTTGATGCTAATTCTTGTACGCCACAGACTGTTGAATGTTGTTCTTTTATTATTCCCTTTTGTATGCTGATAGTGGAGCATTTCTTCAGTCCAAATGACATTTTGATATCCCTACTAAATATTTCGACTGTTTTTATTAATGAATTTAGTTTCTCTCTTGTTTCTCCATAGAATTTTAAGTCGTCCATGTATAACAAGTGTGATTGTTTTCTGGAATTTCTCATGTAAAGTTTGTAGCCAATATTGCTATTGTTAAGTAATGTGGACATCGGATTCAACGCTAGGCAAAACCAAACGAGGGAAAAGAAATCTCCCTGAAATATTCCTCTCTTGATATTTGTTGTTATGTTAGTGAACGAATAAACTAGTCTTTCATTTACTCATGAGACACCTTTAAGAGTTTGTAATCTGCGGACAAATTTTATAGATGTTCAAAACTTCTGTTAACCCATCATGTGCATATGATATAGCACATATTTAAGTTACGCTGTTTTTTCCGCGCTTGCGCAAGAACTACATCATCGATCGTCAGCTGCTCCTTACATCCCATACTGGCCCTAACACACTCCTTTCGGCACTTCTTAAAATATGTTATTATAGTCACAATGTTGATACATTTTTTCGTTGAGCATGGCTGTGAATAATTTATACAATACGGATAAACATGTTATCGGTCTATAGTTATTGGGTTGGTTAGCATCACCCTTTTTATATAACAAACATGTATTGCCCTCCATCAAAAAATCAGGGAAAGTATCAGGATTCGCCATTACTTCTTTAAACGCATCGGCAAGAACCTGGCAATCAGTTGTAAAGTTTTTGATCCAGAAGTTGTGTAGTCCATCTGGCCCAGGCGTCTTTCAGTTTTGAGTTTTCTTGATGGCAGTGTAAAAGTCAATGGCTTCAAGATCGTTGGATTCCATTTGTGGAAGTGTATTTTTTATAACCATCGGATCTTTTCCACACAGATTTCCAATATTTTTCAAAATTAGATACATTCACATTTTCAGGTTCTGATTGGTTGTCCTTGGTTTCAAGTTATCTATAGAACTTCTTCTGATTATTTTAAAATATCGCATTTTTGTATCTGATATCTCATTGTATCTGACTAATCTAGCCCCTTTCGCTTTAGCTGTCTGCCTAAATTGATCTTTGAGGTCTAATAATTTCTCGCTAAAGTCAAGTCAAATTCAATGATATATTTTTTAGCGATTATTTTCGGTTTTTTCATCACTTTCAGGTTTTTTCATCACACTCAGAAATAATGTCAACTTTCGCCCGAAAATCATTGATATCATTTTCGAGGTACTTTTTCCAGGCAGGTGTATATTTTTGGATATTGCGCTTTGTTGAATTGGAGGTGTAAGTTTTTTGACCTGAAAACTGCTGCACAATATAGCGCAAGATGTATATTGCTAAGATCCATTATTCCTGATAGATGCGATTCGAAAACTTTAATGACCTGCATTATAGTAATGCGGGATTTCGCAATGTTGCGCAGTATCGGTATTTTTGGCCTACATAGCGGATTTGAGCCAGTAAAGTGGACCAAGAGACTGTAGAACTTTTCTAGTATGTTAGAATAGTCTGCATGCATGGCTGTTTCTTCATTTTCACTTGTTGGTACTTTCGTTGTTAGAATTGGAGTCTGTACTACCACTTGCTCCTCTGTGTTCAAGTTAAGGACATCCGTGTCATGTTCTTGAGGTGGGCCATATATAATGTTTTGGTGTAATTTATAACCGACTTCTCTCTTGATGTTCATTAACTCCGTTTCGTTAAGATATTTTTCCTTAATATAAGATTTTTACGGTCTTCTAAATTTTGTTCTAATAACTGTGTTTCAGCAAACCTCTTCTCATATTCTTGGTGAAGTGCACTTCTCCATCCAAGTAGCGGTTTATCTGCGCACTGGTTCATGTAATAATAGACACTCATTACTTTAATATTCATTTCACGTGTCCATTTGACTCGCGGAGTGCGCTCGATCCTACTGACAGTCCTCCTGATGGGGGCGAGCCAGCCGGTACCTGATTATTAGCTTCTGCTTTTTGTTGGGTTTGCATTGAAGTCTCCGGAATGTTATTATTATTATAGGATGTCGAAGGAGTAGGATTTTCGGATGATGTGGGAAAAAAGGTAACCAATACCTGTAGCTCTCGCATTTTTAAAACGCTGTACATGTTCAGCATTTATTTTGCTTTCGACATATTCTCGATGAGTTGACTTGCGCAGATTTTTACAAATTTGATTCATTGGATTGGATTATTTTGAGCTTGTATTGTTTCAATGCGCTTTGTATAATTCACTGCATTTGCATCAAATGGATATAAACCACATGCCTCAAATGCACTTTTGATGACGTTTGTGAAATCTTCTTCGGTAATAAGTTTGGACAGAAAAGACGGAACATTATGTTTTTGAACATCTCCACCATTATTTTGTATGGGCCATTTTCGAATCAGAGTTTTCCATCTTTGTTTCAAAGGAAAAAAAAGATACATCCAGTGGTTGTAAAATATGCGTAAAATGAGAAGGAAAACAGCACAGGATGATTTGTTTATCTTTGCAAAATTTACGCAGTTGGATAGAGAACCATAAGATCGAGAATAAGATCTAAGAATTAAATACAATAACTGGTAATTGAATTTCACTCTTCAGGGGAAATGGGTAAAAGATGTTCGTAAAATATTCATAAAACGATTCACTTCTCATCCATCCGTTCTCTGATTTTCCTATTCTCCAATCTTTTGGAGTAGAGTCAACACACATTTTAGGAAATTGTTCATATTTGAAAATAGTCAGCGACGGTACAAATTCTCCAACAGCGTTAACAGTAAACAGTGTAGCAACATTTTCTTTGTCATTACCAGCTACATCATACACAGCTCTTACCTCTTTCTGCCAAGACCAGGCCACCCTTTGGTGAAAGATGTACCGTCGTCTCATCCATATCAAATACACGTCGAGGGTCTTTAAGGATCTCTATATTTTGATCAAGTTCTTCTGCCACCTGAGAGAACCAAGAACATATGACATTTTCAGTAACAATTGCTCGAGCTTTATAAAAATGTTCAGCTCTTTTTTGTCCTACACGTGGATGACGTTTAAAGAATCCTTCGGACTAATTTCTTCCGGGAACATTATTTTTAAAATGATTACATAAACCTACTGCTTCCACTAATTGCTTAACAGAATGTATCAAACAATCTTTGTTAATAGGAAAATTCATTGTATTAGTTCCCGATAATCATTCCTTCAATTTATCTTCAATGCTACGACCAAGTACACATTCAGGACCAACTCGATCTGAAATTTCTGGTATTTTTCCGCGGATTTTATTGCGTAACGCATTTCTGGGAATGTAGTATAATTTACTAGCTACTGCAATAGCGATCCCATCTTTAATCATGTTCAGGGCATATTTTAAATCGATTTCCGAATATTTGAAAAATGTCCTTTTAGATTTCTGTTTACTAATTGTGGTATTCTGTTTAATATTGTCGATTTAGGCTTTTTTCAATAGACTTTTCTTTTATTGGGTATGACATTTTAACCTATAAAATATAAAATAATAAAAATATTAGTTTGTTGTATTAACTTACAAATATATTCGAATTAACTTTAAAATACCTTAAAATTATTTGAGTATTAGTAATTGATAAAAGACGTGTAAACAATGGAATAGATTAAATAAATAAAATGATCTCCAGAACTGGATATCGTGTGCACTATTGGTAGCCATGGTACGACCAAAAATAACGCTTGTATGTTTTCGCTGTTCGGGTTGTAGCCATGGGCTATTTTATTCATATTTTAGGTTACTATATGTAAATTAATATTTTTTTATGAATTATTAAATTATTTAACTAGTATATACAACTGAGCAACTGCAAGAATATTGTAATTTCTAATAAATATCAATGACTTACTTACCGGTGTCTTTCTTAAGATTCTTAATAACAATAATAACATAAATAATAATATTTGTTATGATACACCACGAATCCAGATATTTTTTTAATAATTACTGAAACTATACTTTTAATGAGTAAAAGAAAGTATTCGCAATATTGCCAACATATCTAAGAACCCTAGAAATATACTATAAAATGATATAGTAATAATGAAATGCTTAATATATCAATATAAATCTCAAAGTGGCCATAAAGGGTGCAGTGGCTACAAACGGTATAGTCCAGTTCAAGATATTCCGTTGCCTTTCGGCAAAATATTAATTGCCCCAATAAATTTCAGTAAAAATATTCCTAGTTTCTTCAGGGCGCCAGAGTCGGAATGGTTAAACTTCTGAATAATTTTGGAAAAAAATAAAATATTGTTAAATTATGATTATTATTATTAATATCATTATGTATGACTAAAACATTGTTTATTGGTTTGTGTATTTTGAATTTATTAGTACAATAAAAATAAATAAATAAATACATTTATCTATTAGTGCAATAAAAATTATAACTTAAATTTAATTATACATTTACTTCGGTTTCACTCTCACTATCACTTTGACCTGCATTAATAATAAGTGGTTCTATATTATTAGTAAATGATACATAGGAATCTTCTATTTTAATAACATGGTTAATTGAATTTATCCAACTTTCTTTGGGAATACTATCTACAACCTTCCTAATTAATGTTGCAGCACTTGCACTTAGAGTCAGATAAATGTTTTCTGCTCTAACATTGGATTTTACCAGATGGTACATATGCTCAATTGGATTAAAAATACAGTAATACGGGGGAAGGCGTAAAACCGTATGTCCTATATCGGCAGCAATGATATCACATCCATATTCCTTTTTAATAATAAATGTCTTTAATATTTCTAGAAGATTGCATTTTTTATATGTATTTTCGAAGTATATATCGTTTTTTTAGTATATAGTTCTGAATTTCCAATTTAGTGTTATTTGCATTAGGAATTTTATTTTTTTGCCGGTTATGACAACTAGCATTGTCCATCATAATTGCGCTTTCCTTAGGTACATTGGACAAAAGGCTATTTATAAACCAATCTTCTAAAAGTCCTCCTGTGGTGTCGTCATGTTAGTACAAAGATAAATGTTTAATATTTTTGGAGGACAACCGTAAACAATTTGGAACCCATCCATCCTAGGAACAAGCATGTAAAATTGTAATTATTTTTTCCCTTGTTTGCTGGGGCTTTGGTTTGGCATTTTCTTGATATATCTACCTATCCTTTTGCTGGCGTCTCATGTGTATCGAACCATGTTTCATCATGGTACATAATGGGACGATTTTTTAATAGATATTTTTTTATAGATCTTAAGTAGTCAAACCGCCATCGTCGCAATCATTGTGATTCCATTAATATTTGTCCGACATGCAAAACTCATTAGAAATCAACTTCTCCGGAGGCTAGTTCTGCTGCAAAGAATGTTGGTTTCATCTTTCCTTAGTCGTTGTTGCAATTAATGTAATGCAGGCACAGTTTGCTCTTCATACATAGCATAAATTTTGCTTAGAATTAAGTCTTTGTCGCTTTCGTCAACACATTTGCTTTTACCAGAATCACTACGAACTTTTTTGGTTTTAATTGGCCTCGTCACAATATCTTTAACTGTAGACAACGGCGTTTTCGTTAATGAAGACGTTTTTGCTTTTGCGTTTTTGCATTTACATTAAGCTCCCTATTCAATGAACAAACATACACATTTTTAACAATTTGCTGAGCATCGGACGATAAATGTTTGCTTTTAAAATTAGCACTACCGGAGGCACAATGATCATTATTTGCCAAGCACGCCACATTTTTAGCACATTTGGAATAATAAAAATACGATCTAAATTATAGAACTGCACTGTTTAAGAAAAGAATGCGAACTAAACTAATATATTTCGAAACTACTAAACCAGATATACAATTAATTTTATCTTTTCGCCTGTTATTTTATTAGGCCCGGCCCTGTTTACTTTTTTTGCTGCTTTGCCGGGTTTCGTTACGACAGAGGTTGTTAACAGAACGGTATATCTTGAACCGCACTATACATCTGCCCTATTTTTTGCGAAAATTTATCAGGTCTTTCTATCTCCCCTTCTTTTTACACTTTCGGATGCCGGTCATTTCTCTCATGGTTTTATTAGTAACTCTGCCTCGTTTTGTCTTTCCCGTTAGATGCGTTAAATCTCGTTTCCGTATCATCTATCACACGTGTTTGTTTTGTATTTTCTATACAGTACGTAAGGAAAAGTACTCTCGTAAATTTAACCAACGATTCTTCACATCATTTTAAAGAAAAAAATCCCAAGAGATAAAATCTGAGGGTTCCCGAGAAAAATAAATGCAATTATTAAATCACCAATAGAAAAGCTATAATAAGTATTAATATTTTAAGCAAATATGTGGACAGGCCGATTTGCCAAATACTAATTGGTTATTATTTAACGAATAAGTTGCAAATAAACTAATGAACCTTGCTATATTTTTTATTTAAGAATCATGCCCTAAATTGGTCCTGAAAGATGTGGCAACGGCGCAATATCACCACAAATATGATATTTTAAAATAGCGACAAAAAATTCTTCCAGTGTGTCAGTGCGTGCATATAAGTTCCATTTAAAACCACTTTCGATTGTACATAGAATAGTAAAACAGCAATTATTCTACCCTTATGCTGTACAAAGAACTCTCACCTGCTGATTTTTCATACAGGCAAAGATGTTGTGGATAGTTTATTGACCAAAACCAAGGAAAAGGAATCAAAATTATGTATGTCCAAATATTTTATTATATTCAATATTTTATCAACCAAACAAAATTCTTTCAAAAATGGGATGGTAGACATTAATAACACTTAATTTAATAAAACAATTAATCATGCATTTATTAATGTAACATGAATCGTTTAAAAAATTAGTGCTAATAATTCAATTTTGACATCAAACGACAATGAGTAAGTTTTCATTTTTTTCGTAACAACACAATCCACATTTTTAATATTTATGGATTCCGCAGTTGGTTTCTTGTAAAACATTTTGTAAACATTAGCTTTTTAAAGAATAAACTTGAAGCTTTTTAACATTTCAAATGTTTATTACAGATTTTAATTTATTTCTTATTAGGGCGTTCTTAAGAGTAGCTTAAACTAATACGGACTATTAGTTCAAGCTATAGAAGAAAGGCTGAAGAAATGTGCAGTCATTACATGGAGCATGTCATTACAAATCTCTTACATCAAAATCCTTCCAACGCCTGTTATAACTTTTTTTCTAAATATTTTATCTCATATGATTATTTAGGTACATTTTTCAGGTGTATTTTATATCATGTGGTTTGGTTTGGTCTTTTATGCTTTATTCTTAAAATAAAGCAAATACCGTAATATGCATACGAGGATGGTCCGAAAAGTTCTCGGCATGGCAACGAAAATTCATAATTTTGAGATTTTTTCAACGTAGTCAGCTTACAATTCAATACATTTAGACCAACAATGTTTCAGCTTTTTTAATATCCTTCGTATAATGTAATTTGTTCAACTTAAGTGAATCGTACCCTTCAGTTGGTTCAGCATTGAAACGTAATACTCCCCGATGGTGGTCCAACCTTTTGTTACGTAGTCTATGAGCATCATATCACAAAAATTCGAGAAAACGCCTCCATGATTATTCCCTCAGATGGAACTGCTTTCAGTTTCATTGGCACCCTTTTACTTGATCTCAACCACTGGACTGCTGCTGGTTTGCAATGGTGTCTGTCTCATCTACTATTACAAAATGTCGAATAAATTACAGATTTTACTCTACATATCTTTCGCCTTATTAAGACATTCTAAAGAGTTGCTTGAACTAATCGGACTATTAGTTCAAGCTATAGAAGAAAGTCGGTAGAAATGTGCAGTCCTTACATGGAGTATAGTCATTACATAAGTATGCGCCATCGCTAGTTGCACACTTTGCCATCCCTATTTCAATTTACAGATGCCTTCCTAGAAAAACCGTTCATCATTTGAAGTGGTCCAGTCCTGTAATCTCTGTAATTGTTGAAGTGTTTTATGGAAAGTGCGTAAGACATCGATGAAAACAAGTGGTAGTCGGAGAGGGCCAGCTCTGGTGAGTACGGCGGGTGTGGAAGGAGTTCCCAGCCAAGTGCAAAAATGGTGTCTCCGACTGCTTTCGCTGTGTGTGATGGAGCGTTATCGTGCTGCAAAATCACTTTTCCGTGTCTTGTAGCCTATTCTGGGCACTTTTTGATCAATGCATAGGATTTAAATTGATCATTTGTTGACGGTAGCGAAAGGTATTAACTGTTTCACCTGATTTTAGAAGCTCATGGTACTGCGATTCGGCCTTACGATCGATGTTGATGGCTATCCTGGGTCAACTCATGATTTTCTGTGTTTTGGGTTCTCGAAATACATCCATTTTTCGTCTTCAGTCCCGATCCGATGCATAAAAGTATTTCTTTCATGCCAAGAAACCAAAACTTCGCACAATGTTTTTTGCTTTTCCATCTATCTGTCGTTCAGCTGATGTGATATCCATTTTCCTGCTTTCTGGATCTTTCCCATGGCATGTAGACGATCACAAATGCTCCGGCGACCAACATTTAACCTCTCTACCATATGCTGTTGTTAAGTTTGTATATCGTCTTCTTCCAACAATGCTTGCAATTCGGCGTCTCCAAATTTTTTCGGTTGACCTGGGCGTTCTTTTTTTGAATCGTCTAAAATAACGCCCACAATCATCTTGCGTTGGTATATTGTCTGCGTAAGTTTCTACAAGTATACGGCATCTTTCGCTCTCGTTTTTATTTTGAATGGACAAGAAAAGCAGTACGTGCCGCAAATGCCCCTTATTTGGTTCGAAACTCAACATCTTTACCATACGAAAAAAATATTTCCTTAACTTGAAGTCGTTTAAACATCAATGGCGTTTTGAAAGATGTTTTCGTATTAGCCACTCATTCACAGTAGCAATTTTATGTTCGTTTTCAGAAAAATTAATTTCCCGTAAATATTTCTCACTTTAGGGAATAAAAACAGATCGCTAGTGGTGAGATTTTGGACAGACTATTAATAATTCTCCAAACAAGCATTGGTGATGGTTACCATCAAAAGGCAACGCTGACTAGGCCTTAACGCCTTATACTGGTGAATTATCATTCACAGCACCAAACATTTTTCTGATTTTGCCTCTTTTGTTTTCTTTGTGAGGGTCCATGTCTCATAGCCATAAGTGACTACTATAAGGGTTTGTTACCCTTCATAATACAATTTCTGGCATCTCCTATGAAGTTGTTTTTTTCGTCAAGTTTGCTTCCCAGATACATAAATTCCTTCACCACTTAATTTTGTTCTCTTTTTTTCCATCACCTATGTTTTATCTATATTTCTAGACGGGCCCTTTTGGCTTTTACCATTATTACATTTACTTTATTACTTTTACCTTTATTACATCATTTCGATCGTGTCAATATGTTTAGGTCATCACTTTGTTTAATACTATATTAGGTTTAAATTACCATGACCCAATAATTACCAGTAATGAATTACCATGCCCCAACTCAATTTTCCAGTCTATTTTAATGCATTTAATCACAAACTTTTGGTATATGGGGTATATAGTAAGTATGCGATATATAGTAAGTAGCGTGTAGTATGTAGTAAGTACTATATACTTCACGCTAATGTATGTAGTAATTAATAAAAAAAACTTAGTTGTAGGAACAAGCACAAAAAAATATTTATTCGTGACGTCATATAATTTATAAACTTAACATTTATATAAAAGTAACTATAAAACGATGCTATATAATCATTGGTAAACCAAATTTATCTAGTGGGATCAAATCTACAGAGGTAACTACCAAAGTGGCAAGCTTTCTTTGCTCCAATGGTACATTCTCATCAGGAACCATTACCACTTGCATTCCTGCACTAACAGCTGCTTGTACTCCATTAGGAGCATCTTCAACAACCAAACATTTTTCCGGCTTTGGCTTATCAGGAAATCTAAAAGCATTAATGAACATGTTTTCATAAAAGTTAGGAGAAATTGTTTTATCTCACCTAGAAGCCGACAATAAAAATATATCTGGACTAGGTTTTCCCTCTTTTACTTCTGGATCAGTACCGCCACAAACCACATGATCAAATAATTTGAAAAATTCCCTGTGTTTTGCTGCTTTAAGTTCAAAACTGTTTAAGGATGAAGAGGTAGCTACCGAAATTGGTATTTTGTTATCATACAGATGTTGCACCAGTTTTTTAGCACCTGCAGCATGAAGTAAAATGTAATTTAATATTTTATATATATATATATATATATATATATATATATATATATATATATATATATATATATATATATATATATTTAACTGTAAATTGTAAGGCCCTTCTGCACACTTTTATACATTATTATCCATAAATATCAAGGTACACATAAATAATGTCATTTTTATTCTGTTGACTTTGACAATGATCTGTTGGCTGAAACAGCTAATCCCATACCATCCAGGAATTAACCACAAAGCTTAAAACTTCATAGTCTCCAATACAATGGTGTTTAAAACAATTGAATAAAGTGCAAAGAGAAGGAATGTTGGCGCCATATCAAATTTTAGTTGAAAATCAAATTTAACATTAACAATCTGTGGTACACTTTTGTCCAAGTAGGCAGAGAACTTTTCTTCAACAAGTTGTTACTGATGGTGAAAAGCGGATTATATACAGCAATCCACATAACCAGGTCTTCCTCCTAAAAGTGTTACTATCAGTATGATGGGATTTTATAAGAATTATTCACTATGAATCTGAATCCTAATGAAACCATAAATGCTGAATATTATTGTGCCCAGTTTGATAGACTAAATATGGCTTTGATTCAAATACGTCCAAAACTGATTAATTGAAAAGGTGTTATTTTGAAGCATGTCCTCATAGTACCAAAATCAAGAAAACAGTCAAAGAGCTAATCTGTCAAAATATAAAAGACAAACACCAAAAATTACTAAAAGTTATATGTAGAGACAGATATTTCTAAACAATGGTAAAGGTGGAGATAAGTATTCATAAAATAAGCATGTGACAGAATACCACATGAGCACTTCATGTTAATTACGAAATATAACTTGAAGTGAACTATTAAGGCCGACAATGCCTGGAGAATATAGAAGACAAAACAAAATAATAATTTTCCCACAGCTTAATCTGGGTATATATAATGTATTTTATGCAAATGCAAGAAATTTCCTTCTGTCGACTTTTCTGGTAAGATGCTCCACCTTCTGAATCTAGGTTCAGCCAAAATACCAAAATAACCTTTGATGAATATTTAAGTACAGTTACATAAAAAAAAAACTTAATTAATATTAGGGTATCAACAACTTGAATAAAGAAATTTACCACTAAACACCAAATCACTTTTTAAACTTCTTTATGTACATTTCACTAATCATGTTATCATCAGGAGATTAAATTATCGTGATGTTAACATGGTTGGCGAAACGTGCGTCGAGAAGTTTAAAATAAATTATTTGATGTTTGGTGGTAAATCCATTTAAGATTAGTGTTTCACACCAAAGGTTCCTATAGAAAGATTGAAGTGAGTCTTAGAGTTTAATAATGGAATAATTGAACACAGTTTAAATATTAAAACAATACCTAAATACCCATGGATGGTATATATAAACAGTGTGCTATATACAAACATATATTATGCCATTTCTACTATAACCAACCATTGCAAATTAACATAATTTCAACATGATTCAACAAACATGACTCTAAGCAAGCAGTAGTCTAGTAATACCTGGCATCAAAGGAACATGATGTTTTTCAAAGAAACCATGAGAAATGGTACGGAATTCATGCTGAAACTCATTAGTTGGAATGGGAAGTTGCATCTCATTTACAGCTATTCTGGCTGATTCCTTTTCAATTGTTCCTATTACTTTCGCCACTATTTCATTGGTATACACTTTACCAAATCTTTTTGCAATGGAAGAAATGGCATGTTTGTAAATTTTTTCAGTATCTAGAAAAGAAAACTTTATTACTCACCAGGAAATATTTCAGGATCAGCCAAAACAATATTGTATTCTTCTTGAATAATTGTATCGTATTCTTCCCAGGTAATTGGTAAGTCAAGTTCTTTTACAATAAATTTAGATGCTTCCTCACGATGGGACCCCATCATTTTTGATTTCAAGTCCCATGTAAAAACTTTGCCATATCGCCCCACCACGTTTTGAATCGCTTTTGTATATAATGGTTCAGTATCTATAAATTATTACCAAAATAAAGGATATATCCCCTGGCGCATACACCATTACTAAATACCCACCTTTAACCTATCCCATAACCATCATTACATAAAACATTTTTTTCATAGGGGTAATTAGAGCAAAATTACATAGTGTGACCTCCATTTATTACATAATACTTTTTTGTTTCTTACCTAATAAGACTCCATCCATATCAAAAATCACGTGAGAAATTTGCCTAAACTTTGACATCGTTGCTAATTAGATATTAATTGGAATAATATTGAAAATATTACAACTTCAAATAATTAATATGAATAGCAAACATGAAAAAGCACAAAAACAAAGTACACTTCCAATCACAACAATAAATCAAAATTTAAGGTTATAAATCTAATCTTCTTCTCTTCTGCTTCGTCGGACGTTCATCCAGCACTGCTCGGAAATTTGAAACAGTCAAAACAAAAATTAGTTGGATGTACTTTCTTTTGCTTACTTTTGTCTTTATTCAGAAATAACTAGGCATGTGGCAATTCATGGAAACCTTGATGTGGAGTCTATATATCTCCTTGATTAAATTTACTTAGTTATCTAATATTTTATCAGGACTGTTAAACTGTTAATTCTAGATAAAATAAAACAGTCATTGCTATTTTAGCCTTGTTAAAATTGGTAAAAATTATTTTGTTTGTATTTATTAATTATGCTTTGTTGATTTTATATCAAAAGGCGATATAAAGAAAATACTATGTAGGTTCAGATAATTTTAAGAAACCATGGCATTACTGCAAGAAAGCATGTGGTCGTGGGCGTGGCTAAACTTGCACATTGAGAGGGCAGATATTCATAGGTTCATTCAAGGCAGAAAGAAAAAGATGCCATTATCACAATAAATTGCGACTGCGCTTTAAGTCCAAATACACATTTTTTAGTTGATTTAGATTGGAGCGGGCCTTGTATTCATCCATGAGTTGTCAGAATTCGGAAATAAGAGTTGGTTGAGTGAGGGTGAGCTGTTGTGCCTTAGTTATTACGTGACAATTCGTGATGAATGATAAGTAAATATTGAGAGAAATATAGTGCATATCCCTTATAAATTCGTTAAGTAATGGCTGTGATGAAGAGAATTGATAGTGGTCGAGTTAAAATGTGCCGGTTACAAAGTGTTGTTTTGTTTTTCGTTGTTTTTATCGTGGAAACTGCTTTAGCAAACCCCCGCAGTTGCGATTCAGTGAGGGTAGGTATCGAATCCAGGGGGATTCCAAACCCACAGGTGCTTTCGAAACCTCAAAATGGTAAGTATAGTTTATGGTTTTATTATTTTTGCTCCCTTTATTTATTGTTTTTATAAAGTAACTTTTTCTAGAGTGCAACCATTTGATTTTAGTATCTTATTTCCAAATATATACTCTTAAGTAAAATTTAATCAGTGATTATTTTTAAAATTTTAATATTAAAATGATATATCAGATTTTTAACTTATTTTGACTGATGTTTAGTTCATGTTTGTTTTTCGAATATTAATTTATTTCGTATAAATGTTAATATGTTTTTTTTAATTAGAATTTCTTGAAATAAATTTTCTTATGGATAATATTTGTAGCTCTTTTTTTTATCTATAATTGGTTTTTCTTCGTTTTTGCTAATAGCGATGTTTTTGACTGAAAGAATGTTTTTCATGAATGTTATGATGTTACATATTCTATTTTCTTCTTGTTTTTATACAAATAATTTAGAAAATAAAGTTGAAGATTGTATTTTAATTGTTATCACTATAGCAAGCTGGCACTTGAATAAAAGTTGTTGAATGTTAAAATAAAATGTTTTAATTTATTTTTGCTATTGATACATTATCAAACATTAGCTGAAATTCTGAATTAATATATACATTATTATCTAAGTTAGGTATCTAAATACCTAACAATAATCAATTTTTTTTATTGGGTAAAACATATCTTATTTTGAAGTTGCCGGTAGTAATCTATATTATATAGGTAAGGTGATTTTTTTAAATTCAGCGCTTTACGTATCGATTGCGCCTTTTGTAATTGTTAAAAATTGTCGAGCACGGAATGTGGATTAAATTTGATCTAAAAATGAAATTTCTTGAGCTGATACATTAAAAATGTCAAAAAAGTGAAAAAACACTGAAGCTATGCCAAAAAAATCTTGATAAGTGATACCAACACCCATTATAATTCTATTTAAAGTATATAGAGAACTACCAGTATATTAATAGAATATTTAGCATTTTGTGAGAAGTAATTACTTATATGTATAGTTACCTAAAAGTATTCCGTCCAAATCCAAAATTACATGAGTTACCTTTTTAAACTTTGAACTTGTATTGCAACGGCCTGTCATTTGTACACTTGTCAGTTTATTGACAGTTTATGTGCAATAATTGCACACAGAATAGGTAACATCCTGTTTTTTTTTCAAAAAAATTAAGAGGTTTATTCTGCTTAATATTATTTTTTATCCTTAATATTAAAATATTCTTATTAATGAAAAAATTTCATTCTGTAGTTTCATATTACAAATTCAGCGTAGAATATGTTATATGAATTATTTTACGTTGGATTCACTGGAATGGAGAATCGCATAGTATGCTATGATAGTCAGAGTGTTTAAATTTTTTCTACAGCGGCATTAATGAGCATTTTTACAGACATTAAAGTTATGTTTATAAAGTTAAATTGTCATATATTTGCTATAATTGTTTGTTTATTTTTAAATTAACATTTGAAACAGTTTTAAGTTGAATTTGTTGAAGGGTTTTTTAGTGACATCATACCTTTTCATTTATTTCTAGACATTGATAATGTGAATATGAAGTTTAAATTCTTTCACTACAGTTTCTATTTGGAAATTTTAACCGCTGGTTAATATTTTGTTTACTGAAAAACGGGACTTTCCTGGCTAGTCTACCGTAGGGTAGTATAGGTTCTTCTGTCATCTTATGTTCTTGATGCTGATACTTAGATCAAGTTTTTGTTTATTATAATCGAGGAAGCAAAAGGATCCTTTAAAGTCCCGTGTAAAATATGATTACCCATTTTTTAATCGTTTTTGTTGGACGGTTTCTCATTTCTAGTTGTTTTTGGGTCACATATGATTTTTTCAAAACTGAAGTAATTGCACATGCTGACTATGTGGTTATATTCGTAAAAAATGCGTAATATTTGCTTTGGCTTCTCAAAAGCATAATTAAACGTCTCTTTTCAGCAGTACAGTGTCTAGCGCTGTCCATGTTTACTTTAATAGTGGGAAACTGAACTTTTAGTGTTTTAACAAAATAAATACATAATTTAGATTTAGAATTTGTACGCGATAACGTGTATAAAATTAGTACATTCATATTTTTGAAGTGAAAACTTCTTTAGCCGCGTTGAGCGATTTTCGGTTGTGGCAAAACTTATGGGTTCGCGTCACCGACATGCTAGTGACGTGTTGCGACGCCTATTGTGTTTTAAATTAAATTTTGTTTTAGATAATCATTGTTTTAATTGTTTAATTGTAGAATCACTGTGCAGTACAAGAGTGAGTACTTAATATGCTAATATTTTTATGTAGAAAAACGAAGCATTTATTTTCGAATATTTCCAATGTTGGTATCAATATTTGTGTTAAAAAATTTGATATTAATTATTTTTCTAATATTTAATCTCTGCAATACATCGTGCAATGAATATTTCATAGTGACTTAGGAGTTATCTTACTAGCGTGGTAAAATAGATTTCTAGTTCGATAGTATTTTTGTTGCGGATTTTAAAATTGAAAATTCTAGAAAATTTAATAATAAATTTCATTTCTCGAAATTATTGTTTATTGATTTAAATTGTCAGAAATAAAATACGTGTTTTGTTATTTTTTGCAAAAAACTTATTTCATTCAATTTCACCATTAGAATTTTATAAACAAGTATTATATTCAGTAATATACAAGTAATATAATTAGTTTTTCTAAATGTCCATTTTCTATATTTATTTAGATCCTCGATTCTACGTGAAAAAAAATACATTTTTAAATTATACATTTAATGAATAAATAAATTTCTCATCATTCATCTGCGATAATAAAAACATAATTATGTTTGGTGATGACTGTAGCTACCTAGTGCCAGCTGATGATGTACAGGGACTTATGCAGACTAGTCAGGCTAGTCAGACCATGCTACATAAATTTTATAACTAGTATAAGGCGAACAAGCTATCTCTAAAAGTGGAGAAAACAAATGTTAACTCCTTTGCTCAAGCTTATATGGAGCACAAATATTATCTCTTAAAAATGGATGGAAGGTCAATATGGCAGGTATCAGGTGTCAAGTTCTTCGGTATTCATCTAAACAGCAAACTGTCACAGGACCCACATGTCAATGAACTTTGAAAAAAATTTGGCAACCGTATCATATGCTTCATATAGACTAAAACAAGTTTGTACTACTGATATAGTGTTGTCATATTATTATGCTGAATTGTATAGCCGTGTAAAGTATGGACTAATTTTCTAGGGAAATTCACCTCATTTATTGCGAGTTTTCAGATTCCAAAGCGCCTGATAAGAACAATCGTTGCAACTCGAAAATCAGCTACCTGTCGACAAATTTTTCCTAAATACAATATCTTAACATTACCATCATTATGCATATTACGAGATTGAAAAATTTGTTAGATTGAATTTTCAGAAGTTTTCAAAACTCGTGACCGTAATAACTTCGCTTACCCAGTACACGCGCTTAAAGTATTTGAAAATAGCGTATCCTATGCAGGGACTAAATTCTATAATATATAACGCCACTGGATTTCTTTCTTTCGAGTTATCTAGACAGTTATATACAAAACTCTTCGGTAGGACATTCAGGATCTAAGAAATAGAATTATGCATACATGCAGGTTAATTAATCTTTCAAAATGTCCGAAAAGAATTCGAGAACAGATTATACTATTTTTTAGCTAATAGTGGTGGAGATTTTAAACACTTAATAATGAAAATTTATAATCGTGTTTTTAAAAGTACCTTTATTTCATGAATTTATTTTTGAGTTTTAGTGAAATTTTTTTCACTCCCGCGTAAAATGCTATTTACATCTATCGACAGCAATTTACTATTATTTTCCCCTCTATTACGAGAACGAATCAACCAATTTTAGTTTTGTAAACCTAATTTAATTAGGATTTTCAAGACCTTTAAAATGATGTATTACAAGTTAGGATTTACCATGTAAAAATTTTAGATATAGATGGTTGGAGGTAACAGGTAATACAAAAAGTATAACGGACATTAGTTTTGAACTTCCCCCTCGATATCTAAATTGACGTGTTTTTATCTAGAGCTAATTTTCATTACTAAGAGAAATAATGAGAGTAGCTACTTTTGAAATGAAAGCAATATATATATATATATATATATATATATATATATATATATATATATATATATATATATATATATATACACACACACATATATATATATATATATATATATATATATATATATATATATATATATATATATATATATATATATATATCCCCTTTGTGGATCAGACCTTGACGTGGTAAAGGGGTTTGAGTAGGGCAATGAAGCATTGAGCTATGCCGTCTGGAGTCTATGCTCCTGGGAGGGTCACCCCTGGCGGACAGATCAAAGCGGAGGCCTCAGACTAACATGATCCAAAATCTGCCAACCCGCATTGGACCAGCGTGGCAGATTACGGTCCATACCTTCAACATGGTATTTCAATATGTTGAAATATGACAGTACAACCTCAAACACGGCCCTCATTCCCCGGAGGCCAAGGGGCAACTACCTACGGTAGCGGGAAGACCTGCCCCAAGGCAGAGGGTGCTAAGAATCACCGGGTTAGATCAGGCTGCCATTGGACTTTTGACATTGCAACGTTAAATATACGGACTATGAAAACAGAGGCCCGATTGCAAGAACTCTTAATCGAACTTGACAACATACATTGGGATATTATTGGGCTCTGTGAAACACGAAGAAAGGGTGAAGAGTTAATCAAACTGGAACCAACTGGACACGTACTCTACACTCGAGGTACGGAAAATGGCCGATGTGGCGGAATTGGATTCCTCATCAATCGAAAGCTGAAGGACAGTGTGGTAAAATTTGAAAGTACATCCGACCGATTAGCCCAATGCGTCATTCAGCTGAATAAAAAGTTTAGGCTTCAAATCGTCCAAGCTTATGCACCAACTATAAGCCATAAAGATGAGGAAATTGAGGAATTTTATGATGATGTGGCCCAGCTTTTATACAAGGAGAAATGTAGGTACAAAATCCGGATGGGTGATTTTAATGCCAGAATTGGAACAACAAGAACAGACGAAAATGCAACTGGCCCATATGGAACTGGTGAGCGAGACAATAGAGGTGACAGATTAGTTGATTTTGCTGAAGTTTTGCTGAAGGACAAGAACTATATATTATGGATTCATTCTATAAGAAAAATATCAGCAGAAAATGGACATGGAAAAGTCCATCTGGGCTCACAAGCGAAATTGACTACATCATGACCAACGATAAAACAATATTTACCAATTGTACTGTCCTTAACAATTTTAATGTTGGAAGTGACTACCGAATGGTACGAGCAAGGGTTCGGATTGACTGTCGAAAAGAGCGCGAAAGAATGGTAAGATCAAAGAAGGGCAAGGTGGATTCTGGAAAACTGCTGGAGAGAGGAAGCAATTTTGAGATTGCTTTGTCAAACCGGTTTGCTGCGTTACAAGATCCAGAGGAGGTGGAAATATCAGTTCAATATGAAGAAATCGCAAACAATGTACTTCAAACGGCTGCTTCAATAGCACCAGACGAAAAATGTCTCAAACAAACAAAAATCTCCAGTGAGACCATTGATTTAATGAAGAAACGGCGAGCAATGAGAAATGCAGGTAGTCCTTTTGGCAGGGTCGAGTACACTGAGCTCTGCAAAACTATAAGAAAACGTATCAGAGAGGACACGCGCCGATTCAATATGCAGCTAGTGCAAAAAACCCTGGAAGAAAACAAAGGAAATAACAAAGCTAAACAGAAGCTGAGAAACAAAAGAACGCAAATATATGCTTTAAAGCGTGAGGATGGCACAGTGTGCAGGACGCGTACCCAAATGTTAGAGATTGTCAGAAGGTTTTATTCCCAGTTATATGAAGATCAGAGCCAGTCAGGGACAGCAATACCCACGGAAGAACAATATATAATGCCAGATATTCTAGTGGAGGAAGTAACAAATGCTATAGAATTGATGAAGAACGGCAAGGCTCCAGGAAAGGATAGTGTAACTGTCGAAATGCTAAAAGTTGGTGGTCGGACGTTACATAAAACACTGGCAAAATTATACTCTAAATGCCTCAAAGAACAAAAAGTACCTGACTTATGGAAAAATGCAGAAGTGATCCTTTTACATAAAAAAGGAGCACAGGAAGATTTAAAGAACTACCGTCTAATAAGCCTCCTATCAGTGATGTACAAAGTTTTCACTAAGATAATTTCTAAAAGAATATTAAAAAAACTGAATGACGCACAACCAAGAGAACAAGCAGGATTCAGAAGTGGATTCAGTACAATGGATCACATCCAGGTTGTACAGCAGGTCATAGAAAGGCACAACGAATACACCATGCCACTGTGTTTGGCTTTTATCGACTACGAAAAAGCATTTGATTCCATCTCAAAGCATGCGATAATGGATGCACTGCTTAGCCAAGGTGTAGAGAGAGCCTATGTAAACCTATTAGAATCGATATATGATGGAGCTACAGCCACAATTCACCTTGATGATCTTGAAGTGGGAATTAATATAGAACGAGGTGTACGGCAGGGTGACGCAATATCGTCTACTCTTTTCTCGGCTGGCCTTGAAGAAGTATTCCGTAAACTGGATTGGGAACAGGATGGTGTAAAGATCAATGGTGCAAACTTAAACCATCTTAGATTTGCAGATGATATTATTCTCATTTCACAAGACCCAGAGGAGCTGCAAAGACGCATACAAGAACTGCAAAGGGCTGGCGAACCATTTGGCTTGAAAATAAACCTGAAAAAGAGTCAGGTTATGTTCAATAACTTCGCTCAGGACAGAAGAATTTCAGTTCTAGGAAGGGATTTAGAGATTGTGGACAGCTGTATATATCTTGGGCAGAGGATTTCCATGGAGGGGAATACCGGCCGGGAGGTGGAACGGCGTGTTAAATGTGGCTGGCAGGCATTTGGTAGGCTCAACATAGTGTTTAAGAGCAGACTCCCACTTTGCCTGAAAAGAAAAGTATTCGATCAGTGCGTTCTACCCGTTATGACATACGGAAGTGAAACCTGGACACTCACATCGCAATCAATTCAAAAACTTCGGGTGGCACAGAGGGGAATGGAAAGATGTATGCTTGGCATTACAAGACGAGACAGAAAGTCCTGCGCATGGATCAGGGAACAAACAAAAGTCTGTGACATCATTGGAAGAGTAAAACAGTTGAAATGGAGATGGGCAGGCCATATAGCGAGGCGATGGGACGACAGATGGACCAAGGCAATCCTGGAGTGGATACCGCTTGATCGCAAACGTCCGCGAAGAAGACCGAAAGCACGATGGATTGATGACATCGTTAAGTATATTGGACCCGAGTGGCAGAGGAAAGCCCAGGACCGTGAAGGTTGGAAGCATGCTGAAGAGGCCTTCATCCTGCAGTGGATTGATGCGGGCTGATGATGATGATGATGATACTGATAATGATATATATATATATATATATATATATATATATATATATATATATATATATATATATATATATGTATATATATATATATATATATATATATATATATATATATATATATATATATATATATATATATATATATATATATATATATATATATATATATATATATGGCAAATGCTCGTAGCAGTCAGGACCGCTCGTAACATTCTGCCTGGAACCTCGGGTATAGTACCAGGTAGCAAGGTAAAATGGCTAGTTAATCTGGTCTGGCCCCGATCGTCTCTCCGAACTGCTTTCCTTGCGTTCGTCTAGAGCTCGGCTGATGACGGCTGAAAGGCTAGAAACCGGTCCCGAGAGACACGTGACGTCGCATGGTTGACAGTTCGGCGAAGACGATCGGTGGCACCACGTGGAGAAAGGGTGAAAGATTTGTGTATATATATATATATATATATATATATATATATATATATATATATATATATATATATATATATATATATATAAATTACTAGGTTCTCGGGTAAAATCGCGGTTTAGATTTGTAAAATTTTTCGGATAGCCAATTTGTAAATAAGAGGTTTCCATGCATTTGGAACTCGTAAGACCGTCGTCCCTCTTGTTTAGGCAGACCGGGCGTTTTTCGCATCGCATTTCAATTGCTTCACGAATTATGGCGGAGTTTGTAAGGATATATAGGTGCGATTACTTTGGCCTTATCGAAATCTATTTTGTGACCCGTTTGGATATAATGTTCTGCTAAAGTTTAGGAAAGATCCGATTTTCGGACGGCGAGAGAAGGCTCGTATATGCGATTTTGTATACGTCTGTTGGTTGGCCGATATATGACTAGAAAGCAGCCAAACAAAGAATCTCATAGACACCATGTGACTCATGTATGTATATTATGTTATATTATTTATTATATATACCCTGTATATAAAAAAACAGTGTTTTTTTGGCTTTTAAATAGTTATTAAAAAGTTTAGTCATACGTACTTGTGTAACATTGTGAAAACAGTCATAATATCTTATTATGATCAAGAGGTGAACAGAGAAATCTTGTTTCGCTGAGATGGTTCACAAGATGCAATTTACGATTATCTTACGTGGAATCAGAATGGATTGTAAAAAAAATTGCAGGTTAAATGCCCAATTGCTATTAAATTTAAGCCGTAACTTACTTGGGTCATCATAAATTATTGTTAATCCTTTGCAATTAATAATTATAATTATACAAAGCTCTCATTTAATTCCAAAACCCTAGTGAGCTGTAAATGTGGACAACCAACATGAAAAGTTGGTAATGATTAACACGAAATCACAAATTTTCTTAAAATACGTATATGTTTATACATATGTTTATCGTTTTTTGAAGGAAAAAAGAAGAGAAGCACATATCTTAGATTTGTTATAGAAAATATTTTGATGAAATGCAAACTGAGGAAATTAAATGAAATTCAGGAAACATAGAAACTAATAAAAATGTTACAGAACAAATCTCGGTGTCAGGTCTAGGGGAAATTTTAGTAATATTTTTGGTGACAAATGATATCACTGTTAAATAATTCAACATAAAAAAATTAACTTTCCTATGTTTAAATAAACTACTAGTTGCATTGGTTACAGGATTAAATGACGGCTCTGTATTCAGCTAAATACTCAGCCAGAGCTTTTTCGAGTTAAAAATTGGCAATATTGAAAAAACAATAATGTTTTAATTTGAATAAAAAAATGTTTAGGGACGTGCTATTATCGAAATTTGGTTGTGTACCCTTCAGATTAATGAGCGCTTTAAAAATCGTTTTATTTTTGCCTGATTGTGTATATGACGATGGAATTTCATATATTTACTGGAATTATCTATTTTTAAATGAACATTTGGAATAGTTTTGAGTTGGTTTGGTGTTTTTTAACGGTTTTTTACTTTTATATTTTTACTAGCTAAACCCCGCCACGCTTCGCTGTGGCCCAGTCTGATACGAAATTAATAGAAAAGTAAATAAAACTATTCTAGCGAACATAGATCCACCGAGGAAACACATCATTCAATTTAATACCCTGCTTTGCGTTGCTGTGTCTATGCTGTGGAATGAAAGGAAGTGAAGAAAAACGATGTTTTTCGCAGAAAATCGTTTTTTATTGTAAAGCTAGTGGATGGACTACATTTTTTGTTTGATCGTTTTCTGCATAAACTTAAAGATCAGACGGTTTACCGACTCTGCAGCATGCGACGTATAATTGCCCATGAAAGAAGCATTCGTTTTCTAAATTGAAATCGCATACTTGCAACGCTTGCCCTTGCGCTTTATTGATAGTCATAGCGAACGCAAGGCGTATTGAAAATTGAAGATGTTTGAACTCGAACGCCACGTCGGTCGAAATGAGTGGTATTCGTGGAAGTAGATCCTTTATGAGGTCCAAGCAGAATTGTTGCTTCTATTAGATTGTTCATTGTTCATTTTTTAACTACTAATCGTGTACCATTACATAACTTTGGCTAATTGATGTTTCGGAGTAATATAATTGGCACTTCAATTTTCAAATTCAGAAAATGTGACGGTAATCCGGGAACATCGAATGAATGAAAAATTTTCGTTGGAAAATTCACTACTTCACTTTGGTTCATCATGGACTCAATGGATTTATATGCCACTGTTTCACCTGCGACTGTTTCAAATGATGTTGTTCATATCGTGCACCGATCGTCGACATTTTTGGCTGCTAGAATGGTTCTGCTTATGAAAACGCCGAAATTACCCGCTGGGCGAGCGCCCGGGATCTTACAGGTTTCAAGCAAGAGTTTTCCGAGCACAAACATACGGAGGTTGAATATATATATATATATATATATATATATATATATATATATATATATATATATATGTGTTCAACTCAACATTCAATTCAAAGCAAGAGTTTTCCGAGCACAAACATACGGAGGTTGAATATATATATATATATATATATATATATATATATATATATATATATATATATATATATATATATATATACATATATATATATATATATATACATATATATATATATACATATATATATATATATATATATACATATATATATATATATATATATATATATATATATATATATATATATATATATATATATATACATATATATATATATATATATATATATATATATATATATATATATATATATATATATATATATATATACATATACATACATACATACGAATACGTGTATATTATATACGAAGAATACGTGAAGCGTTCCAAACTTTACATAGAAGAGATGGGACAAAGGAAAAGGAAGGAACCTTATCGATGGGAGTTTATAGATAAATTGAGAAAAAATTCGGATAGTTTGGACTACGACTCGAACCCAGATTGTTCGATTACATATCGAGGGCTCTGTCTAGTTAAGGTAAAGCTACCCTCCCTATACAAATTCCCTTTCACTTTTATCTATATCCATTGAGCCACATTGTCTATCGTACGGTAGCATTTTTAAATTTAAATACTGTAACCAGGGAGATATGTAGTTAAGATGTAGAAGTTGATGCGCTACAAACCCATCTATTGGCAAGGTACAACAAAGTGGATGTCGCGAAAATTTTCACCGTATTCAAATACCTATGTATACCAATTTTCAAAGCGATCGGTTATACGGTGTAGAAATTTATATCCTGCAGCACCATATATTGGCGAGTTACAACAAAATGGATAGCATAAAAACCGTCTTCGTGAAAAAATACGTAGATGTGACAACTTTCATGATGATCGGTCAAACGGTGTCGGAGTTTATCGATCTCATATATTCCAACATCCTTTTATATATATATATATATATATATATATATATATATATATATATATATATATATATATATATATATATATATATAGTAATTCTACATTGCCGACCACGGAAGCCTTTCCGACCATTTTGTACACCTCTACGGGGAGGGAGGAAATAATTTCATATGTGGGGGCTCGTAAGGGGGGCGTTGGAGCTCTGCCTCTTCAGCATTTATCACAGTAACAATTTTTCAGAGCAAAACACCGTATTTTCTTTCTATATATAGTTTCTTCGCTTTTGAATTTGGTTGTTAACTTTGAGGTTTATTTCTGAAATATTTTGTGGGGAGTTAACGTAGGACTGGGTTTTCAAACAATCCCACAAATAGGAATGACAAGCGATCTAGCTGGACAAGAGATATTCTCTATCTGAAGATGACATTATTGGGACAACTGTCGAACGACTTTTACCAATATCCTGACGGTATGAGCAGGCTATCTTATTGAAAGTATGTGTAATCATTAATAAGAGGTTGGTTAATTGTATCAAAAAACTTCGATCATGTGAACATAGCGAGCTGATATTACAGTAGTTCCATTTTCTTTACCATCCTCAAAATTAACTAATTATATCAAAATATGTAATTATATATACTATATTATATCAAAATATATAATTATATCACAATAACCTTTCTACTGCCTACGAATTTGTCATGGCGTTAACGATAATTTTCGTCAGATCAATATCGAAAACATTTCTTTATTCAGCGTCTCAGCGTAAGGCCACGCTGCAGTACTGTCCATTGCTACTACCGTTCTGTGTGAAAGGTCTCATCGTCTCTTCACAGCGCTTATGGAATTTTGGACGAATGCCTTTTTACCGTCCGTCCAAAATCATTGTGAGAAAGCGGCGTTAATCTGAGTAATCAGGAATTGGTCACTATTAGTCCAGTAATGAAACGTAATACTCCACCACTCTTCTGTGATGGTTTTACCTTTTGCCAGGTAGTCTATGAGCACCACAGCAAGAGTATCCCAAAAAAAGTATAGCTATGGCTTTTCATACAGATGGAACAATTTTATTTTTCTTTGGAGCACTTTCGGCTGCTTCAACTCAACTGTTTGGACTGCTGCTTCATCTATGGCGTTTAATGGTGAATCTATGTTTTGTCTGTTATTTTAAAATGTTGAACAAACTTCAGAATTGCGCTTAAATTAGTCCAAATACTATTCATAGGTACTCATTGTGACAGAAAATGTCAAAACATTTGCTTTACTTCATCACCAGAAAAGTTCTTTAAATGCACAAAATCTGAAATTTGGCACCGCACCATATAATAAATCATA
Organism: Cosmopolites sordidus; assembly: GCA_031761425.1. Taxonomy (NCBI): domain Eukaryota; kingdom Metazoa; phylum Arthropoda; class Insecta; order Coleoptera; family Curculionidae; genus Cosmopolites; species Cosmopolites sordidus. The sequence goes on from JARFXV010001565.1 coordinate 389,791, forward strand.
CCTGACAAATGTCATAGCATTTCGGTTATACTTGCGCAGTCGCTGGTCTGGATCAAGAACTATTCGAATGACCCTTGTATATAATGTTGAAACTATCACTTTTTTAATAGATATTTGGAGTAATTTTAGTTCAGACAATTAATGGACATTTAATATTATTTAGTTTACTTTTTAACGGTGTGATTATTTTATGGTATAAATTTGAGCTTTAGAAAGGTATACGTGAAAGTGCTTCTGTGCACTTGTGTAAACTATTCATAATACGTAATTATGATAAACAGGATATCGATATGGATAGCAAAAAGTTGCTAGTTAATGGGTTATTGCTATTATATTACAAACCATAACCTGGATCATAATAAAGTATTGTTTATTTTTAAGATCGTTAAGATTAACAACATTATTAAGACTTATGTTGAGCGGAAGCTTTTCGATTGTTTTTCGCGGCAACATCGGCTGTGTTTTTGAATTACTCAAATAGATGAAAGTTTTTACAAATTATCTGTGTTGATTGATACTTAAATTGTCTATTTTTAAGTAAATATTATTGAATGTTTTGATTTATACGCCTCGCCTTTATTCCTTCATTCCTCTCTATCTTGTGCATGCGTAATCCATTTTTCGTATGTCGTCGTACCATTGCGTCGGTACTACACTTCTTTTTCTTTTCGATGAATTTGATCGGCCAGATGTGGTGATTAATAATTCTTAACTCTTTAGGGATGGCGCGGAATCGGGTAGGTTCACACTCTAATCTCTTATGTTATTTTGTTGCTACGACAGGACATTTGAAAACTCCATTGATGATTTCGAATTAGCGTCATATTTTTTTCGTGTGCTAAAAATATCGACTTTGGAGTGAAATAAAGAGCAATCTTTAATATTTATCAATTTCTTGTTCAATCAAAAGAAAGATCGAGTGAAAGCCGTCGTATGCTTGTGGAAATTTACGGTGACAATGTCCCAACTCAAAAAGCTTATGGGCGTTGGTTTAGACAATTCAAAAGTGGTGATTTCGACTTGAAAGAAAAGGAACACCCTCAATTTTTTTCAGTCGAAAAAAATTAAGGATGCTGAATTGCAAGCATTGTTGGAAGAAGATGATATGCAAACTCATCAAGCAATGACAGAGAGGTTAAATATTGGTCGCTGAACCATATGTGATCATCTGCATACCATGGGAAAGGCAGGAAAATGGATATACTTCGACAACCCAAAAGGCAGAAAATCATGGGTTTACCAAAGACAACCATCAACATCGACCGCAAGACCGAATCTCTTTAGAAAGAAAACAATGCTATGCATTTGGTGGGATTAGATATCCCTATCATACACAGCGAAAGCGGTCACAGACACCATTTCTGCTTGGCCTCTTCCGACTACCACTTGTTTTCATCAATGTCTCACGCACTTTTCATGAAACACTTCAACAATTACGGAGATGTCGAAAAATGGCTTGATGACTGGACCACCTCAAAAAATGTACGGTTTTTCCGGGAGGGCATCCACAAATTGACAGAGAGATGGGAAAAATGTCCAACTAGCAATGGCACTTACTTTGAATAAACCATTTTCTACCTTTCTGCCAAATTAAACGTATTTTTTAAGAAAAAAAAAATATTTATTAACCACCACACCTGCTAAGTGTGTGTCAAGAATTTTCGATTTCGAAGATCTTTACTATGTATTTTCAATATCTCTACGTTTTTACACCTTTATTATTTAAAATAAATTTTAAAGTATTGGATAAGTTTTGTGTCAGAATACCTAGTTAGGTTGGTAAGGTGGGCAGAGGAATTATCCTTGTTTCGTAGAGACTTTAATTAATATATAATTTTGTTATAATAATAATAACTATAGGTCAACTAGTTTGTTTACATCAGCTGGTTTTGTTAGCTGACGTCATGTGCGGGCTTTCGATTTAACTATGAATGCAAATATTGAGTAAAGATTTTGCCTTAAATTTTATGTGTCAAACAAAATTTCATGTGCCGAACCGCTGAAAATGTTGCAGAAGACCTACGGTGAATCGTGTAAATCAATAATATAGGCATATGAAAAGTATACAGGATTCAAAGAATGTCGAGAAGTGGTAGTTGATTTGCCTCCTTCTGGTGGATCTTCAATCAACAATCGATTTATTGCAAAAAAAGTTTCCTGGACGCGATATTTCGTGAAGTAGTAATCAACTGGCCATCAAGATCATGCGATTTGACACCGTTGAATTCGTTTTTGTGGAGTTGGTTTACAGAACTGGTTTACGGAAATAAGCCCCAAACAATTTTAGACTTTAAGCGAAACATTCAGGCCACCAATGCAAATATACCACGCGATAATTGTGACAGAGTAATCGAAAATTTGGTCTCCAGAATGCGTTCCACCAGACTAAGCCGAGAGCGACATTTGAACGGCGTTATTTTCAAAACATAATGCCATTATTTGTTCTTCAATATAACATAGAATTTACCTGATTATAACTTGTAGCAGTCATTGTGCTTCATATTAAAGTTCTGAGACTTATAGGACAACCCTCTGTATGACTATGGAATTTCGTATAGTTAATGAAATGGTCTTATTTTAAAATAAACATAAAATTGGCATAAACTTTTTAAGTTGGATCTTTATAAGGGAATTTTTAATGACACTATTTATCTTTATACATTTATGATAATTTTATGATATGAATGTGGACTTTAAAGTAATCTTGTACGTGTTTGTGCACCATTGTGAAACGAGTTATAATATCTAATTATGGTAAAGAGGTAGGCAGAGAGGTCATTCTTATTTCGCAGAGATGGTTTATAATATAGTGGAAATTTATGATTATCTTAGATGGAAGCAGAATGTCTATTAAAATTGTTACCAGTTAAATTTGTAATTTCTATCAGAGTATGATAGGTTATAGTTGACATTTAAGGCAGTTATTTGTAATTAATAACATTTCAAAATCAAGTTAAATGTGAAAAAATGATATTAGATTGTGCCATACTTTCTACTGTATTTTTTGGAGTTATATTGTAACACATCGGTCAATAAGTCCTCGGTCTGACATATATATGGCGTCACGTCCGAAAAATCCTTGCTAGTGGTCGATTGCACCAACCTTCAAACTAGTTTCTGAGTTGTACTTTAAGTGACGCTACTTTTGTTATTGTCAAAACAATGTAGAACAAAGAATGTGAATGTGAAAAGAAAAACACTGTTGAAGTAAAACAGTGGTTTGAGAAACATTATCCGGACTCTGCCCCAAGAAAATCAACCATAATTGATTGGTATGCTGAATTCAAGCCTGGCCGTATAGAGGCAGATGTTACTGAACGACGTCCAAATGAGGTGGTTACACCAGACAACAATCAAAATTCACAAAATTATTTTGCAAAACCGTAAAGTAAAGTTGCAGGAAATAGCTGATATCATGAAGATATCGAAATGAACTATTTACACCATTTTGCATGAACATTTGGGAATGTGTAAATTGCTATGGAAATGGGTACCGCGTTCGCTACAGTGGATCAAAAACAACAATGTATTGATGATTGTGAGCAATGTTTGGAGCTGTTTAAGTGAAATAAAAATGATTTTTAATGCGGTATGTGACAACGCATCAAACATGGACCCATTATTACACCCCGGACTCAAATCGGCACTCAGCTGAGTGTACAGCAGCCGGTGAAAACCCTCCAAAGCGACCAAAAACACAACCATCGGCAGGCAAGATTATGGCCTCTATATTTTCGGATGCGCATAGGATATTGTTCATCGAGAGAAAAGTAATGGATTTATCTAGAGAAAGGTAAAACCAAAAATAGCGAATATTACATAGCGTCATTAATGCATTTGAAGGACGAGATGGTAAAAAAGGCTCCAAATAAACAAATAAAGATGAATTGCTTCATCGTCTTTCCTATTTCCAGACCTCAAAAAAATGCTCCCTGGAAAAATATTTCGCTTCAATGAAGAGGTAATTTCGAAATTGAACGATATTTTGAAGGCAAATAAAAATCGTTCTATAAAAAATCTCTTCCAGTTTAGTGTTTTACATCGAAGGTTCCGGTAGAAGAATTGATGTACCCGAATTTGTTTATCTTTCGGGATTTAGTTTTATCATTAATATATGAATGATTTCTCGTATATGGCAAATCTTTCAAATCAAAATTCCCGCAGTGAAAATTTGAAAAACATCAACAACACTTTGTCTTAATGCTGCACGTAATGATTTTGTACCAACAGTTGCATTATTATCTTTTTGAGACTGATACAACATGCAATATTTCAAATGCTCGTTTTCTATTTCTATATTTTCATTTCATTAGTTTTGAAATAAATGAGAAAAAGAAATGAACTACCACGTATTTGCAAACACAAGAATGGATAAGACGAGGTGTGTAAATAAATTAATGAGACTGGTGGCGTAGCATTCGACCTGGCAACATTCTTAGCCTAGGGGAGATAGGTCAATACCTAATGCGAGTTCAGTATGAGTTTTACTTTACTTTACTTACTTTTACATTACGTGATGGTTCGTACCAATTCTTTTCGTGAACTGAATTTTTCTTGTTCGACAAAATTTATTTGTCTAATATAATTATTAGTTCGATGAAAATCATAAGAGAAAATGAGACCGACGGAAAAATTTCAACGGTAAATTCGGCCAAAAATGTCAGTTTGCACTTTAATGCAAATTGCAGGTGTGCTGTACAAAAAAAAATGTTTACTCTTTATACTCAAACTTTTATATTCAGATAGATGTGTTAAGAAAGAAAGGAAGCATTTAATGAATAAAGGGCTTTGGTTTAAACAAGAACAAATAATTTTTCGACAGAAAAAGGCAATGTAATGTCAGCACCTGTCTTATTCGTCAGACTTAACACCACCGCACTACTTGCGCAAGAACTTGAACTTGTTTTGCCTTTTATCAAGGCAAAGAGGCTTTGGATCACTAGTCCAAATGATTTAGATTACAGGAGATTATTTTTAAATTCCGCTTTTCAGTTCTCTCTTCGTCTTCGTATATGCATTCTTATAATCCCATTTTAAAGAGATACAGTTTTTCGCCCTTTTGATCTTTTAAGTTTATATCACTCATTTATCAACATTATATATGGTTTAGCGAAACAGAAGATATAACCTCACATACAATAGTGAATCCAAATATGTACATGCTTATTGATAAGGAGTAGCCTTAGAAATATTGTTTTGTTTCACATACATTTTGCTAAAGCTACACGTAAAAAGTGGAATAGATATATTGAACTTTTGGATATATTGAGAATTAATTTATAGCATACAGGGTGTTTACAAAATAGTGCGGATTTAATAGAACTTAAAAATTCATTTTATGGATTCATTTTAGGAATTCTAAATGAAACATCCTGTATTTTATAGTGAAGCACAAAAGAGCAATAAATTCTGTATCTAAAAATGTTAAGTGATGATATACCTATTTTTAGCGGTTTTCGACTTATAAGTAAAAAACCAAAATAATGCAATTAATAAGCAACGATAAAGGTTTATTTTATTTTAGTAAAAATTACACAACATTAAAATTAAATATATAATTAATATATAAATATATATTAATATATATAATTATATATATATATATATATATATATATATATATATATATATATATATATATATATATATATATATATATATATATAAAAGAAGATAACAATCGAATTGAATACTGGTATTTATTAACATTTCCTAGCAAAGAAGTAAACAGTTGCTTTATAGTGTGGGTCACCAAAATCCGGACATTTTCAATCTGAATTTCCCGCCGTATTGTGCCTCAGCACTAAGTTACTTTGGTTATTCATGAGAGCCAGAATCATTTAGTAAAGGAGTATAGACTCAAAATGGTTTAAACATTAAGGTCATGCGCGGTCTATAACCAAAGAGCGGAGATAATTGAAATATTTCTTGTTGAACGAGATTTCGGCAATCGATATAAATCGGTTCTACAGGTACCCGAGATCAACCATTTATGACATTGTTGTGAAATATATGACTTCGAGGAATTTCAGAAAAGTTTCAGTTAACTAGGGTCATTTCAGAGGACCCGAAAACGTCCTTGCGAAAATTTGTGTACAATTTGTAAACAAATCTACAATGGGTGGGATTGGAAAGGAGGACCTCCGCCAGCCATTTAGTCCAAAACTGGTCGTTTAATAACATGAAAATTAAAACTTTATATTCACCTTTTTCGCTCACATCAAAACTCATTGAAATTACTCGACAAGCGTTTCATAACTAATGATCAGGGGATAATTATAACTAAAACTTAACTAATCCAAACTTAAGTAAACAACGGACAGTATGGAATTGGCCTCTTGTCTTTATTTAAGCTATTTTACATTTAGTTATTTCAATATTTTTGTACATATCTAATAATTTTTTATCTTCAGTGTGACTTTTATCTTCAGTAAGTGACGAAATCTATATAGTGTGTGGTCATTTCAATATATATATATATATATATATATATATATATAAGGATTTTAACAATTTGAAAATTGCTATTTTTGCATTAAGTTATTTCAATATTTTCCTACATATCTAATAACCTTCTATCTTCAGGTAAATGACGCCGTATATACGTCAGATCGGAGACTTATTAACTGATGTGTTATTTTTCGTAAATTTTAATCTTTTAACGTTTAATCCTCAAGAGAAGCACTGGACAAGGAATACCCAGGGGTGAATTAAAAGTGTTTTTCCCTTATAAATGGTCACGTTGAGGGGATGACTTTGACTGGGGGAAAAATGTTTACTATCCCCACTATAGCCATCGTAAGGTGCGAATACTAACAAAAATATAAGCGACCGTAGTCAGTCTACCCCGCCCAGTGCTGTTGTGTCAGTGTTTTTTGTTTATTTTTTTATCTAAATAACCTTTTTGCACAAATAGTGTGTTTTTTCGATCTGGACACAATTTATTGTAAGTAAATCATAAATATTATATTTTCTATAGTGTTTTTATTGAAAACGTTGATTTTTAATTTTTTTAACATTTATTTATCGGTTTCTACCATTTTCTATTTAGCTCAAAATGAACACGCGTTCTCATACTCACTGTGCGTCTGAAGTAGAAGCGTTATATGAGGCAGCTGATATTTTCGACGACAAAGGAAGTGAAAGCGAGATCGAATCGGTTTTTGAAGAGCATCATACCAGTGAACTATACCAAACTAAATAAATATATTTTTTAAAATAAAGCTAAATTATGTAATAAGTATTTGTGATAGTTTGGGTGGGTTTGGCTGTTGTGTAGTGCAGACGTGTAAATTTTATTGTGGATGAATTCACACTAAAAGAACGCAGTGAAATTGTTATTATTTGCATTTAAGGGTTCAATTATTGCAACTCTACGTGAGTTTAAACGAAAATATTCTGATGGACACCCCATAAAATGACAATTTATTGTTTATTTAAGCAATTTCAAGAATTACGAACAATTGGGGATAAGTCCCGTATCAGAGTCCAAGAACACTGCGAAGCGCTGAATATATTCCATGTGTGAAGCAAAATGTGGAGAAGTTTCCAGAAATGTCAATTCGACGATGTGGTGCGCAATTGGGATTTTCTTTTCTTAGTTTACGCCGAATTTTGAGAAGTGACTTCCACGTGTTTTCTTATAAGATTCAAATTGTTCAAGACCTGCTGCTTACAGACAATAATAACCTATTAGAATATTGTAAAGTCATCATAAACCAATGCCACAAAACTGATTTAACAGCTCCGCATTATTTTGAGGGAATTTTTGACGGAAAAGGTTTACATAAATAAGTCCCAAACCATACTAGGTGTGGTGGTTAACAATTCTTAATTTTTAAAGAGATGGCGCTGAAAAACAATGGTCAGTTGACAGTCAATGTCCCATGTGATTTTATTGGTACGACAGTTCTTTTCAGAACGCTATTGATGTTTAAACGATTTCGAGTTAGCGTCATATTTTTTTTTCATATGGTAAACTTGTCGAGTTTCGAGCCAAATAAACAATAGATTTGTTCTATCAACGATTTCAAATGGTTCCAAACCGTGCGGAGTTTGTGCAGATAACCGAAACATTCGCATACATTCCCCTACATTCGCCATCAATGTTCTGTGGAGTACGAGCACTTCTTGGTCGTCCTGTTGGTGTCTTTTTTTAAGGCAGATCCAGTCTCTTCAAAGTTATTAATCCAACTTTTTATCGCGTGTTTTGATGGGATGGTACCATGACGTCCTAATTTGTTAAAACGTCGGAACTCCAAACGTCGAGCTTCCAAACTATGACTGTTTTTATAAAACATTTTATGGCTAACGCACTCCGTTGCCCGTTCCACTGATCCATGGTTACAAAAATGGCAAAATGTTTACTTGGTGAAGGTCACTGTTCCGCAGTCCAGCCACCTGCTCATGGCTGCCACTACGCATTTCAAAAATTCCTGTTATTCTATATCACCCTGTATTTCAGGGTAACCATCAACTAAACATCGACCGCAAGACCGAATCGCTTTGGGAAGAAAACAGTGCTGCGATTTGATGAGATCAGAACGGTGTCTTGAACCGTGAGCCTCTGAAACCACGTGAATTAGTTAATACCGTACGCTACTCTCAACAAATAACGAATTTGAACCATGCCTTGATCGAAAAACTGCCAGAATGAGCTTCAAGACGGGAAAAGTGATTTTGTAGCACGGCAACGCCCCATCATACACAGCGAAAGTGAATAGAAACACCATTTCTGCCTTTGGCTGGAAATACTTGCTCCACTCGCCGTACTTACCAGACTTGGCCCCCGACTACCACTAAGAAAAATGGCTTGATGACTGCATCACCTCAAAAGATGGACGGTTTTTCAGGAAGCGCATCCACAATTTGCCAGAGAGATGGGAAAAATGTACAGCCAGCGATGGCGCATACTTTGAATAAACCATTTTTTACCTTTCTCTTAAATTAAACATTTTAAGAATTAGCCTTATGAAACAATTAAGAATAACATCCCTGCTAAAATCGCTGTATTAACGCTGACATGCTGACAATGTTATGGAAATTGTGTTAAAAAGGACATAAAGTTGGATTATTGCTAATGGTTTATGTTTGACATAATTTTCAAAAATTATTAACACATAATTTAAAGACATTTTATATATAAATATATAGAAAATAAATAGTTTTGTTTCTTTTAAAAGTTATAAATAATTTAAATGTTAGCGTGATACTTGCCCCACCCATTACCACCGCCTAACTTGATTAAACAATGGCAAATTTTCCTCCAGCTTCGTCATCACATGTTATTTTATTATAAACACTATCAACAATAAAATATCTTCTCACTAGTGACCAATTAATCATATTCTTATAAATATACATTTTAATGTTGTATATACCAAAATATGCGCAGGGTTTACGTATATCTTGTCAGAACAAATAAACACTCACTTGTTTCAATCTGAATGTTTGTCTTACCAATTTTTTGGTATATTTATGTTTTGAATAACCAGTATAATAAATATTTAGTTTATCTTTGGAGGTTTCTTAATTAAGATGTATTCTCATATGGGAGGGAATTAAGAATCTAGATTCACTACTTAATCTCGATCTTTTAAGCATACTATTTTTTTTTCTTGTTTTCAGTTTTTTTGTTTGACTGAATGAGAAATTGTGCAAATAGAGGGTATTTGCACAAGTTCTCATTCAGTCCCAATAGGTATTTCGGGATTTTCTTTCTTTTTTTCAATAAAACCAACACTTTTTGTTGTTAAAGAACTCCCTGGATCTGCAAGTTCATTGCAACCATATTGCAAACTTGTTTGCCACAGACCATGCAACCTTACCAGCAACATCAATTCCAAAACAGAAGTTGTATATACTATTTTGCTGTGTGTACAATTAGATTCCAATTATTTTCCTACTTATTACGGTTTTAAAATGGGTAAAAAACGTTTTATGTTATGTCGCTACATTTCTGTACTTCAATATCCCAGAATCAATGAACATGGTGTTATCATAATATTGTAACGAAAGGGCTTGTGGGATAGATGTAGGACTATTTATTTTTTATGGACAGGAAGAGGAAATGTTTTGAAGGCTATGAACTGGGGTTGAACATGTAGAGAAGTGGGAGGAAGCAGAATCAACATTTACTGAATGCAAAGAAAGGGACTATAGTTGTCCTAGTACCAAAATATCATCAATACGTTTTTTTGCATATATTTTTTTGAGTATGAGACATTGTCCGGAACGAAGTCTCCCAAATTTCAGCGTAGATGCTGGCCATATACTTTTATTATTCAATATTTTTTAGGTGTTTTCAGCTGATTTCTTTCTGACATGAAGGGCTAACTATTTTTTTCATCTTTTGAGTTGAGTTGCAGATAGATACTTTCTCACAAGTCTCCTAAAATAATGCATGGTCGAAATTATTTGAGTTTCCTGGTCCGTCAGAAGTTCCAGTAAGTCAAAATACCACAAGCCATTGTCAATCCACTGCAGGATGAAGGCCTCCCCAGCATACTGTCAACTCGCGCGGTCCTGCGCGGTCCAATATACTTGATGATAACATCGATCCATCGTGTTTTAGGTCTTCTTCGTGGACGCTTATCGCCTCGCTATATAGTCTGCCCACCTCCATTTCAATTCCTTTACCTTTCCAATGATATCAAATATGTTCATCTGTTCTCTGATCCATGTGCATTATTGTGCAATAGTGTGTTATTCTGCTCCGCTTTGTAATGCCATGCATACACCTTTCCATTCTTCTCTGTGCTACCCGAAGTTTTTGAACTGATTGTGATGTGCGTCTATGTTTCACTTTCGTATGCCAAAACAGGCAGCACGCATTGATCACAAACTTTTCTCTTCAAACAAAGTGGGAGTTGGCTCTTAAACACTATGTTGAGTCTGCCAAATACTTGCCAACTACACTTAACACACCGTTCTACTTCCCGGGTAGTATATCTTTGCCCAAGATATATGTAGTAGTCCACCACCTCTAAATCGCTTTCTAAGATAGATATTCTTCTGTTTTCAACAAATTTGTTGAATATAACCTGATTCTTTTTCAGGTATATTTTCAAGCCAAATGGTTCACCTGCCGTTTGCAGCTCTTGTATGTATCTTTGCAGTTCATCTACACAGTAGAAGGATATCATCTGCAAATCTAAGGTGGCTTAAGTATGTACCATTTATTTTTATTCCATCCGGTTCCCAATCCAGACTACGGAACACCTCTTCAAGGCAGGCGGAGAAAAGAACACGCGATATTGAGCCATCCTGCCGTACACTTCGTTCTGTATTAATTTTAACTTTAAGATTATCCATGTGAACTGTCGCTGTAGCTTTATCTTACATAGATCTCAGTATGTTCACATAGGCGCTGTCTATCTCTTGGTTAAGTAATGCATCCATTACGCCTTGCTTTGATATTGAGTCAAATTCTTTCTCATGTTCAATAAAATCCAAGCACAGTGGCATGGTTGAACAACCTGAATATGATCCATTGTACTGAATCCACTTCTAAATTCTGCTTGCTCTCTTGGTTAAGCGTAATTCAGTGTTCTTAATATTCTTTTAGATATTACCCTGGTGAAAGATTTGTACAATACTGATAGGAGGCTTATGTGATAGGTAAAGTGGTACTTTCTTAAATATTCTTGTGCTCCTTTTTCATGAAGAAGAATTATTTCAGTATTTTTCCATAGGTTGGACATTTTTTGTTTTTTGAGGCATTTTGAGTACAATGTTGTCAATATTTTATGTAAAGTTCGACCGCCAGCTTTTAACATTTCAACAGTTACACTGTCCTTTCCTGGAGCCTTGCCATTCTTCATCGCTTCTATAGCACTTGCTCTTCCATGGGTATTGCTCTTTTTGACTGGTTCTGATCTTCATCTAACATACAGGCTGTGCCATTTTCACGCATTAAAGCAAAACTTGTGTTTTGCTTTGTTTATTCCCTTGTTTTCTTCCAGTGCTTTTTGCACTAGCTGTATGTTGAACCGACGCGTTTCCTCTCGAATACGTTTTCTTATAATTTTTTAAAGCTCAACGTACTCAATTTGACCAAAAAGACTCACTGCATTCCTCATTTTAGGACGTTTTTTTCATTAAATTAATGGTCTCATTGGAGATTTTTGATTATTTCAAACTTTTTTCTGCTGGTGCTATTGCAGCAGCCGTTTCAAGCACATCGTCGATGATTTTTTCATACTGATCTGTTATTTCAGTCTCATTTGGGTCTTGCAACACAGTAAAGCAGTTCAACAAAGCAATCTCAAAATCGCTGCCGCTCTGAAGCAGCTTCCCAGAATTCACTTTGCTCTTTTTCGATCTTACCATTCTTATACGCTCTCTTCGATAGTTTATCCTTACCCTTGCTCGTACCATTCTATTGTCACTTTAAGGACAGTACAATTACAAAATATTACTTTGTCTTTTGACATGATGCAGTCACTTGTGAGACCAGATGGACTTTTCCATGTTCATTTTTCTGCTGATTTTTTTTATAAAATGAGTTCATAATATACAGTTCTTGTCATTCCACAAAATCAACCAATATGTCACCTCTATTGTTCCGCTCACCACTTCCATATGGGCCAGTTGTACTTTCACCAGTTCTTGCTTTTCCAATTCTAGCATTAAAGTCACCCATCGGGATTTTGTACCTGCACTTCTCGTTGTCCAGAAGCTGGGCCACGTCATCATAAAATACCCCAGCTTATAGTTGGTGCATAACCTTGGATGATTTGAAGCTTCAACTTTTTATTCAGCTGAATGACGCATTGGGCTAGTCGATCAGATATACTTTCAAATTTTACGACATTCTCCATCAATCTTCGGTTGATGAGAAATCCAATTCCGCCGCATCGTCCTTTCTCAGTAGCTCGAGTGTAAAGTGCGTGACCAGTTGTTTTCAGTTTAATTCACTCTTCACCCTTTCTTCGTGTTTCGTATAGCCCTATGATGTCCCAATGTCTCAAGCTTAATCAGCAGTTTGCGCAGTTGTTCATCCGTTTTCACCGTTTCAAGAGTTACCAGTGGCAACCTGATCTAACCTGGTCTGTGTTGGGGCAGGTCTTCCCGCTGCCGTGTTTGAAATTGTGAAGCCATGTTGGGGGGGTTAGACCATAATCTCTCACGCTGGTCCAATGCGGGTTGGTAGATTTTGTCATGTTATTCTGAGGTCCCTGCTTTGACCTGTCCACCATGGGTTACCATGGAATGTTTTTGACGCAGAATGTTTGTAATACAAAACTGCAGAATTAATTCAAACTTAAGTTTTCAATCACTCGCTGGGGCATCGCTCTTGGATCGTGCTCGCTCTTGAGGTCCTTCTCTACAGACGTCTAACAAATCGTGCTCACTCTTGATGTCCTTCTCTACAGGCTTCGGACAATAGCGTTGGAATCGTTGTTTTTCTAAAACGCTTGCACGCAAAATGCGTGCTGTGGTTCCATGAAACGATCCATCGCTGCTAAGTTTAAAAAACCCGTGAAGCGTTACACTACACTCCCTCACTCCGCTATTTGTGTTTGGCGCGTAACAGTCGAAACAAAAATTAAAAACATTCTGAAACACCCGTTATATGTTTGCGAAGTTCAATTTAGAATATTATTTTTGTGTTAGAATCATATCAGAAAAAATACTTTCAGAAAATACTTTCATATCAGAAAAAATACTTCATAAAAAACAGTAATAATCGATTAACAAACAGGAGATAAGTCACTAACTGTCAATTTGTATCCGCTTATGGTTTACGGCTTAATCCTCGTCTAATATTACCGAAATGCGATAGGGGCGCCCTTGCCATCCACCAGTCGCAGTTTACCAACATAAAATATCCCATAAAACTACCCGTAAATGTCTAGGTGGTCCCAGACGCGAGACGAACCACTTAAAAGCAATAGTAAAGTGCGTCAAAGGCCCGGTATATGCAGCGTAAAGGTCGAAGTAGAGGTTGCGAACTGTCGGTTAGGTACGTGTTTTTTTATGTCACCTTTATCGCAACGTTAACGATCGATATTGGCCCATCAAGTAGCTTGATATCGATGTTTGTCTTAAGAAATGGTTATAGTTATGTTTTAATATTTATAGTTTGTTTAAGTTTTTATTTTATGAAGGTAGCTTAGTTCTTTGTGCCTTGTTTCAATTAAAGATTGTACTTATTTAAATTCTTATACAAATTTTTAAGGAATTTTCCACTCACACTAAAACGCATTGAAATTCGCGCGTGTTTCGCTAACCAAGGTAGCATAATCATGAAATTATTAAAATATTGAACAGTGTTTATGGATTCCGCAGTTGGTTACTTAAAAGAATTTGAAAATACTTGGATTTTAAACGATACACTTGTAGCTTTTTAATATTTAAGTGTTTATTATATATTTTGCTCTACATATGTTTCACCTTGTTAGGGCTTTCTCAAGAGTAGCTTGAACTAATACTAATGGTCAAACGCAGTGTTTCCAAGTATAAAGGTAAAATTATTTCTTTTTTATTTTTTGTTTTTTAACGTCTAGTCTAATTAGCCTAAATATCAAATAACAAAGGCCTGCAATTTGTATGGCTGATTCCGAAAATGTTATTTTTAATTCTAAAAATCCATCAATTAACAATATATCACACTGGCACAGATACGTGGACGATGTTTTTTACATTTGGAATGGTATGGAAAGAAATTTACACACATTTTTAGGCCATTTAAATTCTATAAACAAAAATATTCAATTCACTATGGATATTGGACTTTATGATGAAATTAACGTTTTACGCATAAAGATAAAGGAAATATCTAATAAATTACAATTTGATATTTACAGAAAACCGACACACGGTTATACACTTTAGTTCTAAACAATCTTGGCAAGTCAAACTATCTCCTTTTCATAGTCTAATACATAGGTTAGTTAATTTTCCTCTAAACAAAGATAATTTTAATAAATAGCTCTATACCATTAAACACATAAAGCAAAAAGCAGTGGCTACAAAGAAGGATTAATTGACAAATTAAAAAATAAACAAAGAAAGTTGAATTTACAATAATTCTATAACATTAAAAAGCAAAAAGACAAATCATTTTAATTTATTAATTACATTTCTACACTGAGTAATACAGTGTGTAAATTATTAAATAAACTAGGTAATAAGACTATTTGTGTAAACAAACCTTATCTAGTTAGAATGTTAGTTAATAAGTTAGTTAATAATGTCAGTTGATTAATAATTAGAAAACGGATACTTTAGATAAATCGGGCGTTTATAAAATTAACTGTAAGGATTTTAAAGCGATATATCGGTCGAAGTGGTAGAAGTAGGTAGAAGTTGAATAGGTTGTAGAATAAAAGAACACCAAAAAGATATCTTAAATAATATAAGAAGCACCGGAATGTTTCAATTATATTGAAAGCAATAATTTTATAGATATAAACAATGTTAAAGTATTATACTCAAAAATAAAATTGATACTTCATCATATCCTGCCAGGTCGCATCATCGCCTTCAATCTCTAGTGGTCGACTGGGTCCGCATTTTCGATGGTCGACATGAATAGCCTGTGCCTTGATGATATCCACCTTGATCTTCCAGACTATCACCCACTTCATCAGATTGTCCAGGTGCTCCTGAAAGTATCCGACGGCGTAGTCTGGTCGTATGGACCTGGTCATAATGGCTGTGTCGTCGGCATATATGGCTATCTTGTTGTTATTCTTCTTCGGAATATCACTAGTGAATATATTGAAAGATGTGGCGCTGGCACTCCAGCCTCCATGAATCTTTTTGCTGATCTGACATCGCCCATTTTAGCGGAGAAACTTCTGTCTCTTAGGTACGAGTCAGTAAGCTCGGTTATCCACTCAGGAAAACCTATCTCTATCATTTTGTAGAGTAGCCCAACGTGCCATACTATGTCGAAAGCTCTTTCGACATCAAGTGGGACGATTGCCGTTTCATGTCTTCTTGTTATTCCTTCTGCAAAGTATTCTGTCACGTTCACGCAGTTGATCTTCAGTCGAGTAACTTTTCCTGAACCCGAATTGCTAACTACATTTTCCACGATCTATATCCGGGCAATAAGCTGATCGGCCTGCAGTTTTGATCAACATTCTTTACATTATTTTGAGCAACAGGTTTCCTTACAACATCTATTCAAAATACAAAAATCTATTCAAAAGCATCTATTCAAATTTCTTCTGAAAACAAGTCATAATTTTTTTAAGGTCAGAGTTCAAATTTTGTGTGTTTTTGCCAGTCGCTAGGAAAATTCATTTTTTGTTTTATCGTTCTCTTAAGGTATCATTTAAAAATAAAATGTAATATCTTCTTTTATTCTCTACGTTTCAGCATAAATTTGTTTTTTTTTACAAAAAAATAAGAAACTTACACATTAATGTTGAATGACGTTTTAAACGATTCATGTCACATTAAGAAACCTATGATTATGTGTTTTATTAAATTAGATATTCAAAATGCCCACCATTTGAGTTTATGCAAGAATGGCATCATTCTAACCTATTTTCCCAAAAAGTTTTGGTTTCTTATCTAGTTTGTAGCAGGTAACTCCTCCGTTAATAAGAAGAATTAAGAAATAAGTTTTGTTGCCAACATCCTTATATATTAGGGTGGTAGTTAAAAATTAAATTTTTTGCCACGCTTAAAAAAAAAACTTTCCTTTTGATGAAAAATACGGGGGATAATTTTTTTTAACAAAAATAACATATGCCTCAAGACGATCTAAGTTAATTTTTTGATAAAATCGTAGTTTTTTGTATCTCTTAAAGTATACGGATTTGAGAAAAAGATATAGGAGCAATTTTCGCAATTAAATTTTCTACAAAAAAGGTTCTTTCCATTTTCTTCATAAAATTCATATTTATGGAGATATTCTCGATAATAAATGCATTAACTCCATATAGCCAACATTTTAAGAACTACACACGTCATTTATTCCGAAATATAAAAAAAATTTAATTTTTTTTTGTAATTTTATATAAATCATTGTAAATTCTACTTAAGCTACAATTTTTTTTATATTTCAGAAAAAATGACGTTTGTAATCTTAAAATATTGATTACATGAAGTTAATGAATTTATTATTGAGAATATCTCCATTTAGAATATCTAAAAAGGGAAAATATTTTTTTGTAGAGAATTTAATTTTCTACAAAATTGCTCCTATATATCTTCCAATACTCAAATCCGTACACTTTAAGAGATACTTAAAAAACTGTAATTTTATCAAAAAATTCACTGTTATATATATTTATAATAATATAATAATATATATTTATATAATAATTTATAATAATATTTCCAATCAATATAAATTTTTGCTACTTTTTCACGAGGATGAAAGTTTTATATAACTCAATCAGAACAAAAGTCGAGAAAGTGACAAATAAAATATCACTTTTATTAGTTTCCAATTTTCATACGTAAATCGAAAAAAGGAAAGGTTGCAAATAAGATTCGGGACCTTCCTTTTTAAATAAAGGGAAATCGGATTATCTGTGGCGACCCAAAACCTCAAAACTGGAAAGGAAAGTTTGAACAGTCGTAAAACCGCGATAACTACTACTCGAATTAAAAAGTGTTAGGACCATCTTCAGTATCCTAAGGAGAGCTGCTGGTTAAAGTAGCTGTTATTACCGACGTATCTTTACAATATTATACCGTCAAGTTATGTGAAACGATAAAATGCATCAAATCATCAAACATTAATGTTTATACCAATGTACATCATTGAAACTGATTGCTTTTGCTTCCTTCTGGGTGTTTTTTTAGTTGAAATTGAATTTTTTATAGTGGGAAATATATATATATATATATATATATATATATATATATATATATATATATATATATATATATATATATATATATATATATATATATATATATATATATATTTATACATATATACAGTCCATTATTGAGGCCACCGTGGCCACAATATCAAACTAGTTGCGATTTAGTTTTCTTAGTTTATTTTCTCCTTCTTCCTACTTATAATTAGGTCTGTTTTTTTTTCTTTTTCCCTCATTTATAAATCGTCGCTCCATCTTTTCCTTGGGCGTCCTATTGGTCTTGTTCAGTTCGGTGACTTGTCTCTTGCAATACGCACTATCCTGTTGTTTACCATCCTTCCTATATGTTGATCCCATTGAACCTTTATTTCCTTTATCCACTAGTTGATGTTTTCTGCGTTAAATGTGCGCCCTATGTTCTCACTTATTTCTCTGTATCTCATTGTCTTGTTTGCTACTTCTTAAAATACTCATTTCTGATGCTTCCATCATTCTCTATGTTACGCTGGTATCAGATCTTATTTCAGCTCTGTAAGTCATTACTGGTCGTACTATGCTTTTATTTATTCTTCCTTTGGTCTCGACTAAGAGGAATCTATTTGTAAATATAATATCATTGAGGCATTCTGCTATCTTGTTCGCCTTACTAACCTGATGTTTGATCTCTTCCTCAATTTTTCCGACGCTAGTTATTTTGATGCCCAGATACTCGACTTATTACTACTCTTTTGGTTTTTTTTTCCGTCGAGATTGACATATTGTATTATTTTGCTGTTAGATAAAATTCGTATAACAGACTTTGCTGCAGGTCGTTTTCTGTTTCCGCTATTATTATGGCATCATCAACGTGGCATATGATTTTCAGCTTTTGGTTACTCATTCTATATACCATTTTTGTTTTTACTTTATGATTTCATCTATAACAATATTTAATAGGGAGGCTCAAAGAGTCTCCCTGCCGTATTCCTAGTTCGTAATTAATTGGCTCTGTATCTCCTTCTGCTAGTCTCGCTACTACTTGATTGTCTTTGTATATGTTTTCAATTATCTTAATTAGATCTAACGGGATGTTCCTGTTATATAATAAGTGGATATCGTCTTCTATTTGTACTCTGTCAAAGGCTTTCTTCCAGTCTATCAGACCCAGGTAAACCGGGATGTTGTACTCTAGGGACTTTTCCTTCCTCTGTCTCACAATGAATACCTTATTGGTACCCGAGCGTCTATTTCTAAACCGTTATTGCTCTTCTTCCAGTTGTATTATTTCATTAATTTTGGTTGTTATTATCTTTATTGTTAATTTCAATGTACAGTTAAGCAGATTTATGCCTCTATAGTTATTGGGATCTTCTTTTTCCCCTTTCTTGTACATTATCGCCATCCTCCATTCGTCCGGGATTGAATTCGATCTTATGATTCTTTGTATGAGTATTTGAAACTACTCAACCAGAGAGTGTCCTCCATATGTCAATAGACCTTGACCGGGGGATTTACGATTTTTAAGTTTTCCCAGAGCTTCTATCAGATTTTCTTCCATATATAGTTCCATATATAGCTTCTATCCATAGATAGAATCCATATATAGCTTCTATCAGATTTTCTTCCATATAGTATAGTCCATTATAGTTGTTTCTTTATTTGTTGTTATATCTTGTACTCGTGGCCTTATGGTACCCTCTTCTCTTTTCTTTTTGTATAATATATTGTACCCATGTTTCTTTATTTACATGTATATACTCTATCAGTTTTTTAATCTCACTTATTTGTGCTGTCTTATGAATTTCCACATCTGTTTTTACTGACCATAGAAGTCTGATTCTAACTGTTTTGTGTATCCTTCCCAATAATCTGTTTTTGGGTTTTTTACTAGTTCGTAGGTTTCTGTATCTAATTCTCTTATATTCTTCATAAGCTTTGTCTGTCCTAATTGGCCTATACTGAAAATATGCATTTTTTTTATGACGCCATTTCTGTTTAATCTCCTCCGTGAATCATGGCGTTTTCATTGTCCATAGGCAGCTTCTAATATATTTTGTTTTATCTTGTCCCAGCTACTGTCTATGCCATCGTTGTCATTTATTCCGTTCATCCATCGCGCTCTCGTTCATCCTTCCTGCATACTTTATATTCTTAGTTTTGTTTCCATTTCCGTTTTTCTGTTTATTAGAACGTATATATATATATATATATATATATATATATATATATATATATATATATATATATATATATATATATATATATATATATATATATATTTATATTGTTCTTTATGAATAAAAACGTATTATTTATTCTTAATTCATTTATAACATAAAAGTTTTTCATCAATTCCTCGTTGTCATTTTTTTGCATTCTTATTATATCTCTGTTTCAATCCTGCTATTACCTCGCTTCAGACCTTCACACTATAGCTCCCATTATTATTATAGCTTCTGCAATCAAAAAAGCGACAATAGGGTGTTGATTAAACTCACTTTTGCTTGGAAAATCCATCGCACAAACCAAAAAAAAGATGATAAAGCACTATGAGGATTTTGCTTCTACATACTTCATGGTTCATACGTGGTTGACTCAGGTTCGGTCAGGATATTCCGTTTAGTTCACCACTAAGGAAATGGTCATAAAATCCATGTTATCGGTTTGATCGATCTCAGGGTATCGATTTGAGAAATTCTTGAGATGATAAAGATTAAACGGACGTCTATAAAACATCCTACATGAACATTTGCACATGAGAAAATTATATGCGGAGTGGGGGTCACGTTTGCTTACTACGAACCAAAAACGGAATCGACTGACTATTTCACAGCGATGTTTTGACATGTATAAGCGCAATCCTAAGAAGTTTGGA
The DNA here is from genome assembly GCA_031761425.1 of Cosmopolites sordidus. NCBI lineage: Eukaryota > Metazoa > Arthropoda > Insecta > Coleoptera > Curculionidae > Cosmopolites > Cosmopolites sordidus. The sequence continues at coordinate 410,440 of JARFXV010001565.1, forward strand.
CTGTTGATGAAACTACTTGGATTCATCATTATGTACCAGAAACGAAGAAATAGTCAAAAGAGTGACTTTTAAAAGTCATGGCCACTGTTTTCTAAGATTCGCAAGGCATTATCTCTATCGATTATTTGGGAAAAGTAAATATATCAGGATCATTAGTCAAATTTCATGAAGAGAAAAAACGCTCTCATTTATGGAAGAAAAAAGTGGCTTTTTCATCACGACAATACACTCCGCCATTCCTTCGTCGTTGCAACAGCGAAGTTTGTACATTTTAGCTATAAAATGATACCGCATCCATCCTATTCTTCGGATTTGACCCAATAGATTATATAGAAATATCCTCGTAAACAAATTGAAAAGATTTGTAAAATGTTTATGTAGGTAAAATACAATTTAACTTAATATCAAAACTTTTCGTTTTTATTCATTTAAAACACGTTCTTATTATGATTTATTTTAAAGGGTCGAAGTAAATACTAAATAGTTTGCATTTTATTGAATCAGTCTGAATACTTTTTGAATTGAGCAGTATTTCTCCTCGATGGTTGTTTCGTTGAGGGTGGGCATGGGCCTTTTGTTGACCGTTCTACCGCCTATTTTCTTTGAGAGTACTTCCGTAGGAGCAGATGAAACTCTTACAACATACAGCCATTCATCACACAAGTCGGGTACGTCAGCTGGGGATTCGACCCTTGAAAATTAGTTCCTATTTGTCATTTTGACAAATTTGATTTGAAATTCCAAACGCAAAATAAAGTAGTGTAAAATGCATAATGTATAGATATATACATACAATATTTAAAAGCATACACGGTATTATGCTGAATATAAACAATTACTTTTTATTAAAATTTACGTGGTCAAAAAAAGTTATTAAAAAACCAAAAGGCCTAGTTATCTAAAACTGTTTGGTCTACATAATTGCCGAAGCTTAGTACTTTGCTAGTAGCTTAGCTCTTATTCTTAATTACTGATTGACATAAGTCTTATGCATTTATTATGAATGTAATCAAACGCTCAACATATTTAATTGCTAAAGTTGTGAAAGAATCATATGTGACACAAAAACAAACTATCTATACCACTTTATTTAATTTTTTCAACAAAACCAAAACATTATGCATTGTAGCGACTTTTGCTATAACAGCAACTATCAACTTCTTATTTTAAACCATTTCAAATTTTGTTTTAGAGCTTTGCAGGACCATACTTTTGTAATTAGACTCTACTGATCAAAGGCTAATTAAGAAAATGTTCTTCATTTTTAGGTAGGTCACCAGGGTAGATGTCAAAGTTTTAAAACAAAAAGGAACACCCGAAAAAATTATATACCTTATTCGGGAAATATATATAGGAATATAGGAATACTCAGTGCTCTGTAGGCCATGCTGGATGTAGAAGCGAGGAATTTGGTGTGAGGCAGGGATATATCTTGCATTCGCTTCTCTTAAATGTTCTGCTACATAATGCTCTTAAACATTATAAACGAAAGTCAACCCGGCGTCCAATACGCGGATAACATATACCTTATGTCGCATCAATTTAACAATATGGTCCATATGTTAAACAAACTAAAGCTCAGAAAGTATGCTTAAAAATTAACGTAAAAAAATCAAGTCGCTGAGAATCAACACTAGAAATTTTGGTTTTTATTCCCTTTTTTCCTCAACGTTTCACTCATAGAAGATGTGGAGAGCTTTACATATTTAGCAGCATTCTCACAAAGTATGGAGGTGCAGATTATGATGTCAGAAGCACAAGACGAAAAGCTCAGTGAGCTTTTGTGCATCAACCTCAAGAAAATTGGGCACGTGATAAGACTTCGTAAGTGAAGTTGGATTGGAGACACACTCGGAAAGCAAAGCAAGTGTATAGCCAAAATAGCATTGAACTGGAATCCCCAGGGTAAAAAAGCTATTAGAAGGCCCGCACAGACTTTGAGGAGAACTGCCCATGATGAATTGAAAAGAGTCAACATAACCTGGCAAGAAGTCAAGACTCAAGGACTAAGAGAGAGATATATATATATATATATATATATATATATATATATATATATATATATATATATATATATATATATATATATATATATATATATATATATATATACATATATATATATATATATATATATATATATATATATATATATATATATATATATATATATATATATATATATATATATATATATATGGATCACCCTGTATAATCTATAACCTTGCAATACCCTAAAATGTGACGATCTAATGGCAAATATGGTTTTTCTTTTAAATTTTGATGAATGATTTGGTGCTGAAAGCAAGGGTCGGTTCACAGTCTAATCTTTTACGTCAGTTTGTTGCTACGACAGTACCTTTCAAAACATCATTGATGTTTAAACGATTTCGACTTAGCGCCATATTTTTTTCATTTTGTAAACATGTCGAGTTTCGAGGTAAATAAAGAGCGTTTGCAGCACGTGTTGCTTTTCTTGTCCAATCAAAAGAAAACGCGAGTGAAAGCCGTTGTATAGTTGTGGAAACTTACGGTGACAATGTCCCAACGAAAGTTGCTTGTGGGCGTTGCTTTAGATGATTCAAAAGTGGTGATTTTGACTTGAAAGATAAAGAACGCCCAAATCAACCGAAAAAACCTTTAAATGAAAATGCCAAATTGCAAGCATAGTTGGAAGAAGACGATATGCAAACTCAACAACAAATGGTAGAGAAGTAAATGTTGTTCAACGAACCATTTGTGATTGTCTGCATGCCATGGAAAAGATCCAGAAAATGCACTTCAGCTAAACGAAAGACAGATGAAAAAGCGAAAAACGGTGTGTGAAGGTTGGGTTTCTCGGACGAAAGAAAGACTTTTTTGCATTGGATCGTGACTGGAGATGAAAAAGGGATTTATTTCGAGAACCTAAACCGCAGAAAAATCATTGGTTGACCTAATGAAATGATGAAAGTACCATTTCTAAATAGTATTCGTGTAACTACTACTGGCATATTATAATTTATGAAACATGAACAATACACAAATTCACCCAATCACATCGTTCAGCGTATTTCACAATAATCCTCGTTCTGTGTAATATATACCTTATTCAATAATACCTCTCTAAACTAATCAATATTCCACGAACACGAACTGCAGCTACAATCGGGAACTTTATTGATGGAGACCTGCACGAAATCAATATCAAATTCGGTAATTTTTTAACAGAAGTTTGAGTTCTACATTTTAAACATTCACTTGCTCGGTCAACAGTCGTAAAACGGTCTTTAATTTTTACGGTTCATAAGCGATTAAGTAGCACAACGTTTTCTTTGCCAAGATCATTCGTGATGATTACGATTGAGACCAGTGTTTGCCGATATTTTATGGCATCCCGTTAAGCTGATTGTGTAATACATTGTTTTTTAGAGAATAATTTATTTTAATTTTGGAGTTTAATATTATACGTTCTTTAAAAAAGTACCTGCAGTTTTTAAACAAATCAAAAAATACTGCTTATTCCTCAGTGTACTAGGGTGTAACAAACTTATGTGCGTTTTGCTTTTGCTTATGTGTTTTTCCTTGCTTTATAAATCTAGGATTACACTGCGAAACAATTTGAAAAATAATTTCTGTTGAGTTCGATATTTAAGCTGTTTTATACGTAAATTGACATGCTAATTACAAAACTTTATTTAGTTTTTTTCTATCACGTCAAGTTTTTTCTCTACAGTTGTTGCGCATCCGACTAAGCTTGGCGAATCACAGAAGTCACTACTGCTCTCCTACCGGCGAACCTTCTTCGACCTAGGAGTGGAGGCGTGAGTGAAGTTGCGTCATCCAAAACTAGTTCGGTCAGTTACGCATGAGATGTTAAAGTACGCGGGTCTGTGTCGCTCTGATATAGTGAAGTCAAAGTATACATACCTAAGTACAGATTTTCGTTGTCTGCCTCTGGTAGTTCTCGTCGTAAGTGCTTAAACAGCCCTGATTCATTTTGTTATATATGTGGCAGTTTTACCATCCCCATTCAACGGACTAATATTAGTACATTTGTCTAATTTGCTTATTTTACAATTTTAATGCAAGCCTATTTTGCTTATTTTAAAGTGAAAATAGGTGACCAAGATAAATCATGGGCCCCTCATAAATTGTGCAAGCAGTGTGTAGAGAGTTTACGAATGTGGGCGAAGAGAACACGTAATAAACTTTCGTTTGGTATACCAATGGTTTAGCGACAGCCCAAAGATCACTTAAGTGTTTGCTACTTTTGCATAGGGAAAACATCAGGATTCAACAAGAAAAACAAACATAAAATTGAGTACCCTAGTTTACCGTCAGCTATACGCGCTGTGCCTCATTCAGCTGAAATTCCAGTACCAGTCTTTCAAGAATTACCTTCTTTAGAAATACAAGAATGTGAATCAAGTGAAAATCGAAGTGACTCCACCGACGAAGAGTTCAAAGTTTCCAATGATTCTGTTCGTAAAGGATTCAATCAACATAAATTAAACGATTTTATCACGAGATTTGGGGACTATCCAAAAAAGCATCGGAATTATTAGCATCCAGACTGCACGAAAAAAATTTGTTTGACAAAGGAGCTAAAGTCACTTACTATCGATCCAGTGAAAGTGAATTCCGGAGTACTTCAGAAATAATGACGGATTTGTATATTTCTAGAACGTAGAAGGTTTATTGAAAGAATTGGCCATTTCTAACTATAACGCAACTGAATGACGATTGTTTATAGATAGGAAATTTATACGGTTCAGTCCCAATAGGTCATTCAGTTTCTTTGCGTGAAGAATATGGCGACATAAAGAAAGTCATTGACTTGTTGCAGATAACATGCACCAATGGATCATCTGTGTTGACCTTAAAATGGTATGTTTCCTTCTTGGCCAGCAACGCGGATATACCAAGTATCCCTGTTTTTTGTGCATGTGGGACATCAGAGCTCGTGAGAAGCATTGGGTGCAATCGAACTGGCCGCCAAGATCTGACCTAAGACCTGGTAATCCAAACATTTTAAATCAGCCACTTGTCGACAGAAAAAAACATTGTGTTTCCGCCTTTGCATATAAAAACTAGGTGTTATGAAGCAATTTGTTAAGGCTTTGTCAATTGAAGGAGACTGCTTTAAGTATATCATTTCGGCATTCCCTAGCCTGTCATATGAAAAGATAAAGGCTGGTGTGTTTGATGGTCCACAGATTCGGCAACTCGTTAAAGATGAAAATTTCACTGAAACAATGACCGAACTCGAAAGGAATGCTTGGTTGACTTTTAAAAATATTGTTAAAGACTTTCTTGGAAAT